>VWZU01011871.1:1956524-2036584 GCA_013397095.1 Sterrhoptilus dennistouni
AAGCATTTCAGAGCTGGTGCAAAGGACAGGATGGGTTTGCACTGCAAAAGGCAAAGGAGGCCTCTGACAACCAGTAGTTAACTGATGTAGGCTGCTGTGGAGTCAGCCTGGCTGGATAGGAAAAGGGAGATGGAGAAGGAAATGCCTAAAACACCCAGATAGGAATTTCACACTTATTATTTACTTTTTAATCTGTAGCTGTAGCCAGCTACTCCAGAAAATAATTCCTGGGTTTTTATCCCATCTTTAAATGGGCAATCAAACAACACACTCACATCATGTATAAAAGTAAAGTGTGCGTACTGTGGGTTACTGCCTTTTCTCTCTGGAGAAGAGAAGGCTTGGGGAGAACTTCACCATGGTATTGCTATAGCTAAAGGGCTGCTACAGAGGATAGAGGCTCTCTCTTTACAAGGACCCAGAGAGAAAAGAAGGCAACAGGTACGAGTTTCACTGGAAGATGTTCCATCTTGGTATGAAATATTTGGAACCCTCATCACTGGGGGATTTCACAATAATCAAATACAGGGTGCCAGGTAACTTTATTTAGGTTCTCTTTCCCATTAAATTTGGACCACATGATCTGTGGAGGTCCCTTTCAACTGGGCTGTCCTCTCATTCTGTGATTCACTGATTATTTTTACTTCTTGGTAGTATTATGTAGAGAAAAACAAAAGTGAAGAAATGAAAAATACTTACAGGTTTCAGCAGCTATGTTGAGACCTTTTACAGGCAGATATATATTATTTGGGAAAAAAAAAGAAAAAATCAATTGGATAATTTGTCTATGACAGAAGAACATTTGGAGTTGCTCATTTTAATGTATCTTTTAATGTATCTTTTAATAAGTATCATTTTAATGATACTTAATGTGCTTCTTACAATTTCTGTGTTTATCTTTTTCAGATTAATGCTTGCAACATTTAAGACTTTTTTTCTCAAAACCCCAGCTTGCAGATACTTTGAATTGCAGAAGAAACATGGTTTTCACTAGAAAAGGATGACAGATAAAGCTTGTGGATTCTGCCAAGCAGTCTAACGTTTATCAGGAGAAGGGAAATAATGCCCTGGATTGCCCTTGCTTTGCTGGAGGGCAAACCTCATTGACTGTCTTATGCATCATGGGCTTGCAGTTACACTGCACAAAAGTTTTTACATTGTTATAGCATTTTCTTCCCTTCTCTTAGTTCAAAAGCCTTAGGATATGCCTGGTGTTTTTCTTTCATGCACAAAGAAGCTTTACCTAAATCCCCTCCCTGAATTCTAGATTCTAGAATAGTGTAAAGTGTTCTCTAAGCCTTTCATAAAACTTGGACCTTTTTTCCTCCTTGGTCTTTATATTGTATTATTAATAATATCATATTTTCTGCAGTGTTACGGTTGTCTTAGTTGTTTGTCTAAAATTCTTTTCATTTTAGCCAACAACGCTTGAGTACTTTTCAATAGGCTATGTTTCATGGAGGCTTCAAAAGTTTGGCAACTGCTGTTAAAATGATTCTGAAGTTCCAGACCTATCCTTTCATCCTGATCATTTTCCCCTACGGGCCCATTTGAAAAAAAAAAAAAAAATCAAATTTAAAATGCAGCACTCAGGATACCCACTGAGACTAAATATGCTGTTTCCATAGTAAAAAGCTGTTAAAGTTTATTTATTTTTCTTGAAACTTATAGTAATGAAACTATAAAGCTACAAAGATAATTTTACCGCCCCCCCCCTTCCACACATTTCAATAGCTTTGGGGTAAATGCCACAATGAGTTTTAAAATGAAATTACCTTTCATTTTCAGAAAATAATAACTTCTAGGCATATCAGCCATCCAGCATTATTTTTTTTCTTTTTTTTTTCAAATGAAAATTGAATATGATAAGGAAAGACAGCAGCGCCTGAAAAATAATACTGAAGACACACAAATCATTGTGTCATTGAAGGAAATGCCATATAATATCCAGTTTTTAAGGTGAGATGTGCACTTTCAAAGCTAAAGTACTTCAGACGTAAATTGTAAATTGTTACAGTAACATCCTCATAATGGATGGTGACCATGCATTGAAATTGTGTGATATTTTCTCTTATAACAGATTCTTTGATTTCTAAGTTCCTCCACCTTTTCCAGTGATGGCCATAAGCCTTTGGGATGTTTTTACCATGTCACATGAAATTCCTTTTCATTCAAGCTATGTAGCTATCCCCTTTGTCTTATGTATTAGTGAGGAAAAAACCCACAATACAAGTGGCAGGCAAGGATGTGCAGACTCGTCTGGCTCCTCCTCAGACAGCCATGACCTTTTGCAGCCCTTTATAAGCTTTCAGGGCTCATAAATTTGGCTGCATTGACAGCACAGACAGTGCACATCTGAGTTCTTCAGGCTGACCTATCTCTTCTTCATGGTGAAAAAATCACACATGGAGCAGAGGCTGGAGAAAGGAGGTAGGAGAAAGCAGAGCCTCAGGGCTGCCCACACTAGAGCCCTGCACGTGGCACTTCCCCAGCACTGCCTGCTATTTTGTCTGGATAAGAAAATCTGGGACATATCCTCTCTTAAGCCACCAGACCCAAGAGTCCCGTGCTGCATTTCTTCTGATTCCAGTTCACAGTGTGAACATTTTCTCCCCTCTAAAATAACAGTCCTTCTGCTGCTAGTTAAAATAGCATGGCACACATGTCACAGCAGCTGTACAGAATAGCTGTGCATTTGTATTCCTGTGAAAATAGAAACAAGAAAATGGTACAACTCTTCTTCTCCCCTGCAAAAAAACTAAAATACTCCCAGAGCAATAACTGTGAAAAAGGGAATTAAAAGGAAATTCTGATAGATCAAGTTCCCATTCAAGCTGCTGTTTTCAGTTAGTCACCATGCATCAACTGGGCTACAGCAGCTGTATTCTTAGCTCAGGGGAAATTGGGGGTAATGGCACTTAGTGTGGTCTGTGACAAAAGACAGTCGAGCTAAGTCACCTTACCAGGCATTTGCCGTAGTGGCAGAACAAAAGACTCTCTGGCTTAGCCAACATCTAAACTTTCAAGTAGTGGAACTTTCAAACTGTACTTCAATCATTAGTTTTCATTAATTTGCACTTGAAAGAGAACATTAAGGTTTGCTTCCTATGTGCCTCAGCATACTTTATATTTTATGTAAATCACTTTATATAAGACAGAGTGAAGGTTACTGCTTCACACCTTGGTATCTTTGCCGGTGTGGGAAGGTGCAAAATAGACACTGGTTGGGCTTCCTAGCAGCTTCAAGGGTAATTTGCACTCTTGGAAGTTTGCTAAGAATATTACTTTTGCATGGTCCACTGTCTAAGGACTAAGCCTTAGTGGTGATGTGGTGACAAAATGCAACAAGTTGCTTTTACTTGTCAACATGCTAGTAGGAGATAGAGAATAACTGCAAGCAAACACTGAAGGCTGAAAAGAACTTCTTCCTTTCCAATTCTTCCTTTCCTGCAATAAAACTACTACTAATTTCTGAGACTTTGCTTCCCAGTTTGTTACTACATTAGAGGGTTTTTATTTGTCTTATTTCCAATACAAAGCCGATCACTAACTACCTACCAGTACTGGTGTGTCAATAATTAAATAGGGGAATTTGTAAATTTACTGGGCATATTTCAAAACTTAAATATTGTAATAGAAGGAAAGATAATGACTACTCCAAAGCATTACATATAGTATATGTATACATATATACACATATGCACATAAAGTATATGTGTATATATTATAGGCTGAGTTTCATTATGAACTGTTTTTTTGCTTCACTTTACATTTTATTGAGAAATTATATATATTGAGAAACAGTTTGTATTGAGAAGCCAATTTTCATGTAGAGATGAAGAAAAATATTTTTGGTTGTGATATTGACTTCGAGTCTACAGTAAATTATCAAACTTTTTTATAATTTTAAAGAGCTTTTGAAAGAGTACAAATTCACTGTGTTTAATTAACAACGTTTGCTATGGACAGTTATTTTCTATTTTTGATTCTTTTCTAAGAACACAATCAGTTAAAAATAGGACACTTCAGATGCTGAAACTCCTGAGTCTTTCTTAAAGTTATGTATTTTATCTTCTTTCTATCTTTTATTCTCCGAAACTTAGTAGACAGAAAATCAGGATTTAGGCCTGAACACAATTTGAAAAAGAAATACTCCATATTTTTTGAGTGAGACTTTAGGGTATAGGAACTGGATCTTATTCTGTTTTAATTTCATCCAGCTCTTTTAGAGTTGTAGCTTTAGGTGACAATCCTTTTAGCAATTACAAGTCCTTCTGTTGTTCTGATTCAGTGAAAGATTTCACATTTAATAGCTTTCTAGAGTAAGAGAAAGTCCTCATGAAGGGTTTGTTTCTTTTTCTTATCTCACAGATGTATTTTCAATGCTTACACCTGAAATAAAACATCATTAAAGCCACTAGTTATTCACAGAAGTTTTCTTAGCCAGATTACTTTAAGCTGCTTTAACTCCATCCAGTTGGAGTTCTTGCATCACCCATGGTAGAGATGTGTGTGAACATAGATTCAGAAACAGCCTTGAGCAATGTTCTTTCTGAAAGCATAAGCAATGCTTAAAAACATATTTTGCTCCCATTTGGATAGGTTGTTACTTTGATTTTGTGCTTGTCTGAGAATTTGAAAGGCACTCAAAAAGGCTACAGTATAAAATATTTATTAGCTTCATTTTCAGATGGCTTCCTTATGTACAACCAGAAAACTTTTTTCAATGATAGATGTCACTGTTCAAGTACAAGAATGAAACAAACAGGATATTTTTATAATTATCTAAATTAATGAAAGGACTCTGGACATTTCTGGCACTGGAGTATCACAACAAATATGCATCAGATTCAGTAGAACAGGATGTTGTCTCAGAGTGTTTGTTTTATTTTCTTCTTCTTTTCAGACATTGAAGAATCAGAACATAGACAAATGCACAGCAATATCTTGACCCCTATCAGTTTCTCTTAGTAAATGTCTTATATTAACATTAAGGAGGCATGTAACAAAATGAAGAGAAATAAATATTGAGTTTCATCTTATGCCTGACTTAAAGGTTTAAGGTGAACACTTAAAAAGAATTTAGCTGTGACCAGGTAAAATATCCCATTAATGCATTATCAAATGAGACAAGCCATGTGATTAGAACTGACACATACTTAAATAACGTGTTGAATTAAGCTTTAAGTCTTAAATATACAGCAATTTAATTTAATAGTCACATTCAAAAGCAGAAAATTTTGTTGGAATACAACCTGGAGGAAAAAAACCAGAAGATACATTTCCTGGTGGAAACCAGGCAAAATTATATGGATGCCAGGAGCATAGTTCGACTTTCTAATTAAGGCCCCTAATTACTCAAACTGTTCTGCACAGTTGTTTTCCTTTTTTTCCTATAGTGCTGGGAAGTCACAGGGGGATCTGCTCACATCTATCAGCTTGCTACATTTGAGTCTAAAATATGGCATGGCCTACGAAGAAAGACAATTCTTTCTCTTTTCTAATTAGCATCAAAATTGGAGACATTAGATTTCTACTATTTTCTGACCTCACCTCTGGCTTCAGATTATATTGCTAAAGTCAGCAGTTCCTGCCAGGAAGCAGTGCCAGGAGGTGTAAAAATCAGTATTCAGTTGTTACTGCAGGAATAGAATAGCTGTTTTTTCTAGGAAGATTAAGACTGCAGCCATGTTACATCACTAAATAGAAAAGGGCTCCTTTTGATAAAGGGGTTAACAGAAATTAAAGCAGACACTGCTCACTCAGCAAGGTGAGGTGACAGAAAAGACCTGGAACCCGTGGGTCAGCTGTAGCAGACCCAGCTAATCACAAGGGCTGCAGGACAGGGTAACCTTCAGCCCTGTCCTGCTTGTGTTTTGCTCAGAGCTTGTAGGCAAGCTCATGGTCCTGGTTGTTCTTGAAAGTTATACTTTAGAAACCTCTTCTGCAGGTGACTGCTTCCGAAACAGTGTCAGAAAATAAGAGTTTTACTTGTTCAGTCTGATTTGCACTTAAGTCTTTTCTGGAGAGAGGTTAAAGGTAAGTGGTGACCCTGTGTCTGTAATTTCCCCTCTGGCTTTCCTGGCTTTCTGTGGCTATGGAGGTCTGTTCTAGTCTGGTTTTGGTAGTATTTTGACACCTTTGGGAAATTAGGAGGAGAAGAGTATTTAAGAAAAAAATAAATTTAAATTTGGATTTAAATATAAGTCCACTCAAAGGTGGACTTGAATGAGTCTGTAGCTGCTTATCAATAAGCATGCAGCATACATATTTGTGTGTATTCAGAGGCACAACTCCAAGTAATGCAGGAGACAGAGGGAGACAACAAAGCAGCTGTTGTGTGTAAATGCCCTCAGAACAAAAGAGTAGTGGTATGAGTACTCTTCAGATTGCCTTGGACTTAACTGCGAGCAGTAGTTCAACTCCTGGGTTTTGTGCTGATGGCTGTCATTCCTAGAATATTCTCTTGTTGCTTTTATCATATCAGTTTTGGAAGGTAGTTCTTACTTAAAAGTAGAAGAGGAGCTGTGCCCTGAGACTCTTTCAGAACAAGAAATTATTCAAGGCATTCTGTGGCCTTGTTTTTATGTCATCACGTGAACTAAGCATAAGCCCTTTGATAACAACCATCTGGAGTTTATGGTACTGAGCAACAATGTCTTCACTTTATGTATCCCAGTCAAGAGTACTATACTTGCCTATGCTTTGGAGGGGTAATAGAACTTGTGAATATAGCATATAAATGCTGACCTTATGATGGCTCAGATCTGTATACAGACAGGATCCAACATCCTTTTTCATGAAAATGCTAATTAATGCAAGTCCTGCTCCAACCTGACTAGAAGGTTCTGTAAGTTAACACTGTTGTCTTCCTTTATTAGTGACATTTCATACATTAAAGTGAAGATCTTTTGGAATAACACCTCTAATTAAAATTGTAAATATACAAAAAAGGTGCACCCCCAACTGTTTTGCTTAGTTCTCCAATTATGCACAGAATCTCATGTACATTCAATGAAAAAAAACAATTTCTATTCAATCTATTGCTCCTGAAATGGTCCCTTACAAAAATTACCGCTGGCATGCTCCGAAATTAGATGAATAGATTTCACTGAATTAATGGGCTTTGGCGGTTTTGAAGTCACGAAACAGAACTATTTTCAGCTGGGTTTTGTTAGTATTTCTCTTTGGAAGGTCAAAAAGCAACAATAATGACATGTCTGACTTTCATCATATAAATTGAGCAGTGAGCTATGTGGTGAACGCCCTTCTCCCAGGACATCAGAAATGGCAATTTTCCTTTGTGCTAGAGCGAAAAGCATAGGTGGCCTGGTCTGGATGGATAGTTCCTCTTTCCTGCACAAGAAACAGACAACCTGGAGGCTTACCTAAAGGGTCCTCTCTTTGCTAGCTAGCTATTTTAGAAAGGGTTTTTGGAGTCTTCACATAGGATTATGGTGTGGCAAGGTAATGCATTTTAAAGAAAGATGACAAGAGGAATGGAAAGAAGAATGAGAGAATAATTCAACCAAAGATAGAAGATAGATGAACTTATTTAATAACATGTTCCAAAAAACCCCAGACACTTGGTCAAATTCTCTGTGAGATTTATTAAGCAATCTCACACTTGCCTCAGACTGAATTTTCAGAATCAACCGTTAGTTGTTAACACACATTGTATACCTTTTTATATCGTATTCCTCAAATACTTTGAATAAGTTTTATAAAAGCATTGGCATATTACCTTTCTCAGTAGTGCTAGAAAAGCAATCCAAACTTGATAGTAGCAGAGCAGATGGAGCAATCAGGGAGGCAGACGGTTCATATTAATGAGGATCAGGTTTACCCTGGATGTGAAGATTACTAGAAAAGAACTACAAACTATATATAATGTTAACATATAATATTGTACTACTGTAAGAGTATTGTATGGTACAATAATAATAATAATAATAAATTATCTAAATTATTTAAAATATATATTGTATAGATACAAACTGTATATAATACTAATATATAAATGTATTAACATTATCAAGAAATATACAGTAGTATAATTCAGGAGTGGGCTTTTTACAATGACACTTTAATGCTCTAGTAGCAGTCATTAGCTGTCAGTAATGGACAGCTCATTAGGAGTGGATATGTGAGTATATAGACAAACAGAACCATATCTGAGAGACAGTAGAATGCAAAAATATTATAGATACTGTTTTATTTTGCAGTATTTTCTCCATGTTGCCTATGTGAATCACCATTTTTTCTGCCCAAGATTATTTTTGACACCTAAATTAAGACTTCATAATTTTCTCCTCTTTAATTTCCAGTATTTAATGAAGCATCAGCAGGAAAATAGCTTATTAGATTTCACCATTGAAACAAAAATAAAAATATTGCAGTTTTATCTGAATTTGAAAACAGAGAAGAAACAGAGAAGGTGAGTAGAAGTGTTCAAAGTTTCTTTCTCATTTTTCAAGCACTGATTTGAAGTCCAGATGAGAAAACTGTCTTCTGTCCCTTTCAAAAACACTGAAATACCAGTTTTATGTGCTATCAATCTTTGAATTTGCATGTGACACACTTGATGGAAAGGGTAATTTCCAATTATGTAGTAAATCAATTTTATTTTAAAAAATACATCCAGCTGTCATAGTAAGTGGCTGAAGATGACATAGTTGTGCATTATACCTGCACCACACTTTCTCCACTACTAATGAATATTTTGTAGACAACTGTAGCAAAAAAAATTAGGAGTGGTTATAGTAATAGATATTTAATTACATTTTGAGGCCCTCACTAATAGGATAAATTCAAAGAATAAACCTGCTGAGACATTATAGAATTCTGTGTGAAGGTGGGATAGTCAGTGAGCCTTGTTTTGAACACTGTCTGGGGCTACAGCATTCCAGCTGGCCCCGGCTTGCCTGGAGATGCCCCCTGTCTGCGCTGCCTGGAGTTGAGACAATCAAGTATGTGCTCCCAGGGAATATAATTGTACTCAAGTGTGGGTACATGCTGTGTAGATTAATCTTTCATGATGGTTGCTGAAGCACAGGACAAAGTCTTTGCTTCATTGATTTGACACACGACATACTATTCTCATCACTGTATGACATGTTCTATAAAAAAAAGGATGGATGATTGGTCCTGGCAGGAGAGATATTCATGAAATGCTTTTCTTCCAGTCCCCTGCCTCTTCCCTGCTTTTGAACTGAGACTTCTCGGTGGCAACTACATCACAGCAGCTCCTACTAATTCAAGATTAAAGACAGAAGGTCTCCTTTATGTAGCATACGTGTGTCCTGTATTCTATTTGTACACCATCATTCAGTATATCCAGAATGGGCCTCAAGTTCAAATTGAATGTGGGAGAATATATTCACCAAAGAGCTTAAAATGCCGCTTTTGTCAATTCCATTTCTTAAAATTAGCTATTTCCAAGAAGTACATAGTAACAACGTGTGAGTTTTATTTGCATTGATGTAATTTCCACCAGTGTAAAATTTCTGATTTTGACAGAATTGGTAAATAATAGGGAAGAAAAGTATTCTTCTCAGGGAAAGCTGTGTAAAGAGGACATTTTTACTAAGTCAACTGACAAAATCCAGGAGATGTTTGTGTCTTTTGAAAATCTACATCTGTGCTATTTTTTGTATTTGTTCATAATAGTCTATTTTTGGAAAGCCTTACTGAAAATTTTATGTGGTTTTGTACATGCAAAATACAAGGTTTAAGAAATAAAAATAAACTTTACGAAGTAGTCACAGAGGTTAATTTTAGCTTAACCTTGTCTATATTCAATACAAAAGGAGTCAGAAAGGGAAGATCTATGTTGAGTGTGGTAGGGAAAATTTCTGGTTTTGTTTGGCTTTGTTTTGTAGGGTTTTTTTAGTTGCATCTAGACTCAAACAAAGGGAAAAAAGAAAGAAAAACCCAAACCAACAAAAAACACAGTTAAATAAACCTTAACCAACCTTGTCTGTGGACTATAGGGGAGCCAGAACATCTCTGAGAATTGTCAGATTGCTTCATTGCAAACCAAATGAGTATCACTGTATTTGTGATTCTGCTAGTAAATTTATTTTCATGAGCATGATGACCTTAGGAGTTAGGCTTCAATGATCCTTGTGGGCTCCTCCCAACTCAGGACATTCTATGGATGAATCTGTTAGTGTGAAAGTTGTTCCTAGGGAAGTTTGGTCTCTGCAACATTGCCCACTTGTTAACCGTGAATTATTGAATACTCTTCTATGGACAGATGTTTAAAATGGGTTTTGCTCGCTCAGATGTTTTACTGTACATGACTGATTTGAAATTTAATATTTGCAATAGCATAGCCAACAAGGAATTAAAAAATGCCTTTGCACATAAACTGAAAAATTGTTTTTTGTTTCAAAGTGCTAAGTGTCTCTGTAATTGTATCAAAAAGAAATACTACTGCAGCTAGAGTAAAATTGTGTAGTGAAGCACAACTGATTATCCCATAGTTTTCCTAATATTAACATTATTATTCAAATGTAAATACTTATGTATCTTGTGGCATATGTAGTAATGAAATTAGGTTGGTTTGTTTTTTTGGTCTTTTTCTGAGTGTTGTGTCTTTTACTTCAATGTTTGGTATTAGATCATATTTTCAGAGAGAGAAGTGCCTGCTTTAGAGAGTAATAGATTTCTTTTTTTGTCTTTTTTTTGCTAGCTTACTCTTTCCAGTGTGAGTGTGTGTGTGTGTGTGTGTGTGTGTGTGTGTGTGTGTCTCCATTCACACAGACCGAGTTGTGAACCTGAACTATCTCATCTGTGATTTTTGTCTCTCATCTTTCTTCTTTTCTTACCCATAAGCTGCCTTAATGTTTGTAATCTGGAAGGTAAAGAAGGCTTTGATGGAATATGTTTGTCGGTATTTTAAAACCTGAGACATGATAGAAACCTAGCCATCTGAACAGCAAAGTATGTAAAAATGCCTGCCTTAATACTAGGACCAGAAAAACCTGTCCATTCTGAGCCATTTTTGTATGGTGGCTGAAAGGTTTGGATAACCAGTAAGTGTCACACAAGCGGTGAGATGGATTCCAGAGCAGAACTGTGAAAACTATCGGCACACACTAGTGCATCTTTTGTGGAGATAGGGATGGTGGTAGGGAAGAGTTCAGTATTTTGGGGCAGATGGATGAATTGTGTGTTGACAGTGACACAGAAGCCATGTGTGAATGTGAAGTGCCTCAAAGAAGCCATCTGGGAAACAGCTTGGGTAAGTCTGAGGCAGCTTTGGAGCAGGCTTTAATACATCTCAAAATGAAACCTATGAGTCTCAAAATGAGGTCTACCCTTTGCTTGGCAACTTTTCCAAATGAAAAGGCTTTGGAGGTTTAGATCGTTTTTTTCTTTTTAAATTATTTTTTAATGCTAGAGTTAGTGGGAAGGAAAAAAAAATAATTATTGTGGTAATAGAAATATTTACTTTTCTTCCTACTCACATCTTTCCTTGCACTTCTACTTCCACATTCTGGTTCTCTTGTCTGAAATCTCATCAACAGGATTACAACGATTTTATTGCTTAACTACTGGCCTGTGGAACTGAAAAAGTCCATGTTGACCATCTCTTCCTTGCTGATGGGAAAAAAGGCTGGGGCAATGTCAGCAAAACTTAAAGGAAGAATCAATTATGTGCAACTTAATGGAAAATGTAGCTGTCTGAGGAATCTTCATAGAAGAAGGCATAAGGTGAGTTTCATAGAATCATAAAATAGTTTGAGTTGGAGGATACCTAAAAAGGTCACCTAATCCAACTCCTCTGAAATGAGCAAGGACATCTTCAGCTGGGTCAAGTAGCTCAGAGCCCTCTCCAATCTGACTTTGAATGGTTCCAGGGATGTGGCATCTATGACCTCACTGGGAAACCTGTTCCAGTATTTTAGGACCCTCATTGTAAAAAAGCTCATCTTTGTAAGTCTAGAAATGCAATTTCACAGCAAATATTGTGGATCCTGTGTCAGGTTTCTGGATTTTCAGAGACTAAATATAAAGCTAAGATAGTCATGACTATGAGTAAATATGGAAGAAGAAACATGGAGCAGAATATCTCAATGTGAGCATTCATTGAAATGAAACTGGAATATGTTTCTCTCTGGTAGTGTTTGGTATTATCAAAGCATGAGAAATGAAGAAATATGCTTGTAGTACCAGCAGTAGAAGGGCAGTCAGAATTTCCATAGTATTGAATCTCTGCTGATTACATCAATTATAGGAAATAAAATGAACTGGAGACGGGAGAGGACAAAAGAAAAGAATGGGGATACTTCTGGTTTTTTGGAGGTTTTTTTGCATGTTGCATGATTCTTTGCAGATCTCAGAAAATAATGATGCAATGATTGGGTAATGTGTCCAGAATATTTACTAACTGCAATAGTATTCTAAAGTCCAAGTTATTTTTTCTTTTAAAGAAAAAAGAGGGATTTAAAATTAGTAATATAAAGTCAGTGGTAACGCAGAGTATTGAGATGAATACTTATTAGTACAACAGACAAGAAACAGATGAGAATAGGTAAGAAGGAACCCTTACCAATGGGGCAAGTTTGAGAAACAGCCAAAGAGCAATTAATTTCCTGAAAGCAAGTACTGGAGGTATTAAGGGCATAGATCCTCAAGTGTATATTGAATTTCAGTAAGGGAACTACTGACGCTTAACATCATCTGCAGTAGTCAACTGGGAATCAGTGGCTATAAAAAGAAGAGAGCATTCAAGTGAATTTCTGGGATAAAGTAATATCAATTATTTTGGTTAATTCAATGGTTGGATTACCTCAGCTGGATGGGTAAGTTAAAAAACATTACCAAATTCCAGCAAAAACTGCAGCAAAATGCAAACACGCTTTTCTGTTTTGTAGGCTTTAAAAAGGTAAAGATGACAGACTAGATGGGAAATCTATGCCTGTATTATAATGTCTCAAAAGTAATTAGAAATATAAAGTGGTAAATTTGCTTATGTTACCATGAAATATTGTATTTTTTGAATTTTTTAAGATATATTTTAGGTTATGAAATATATGAAATATAACACTGCTCTGTCATAGTCATGATGCAAATAAAGATCGTACTGACAGCTTTCATATTCAGGAAGTTTGATTTATGAAGCACTAGTACATGCAATATTTGTGCTGGTATAGTAGAGCTGGTTGGAGATATTAAATAGTCTGAATGATTGGCTGATTGGCTTTTTTTGTTGAACTAGCTAATGAGCTATTAAAAATCAGCTTGTGAGTAAAAATCAGTTTGTGTTCAACAAAAGGAAGGAGTCCATAGGAAAGACTGAGAAGTAGTTTCTCGATACAGTGAACAAAAGAGCTAAAAGCTGCCACACTCCAACTTCCTCTCCTTCTGAGCTCTGCCCATAATGCTCAGTCATCAAAAAAAAAAAAAAAAAAAAAGGGCATTCTTCAAAGTTAAGGTACAATAAAGAAGAATCCATGGTGTTTTCATATTTTTATGGTCCCAGAAAGTCCAAAGGTACTTGGGCTTTGCTTTTATCATGGCTGATCTTAAGGGTTCCACAGAAGTAAATTTTAATACAAAATTGAGGCACACAGTTGGTAACTCACTCAGCTAACAAATACCTATCTTTAACTATTTCTAGCTGGATTTGTATCTTTCTGCTGAGAAGTGACCTACTTCAGTAGCCCGCTTCCGTACCAAACATGATGCAGTTTTGCATATTTGGGGTTGTTTTTAAGTTGTTTTTTTTTTTTTTAACTTTTAATAAAGACTGTGCCCATGGCAAATACATGAAATAAAGTGAGACCAAGGACACATTTCTTCTGTAGAACATGAAACATTGTAATTGAATGGAAAGAAGGTTGTGAGTAAACTCTACCCACATCTCATTTCCACTGGAATTACAGCAGGGGAAGGAAATCCATTACAGGAAACATTTTTTTTTTCTTGCAGAAGAGTTTATTGAGTACCCTCTTAAAGCTTTTTGGAGAATTTGCTCTAAAGGCTGTCAGTGTAGGATAGGCATTTGAAATTGGTCACTTTCATCCTTTTTCAGTTTAAATGGAAGACAACTATAGGCCTGGTAAGGAATATCTATAACTATTATGGTGGAGAGTAGATGAGCCAATTTAATTTATATGGGAAATGCAGAACCTTTTGCAGGTTTGTAGACTGTGATAGTCCCATTAATGCAGGAATGCCTCCTGGGGATCTGACTCAAAGAAGCATGTGCAGGACAAGTTGGTTTAGTGAACAAAGCAATAAAGGTGTCAATAATTGAACACAAGATGTAATAATCTCTTACAATAGCTGCAGAATAATACTGAGCTTGAGCTTCTTGGGTATTAGAAAACTAAGAAGAGTAGAAACTTTTTTTTGCTCAGAAGTTGTGGCAATATGCGATGTTCATGCAGCTTATTTGTATTTATCTTTAAGAAGTACAATTATAATCACTTTAATCATAAGCAATAAGCAACAGCATAAACTGATTTATTAGTGATTCTCCATCTGAGTAACTACTAGCACCCTTATCCAATATATTAAAGGATTTGTAGATCCTGTGTCCTAGGATCATCACCAGCATTTGAGTCTTCACTGCTAATAACATTCTCAAAAAGACAATGCATGTTTAAATGAGGCAATGTGTTTCTGTCTTTTTCCTGAATGTGCATGTATTGACATTCCTTTGAATTTGTGTAGTGCATCTACTGAAAGTAAGATACAATTTTATTTTGCAAATTATCACTTATATGTACATAGTTCTATAATTCTGTTATTTTGGCTTATGCAGTAGGGAAGATATTAACTGGAAATGTCTCAAGTCACTGGAAATTTTGTTTGTGTTCTAGAAACAGTGCTATCCAGAAATATATTCA
The DNA here is from genome assembly GCA_013397095.1 of Sterrhoptilus dennistouni. Taxonomy (NCBI): domain Eukaryota; kingdom Metazoa; phylum Chordata; class Aves; order Passeriformes; family Zosteropidae; genus Sterrhoptilus; species Sterrhoptilus dennistouni. Next base: position 1,971,389 of record VWZU01011871.1, read on the forward strand.
TTCTTTTCTTTCTTCATTTTCAGTTCACTGGATCAGAGAATGATTTGGGTTGGAAGGTGCCTCAAGGATTACCTAGTTTCAAGCCCTCAGCCATGGGCAGGGACACCTTCCACTAGAGCAGGTTGCTCAAAGCCCCATCCAACCCATCATTGAACACTGCCAGGAATGGCACATCCACAGCCACCTGTTACAGTATCCCACCTCCGTCACAGTAAAGAACATCTTCCTAATATGTAATCCAAACCTATCCTCTTATTGTCTAAAGCCATTCCAACTTGTTCTGTTGCTATATGTCCTTGTAAAAAATCCCTCTCCAGTTTTCTTTTAGACTCTCTTTAGGTATTGGAATGTTTTTACAAGGTTTCCCTTGAGTCTTGTCTTCTTCAGGCTGTACAACTCCAAAAGCTAAGGTGAAATTTCATTCAAAAGATTGCTGTATTTTATAGAACCATATATTTGATTTTTTTAAAAATCCAACTTGGCCTGACTCATCTCTGTATCCAAGTCTTAGTAAACTTAAGGAATTGTTTTAAGAGCTCAGACATCTTCCTTTATAGATTCAAATTAATCTTGTGTTTCTCCTTTTTTAGTTTATTTTATTTTTTTGAGAAATCAAGATAGATTTTTAGTGTGCATTTTTTTGTTGGCTTTGAATTCAGCTGAAACCAGAGTTTCCCTCTTTCCCCCTTGGCATTGGAAAAGTTTGCCCCCAGTCTGGGCCTGATTTTTTTGATTATTTAAACCCAAATGTAAGGGCATAAAAGGAAAGGCATATGGAAGCATGCATGGGAAAATATGAAGTTTAAAAAACAGGATGCAGGATGATTTAGGGCAGTAGAGTCCCTCTTTCTTCTTTTGTAAAATTGTTGTTTTACTGTTGTGGTTTTCTTTTAAAGAATTCTTGATGGTTCTTCCCCAAAGAGAAAAGTTTTGATATCATTTGAAACACCTTGGAGACAATACATATTTATTGAAGAATTTGTTAAACAATTTCATATCTGAAAATGGAAAGTTGTATAGAGATGGTATTTTACAGTTGATTCAATCTTATGCAGTGTACAATACTTCCATCCCCTTTAGAGAACTGACACATATTTTATGAAAGTGTGTTTTGTTGTACGCTATAGACTTTGCTTGTATAAGCAAGAAAGGAAAAATGGAGAAAATGGAAAAATGGAGAAAATTTATTCTGGAAACCAGTTCAGGAATCTTTTTCAGAACTTATGCTTTTCTTTTAACAATGAAAGACAGGGATTCCATAAACATCACATTTACTATAAGTCAGCTGCTCCAGGTACCTCATCCCTATTTGCATAATTCTGCAAACTTTCTTCACTGATTGAAGTTACTCAAGCTTTCAAATGCAATACCAGCCTTAAGCCTTGTTTGAGGTTCATTTCTATAACTCCTGCTCAAAGATACATTTTTCTTAGCTCCTGCTGACATCCAGTATGGTACAGACTGTCTTGGGTTTTCAGGATGAGCCTCTAATAAGCAAGGTAGCACTAGCACTGTAAATATAGTCATAAAATAGTCATCCCTAGAATTGGAGAAGGACTCCTTAGTCAGTCATTTTCAATAAGGAGTGAGACATATCAAGCAAAATGAGATGAAGAATTTTGGCACAGGATCTCTGAGCTTACCTGACATTGGTATAAGGAGTAAGTCACTGCTTCTAACTGAAAAGTAATTTAGCATCTTTCCCTAGAGTAAAAGGATATTAACTACATTCACCAATAAGCCTGCAAAAGGCACTGCTTAATAATAAGAAATTGATTTTGCACAAATGCAAAATCTCTTTTACAATGATTCTAAAATGCTTATTGACACAACCGGAAGAAGTCAGCTTGATATGCAGAAGACAAGCACAATGCTGTGATCAGTTACTTTTAATAAAACACTTGTTTGGAATGAGAATCAAATTCTTAAAGGCTTTGTTCTGGCTGAGCAACAAGGATTTCTCTTCTAGCTGTTGATATGTATGCCTCATTCGCACTCTGGTGTTTCAGTTTATAAATGTAGCATCAGATCTGAGCTAGTGACTGTGTGTCACTCCACTCAACACAAAACAACTAAATGTGTTGTCTTGGCTCTCCCTGTTGGAAGTGAAAATCAGCTTGCCCAGGGCATCTCATCTGGATTATTTCTGCAATAATGAAAGAATTAATCTTGGAGGACTTCATGGATATTTTGATTAAGTTAGGAACCTCACATAAAATATTAGATGATGTGAGTAATCTTATTAATAGTTCATTATTAAGATAATAAACATATGCCATTCCTGGCACTGTAGGAATTTTCATAGTATAAGAAAATAGAGCTAGCTGCTGGGTTTGAGCCAAGTGGTAATTGATATCTGTGATTCATAAATACATTTTATAGCTAATTTATTTGGTCAGAACACTGCTCATTCAGCATAACATCTAGATTTAAGGAGATGAGAAAAAATATTTTGAAAAATGAGGGTGACAAAGAACTAGATACAACTTCATTAAACTGTCTCAAAAATTCAACACTTAATTTTCCTTAATATAGAAATAGCATTTAAATTCATTGCTTCTAAATATTTCATATGCTTCTAATAACCTAATCTACAAAACCATACTGTGCAGTGCCACCTCTTTCATCCAAATACATTCACAGAAACATGTGTCTTTTCTTTTTATTTTTTTGCCTATTTATTTTTGTGTTCCTTTCTATTTTTACAGCATATGCTGGTATCTTCTTTTCCTTTAACAAAACTGATTACAGCTGTTCTAGGGGGATTGCTGCAAACTTTCATTTAAGTTAAAACACTTTTTTTTTTAACTGTAGTATAATCATCATCTCCACTACATAATGTCCTCTGTGTCCAGTTAACTTTGTGTTGTGGTTGTGCTAGATTATGCTAGATAAAAGATTTAGCCTTATTGAGATCTGTTCCTAAGATCACCAAAATCATAAAAGAAAGCAGCCAGTGACATAAATTGGCTTTGGACCAGTCCCTATGGCAAAATATTTTTTTTCGTGTCAGATTTTTTATTTTTTTTTTTAGATCTCTACTTCCTCTACTGTTTCGGATTTCAGAACCTGAAAATTATTTAAACATTTGAAGACTTTCTTCTTCTGTATTGGTAATGTTTATTCCAGAATTTTTTTTGGTCTCATTAATTGAGACCTCTAATGTTAATTTCAAAGTTCTTGGGCTTTTAAGTGGTCCTTAATGGCTAAAATTCAAAGCAAATGTTTACTGATTAACATTAAATGTGATATTCTGTCAAGATTCACCTGCCAAAACCTGTGTGAAGCTTCTAGTTTTGGAATTTGGCAGCTACTTTCATACTCTACTAACGAGGAAATGCATAGTCATTAGGGCGGCTATTGTTTTTAATATTTAAACTTTATCTTGAAGACATTATTCCCACAATATTATTCCTTCTGACAGAACCCACCGCTTAGCTGGCTAATTGCTGCCTCACTATAATTTTTATTGATACAAATTGCTTTAAAAATTCAAACAAGAGACTGGTGCATTAATGCTGTTTAAATCTGCACGTAATGCAGACACTGCATTATTTAAAAGTTTATGTCTGACTTTGTATTTGCAGACTCATGTCCTAAGTGGTTTACCCAAACAATGGAAACTAATGGGGATTTTTAGAAAATATAAGCAATTTACAGAAAAACAGTCTTCTACCTTGGAAGAACTGAGTATTTGTGATTTAGTTCCTTTCAGCATTCATGCACAAATATTATAAAACTGGATGTAGCTGAAACTTTCTGATTTGTTGAATAACTCCCCAGGTGAAGAAAGGTTTCTTATAGTTATTCAACAATAGACATGTCATATGTCCAATGAAAAATATATTTGATTTATTTAAATAATACTGTAACTTAATGTACCATAACTTCTTATCTTTGTGATACTACTTTGCTGAGGTAACACTAGTACTTCAAATCTAACATTTTTAAAGATTTTTTTCTAATATAACATCTGATGTTTGTTTTCATTCTCATTTCAAAGAAAGATAAGGGTACATTTATCTTCTGGAACCATAAAGGAAGAGTAAGGTGCATGTAGAAAATATAGTATCCTCTGATATTTTCTTATTAAGAAAATAGGAAATTAACTGCCTTCACGGAAGTCTAAAGCATTGACGGAAACACAACGCAGCCCCTCAGCAAGCCTGACCAGATTTATTCTGATCAAGATTAAAGTCTCTATTCTTGAAAAATTCCTTGGAACTAGATTGGTTTTACAAATGTTAATATTTGTCTTCTCTGGAAATGGACTGGTACTACTCTGCTGAAGCACCTACATTCTTAAAGCTGTGGTTTGGGCAATCCCATCTGCAAGCATTTCCATAATTTTATCTAATTAGCTCAATTTAAGATCTGCTGAATTAAGAGTGAGAATGTTGATGTGGAAATTTGCACTGATATATTTAGGCTGGAGACTTTGGCAGAGAGAAACCTAAGGGAGTTCAAGGTAACAAAGTTAAGTGCCAGGGTCCTGCACCTGGGGAGGAATGACACAAAGTGCCAGCACAGGCTGGGTACTGATCTCCTGGGGAGCACTTCTGTGGAGAAAGACCATTGATATGATATGATAATATATTATCTGAGCCACAAGAAAACTCCTTAAAAAATTAGTCTGATTTTTTGTTTAAAGACACAATTATGGAGTCCTTTGGTCACTCTGGGAACAAAGAAAACAAGATGGTGAAGAAGTCCCTCCTCCAAAGCTGGCAGCCACAATAGCAGACTGTGTGGACCAGAAGACAAATCAGTATGGCAGAGAAGCACCTTTTTGGACCATGTTGTGGAGAGAGAGAAAGAAAAAACAACACAACAACCAAACCTGTGGGGTGACACAACTCCCTCCCCCTGCAAACAACAACCGATGGGGGACAGGGACAAAACAATATCTGGGAAAACATCGTTGGTTTTGTCCAAAAGGCTCTGATACTGCTGATATTGCTGGAAGAGACTTCCCAGCAAGTTGCAGATCCAACCCTTCCTTGGCAAGAACTGCAGGCAGCTGGAACTGGGGCAGTGGCTGGAACTCCTGGACAGAAGGTCCAAATTTTCTGGCAAGGCACCATGACTGCAGGCAGCCGCTGGAAAAAATCATGGAGTGGGTTCCCCCAGCAGGTGGTGAAAGTTTCATGAAATTTGCTCCAAAGTAAGTTTGCATTGCAAAATGCAGCTTTCTGGGTTTCCACTCAGAAAGTAGCCCCAACGTCATGTCCATTCCCATCTTAAAGGGACAAAGTGCACCTTCCCCTCCATGAATCCAGGTAAAATACAGAAGTTAGTTTCCCAGGGTTTTGAAGAGACAGGACAGTGATAACCTGGGGCAAGTTGGCATAGAGAAGATATGAAATGCACAATTATTTTGGGGGGACTCAAGATATATTGTTTCTGAGCAAATATCAACACAAGTCCAGAATTTTTATTTTCAACTGAAAATATCATGTGGTGACTTACGGATTTTCTTTTTCCTTTTATGTTTTATATCCTGTAACAGATGTAAGATTTTGTACGAGCTTTCACAGTTCCTCCCTCCTCTTTATGTATTAGAAAAAGTGTACATGGCTGTCTCTACTCAGTACTGATCTCCAGCAGTGTAAAATTTGTATTCAGCCTTTATCTCTTCAAGCTAAACTGAATTCTAGTCACTAGAATGCAGTGGCTTTGGCTGCCAGAGAGCAATTGTTTCCAGGCAGGCATTTATAGCATTGCAATGTAGTTGGTTTACCTTCAGGGTAGAATCAATGTACGGCAGTTTTAACTCTGTTGTGCTTGTTACTCATTGAATATGAGGATGCATTTATTACAGCAAGACTCCTTTAATCCTGAACATTAGCAATCTGTAGTCTTTCCTACTTTCACTGATTTTATTTTTTGCATTTTACTGGAAAAATTAATAATATTGCAAGGGACACAATTATTTAGGACTATCAGACATCTAAAATAGGATAATGACTTCAGGTCTGTCCTTTGTCTTAAATCATATATTCTTATTTTGTGAAAGAAAAAAGTATTTTATTAAGATTATTAGAATTTTAAATCTAGGCTTAGCAATAGGTGTATGTGCCCCTACTCAGTAGACCCAAGTGTTTGGCATTTCTTAATTAATTTGTAACAAGGGTTTTCAGTTTATCCAAGAACTTTATTTTGTGAAGCATATTTTCATTCAGCCAGGGAATGGTCTCATTTAACTTTGTGTTGAGCAGAAACAGCTTCCATAGCATTGGCAGACCTATCCTGAGACTGAAGGATTCAAAGGGAGATAGGGAACAATGAGGTCAATGGGACTTTTCCTGCTGAGGATATGCTTTAGTTATCCTCATAGCTGTGTGACATTTCTGCTTATAGAATATAGAAATATTCCAAAATTATTTTAAGGATATTATCGAGGAAGATTTAGTAAAGGAGCTCACAAAAAGGCTTATGTAGGTGATCCTTATCTGCCCATAGGAGGCTCTTTCACTGCAAGATCAAAGTCAGATGAAGGGAGTTGGTAATGATAATTTTGATTATGGTTTTAGGGTTTGTTTCCCTCCTCCTTCATATTATCTTCTCATTCAGTTTAAAGGGGTGGAAAATTATTTGATATATCAGGTTGCCTCAGAGGATTAGCTAAGGAGAAAATATTTTTTATTAGTTAACGTAAGAGTACATGAGAAAGACGCAGAAGTGTGTGCCTCAATCCTCAGAAAATACCAAAGAACAACATACTGGGACATCATCCAGGTTTTAAACTTAACCACTTGGTTGAATCCATCAATACAGTTAGATCACCAGAAAATATATTTGATAAACACTGACAGAATACTAAAGACAATTGTTATGCCAGAGCAGGAGCAATATATTACCTATTCAAGTCTTGTAAGTGAGGTAGTCATGGGGGAAAACACCCCAGTCTCTACATGCTTGTTAAAGTGGATTAAATTATTGGAGGCCTCTATTTATTTGGTCTGATTAAACACAAACACACCTAATTTAAGATGTGTGAAATCTCCTTAGCTTTTTTTTTATAGGCACATGAGGTATCCCAAATTACTTCTAAAATAGTTGGAGTAATTTTTCTGCCAACCTGTTCCTGACCCATTATTCTGATCCTGTAAGAAGCTGTAGCTGAAATCTTTAGAAAGTTTCTTCTATGAAAGATTAAATTGTATTTTGTTAGTATTGTGCCACAAATGCAAAAGTGTTTTGATGCATACTATATTTTACATTTTATTTCACTTACCAGTATTAATAGGCACAATATCTGTTCTAAGGATTTTGACCTTCAGTTGAGAAAGGAAACTTATTTTCCAGGTGTCCCTCAGTCTTTCCTTCAGTTGTCTGTTTTGTAAATATTTTGGTCACAAAAGATTTGGTTCATAGTCTATAGCAATGATAATGTCAAAATAATTAGGTAAGGTATAGAATTCAATAGTTTAAGCTTTTGAAACTCCTTTTTAGAGATTAGTATTATCTGTTGGTTAGACTAATGCATATTGGACGTGTTCACAGGGTGTTCCCTGAAGCCTGAATGTCATGGAACTAAAGCAATGTTTTACTTAGATAACTGCCAAAGGTTACCGGACTCTGGTGTAACATACCAGCTACAAATTACATAACTGAATCTGGTCATGCTTTTATTGACTATTATAGGACATCTGCCTTTGGTGTCATTGTGAAAAGGTCTGGCTTTCTGGAAATCTTTTTAGTTTCTATTAAAAAAATCTTTATTTAACATGTTTTATTTTCTTTCAATGAACAATATCCTTTAGGTTTTCAGCACGTTACTTAAATACTTCCTTATGATATCTCTCATGCTATGGATCTAGTGAATCACATATTTGCTGTACTGCCTTTTTCTGCAACAAACGACTTAAGAATAGTCTATCAGCTAGACCTTAGGGTGAAAGATGGTGTAGGTGGGGACCTAACCACTTCCTGTGTATGTACAAACCTGATACAGGAGAATTTTTGTCTTCTGCCTAAAGGACAACTAGACATTGCTATGCTTATTTATTTAACTGCAAAATAAAACTTACCTAATCCATTCATAATGCCACATAATAATGCCATGTTCATGCTAGAATAATTAGGGAAAGAAGAAAAAGCTCAGAATAACTCCCCAAAGGATCCCTTGTAAATTAAAAGTACTTCTAGGACTGATTTTAAAAATTAAGATTTTTTTTGACCCATTCATAAAATATTTCACTCCAAGCATTCTAGTCCAATTTCCTCAGGAATTAATATTTTTCAAAAGAGGGTTTCAGTACTCTCTTCACAAAGGAACATTTATCATTTCCAAAGTTGACTTATGTACTCAAAGCTCCACTGTAAAATGATTCCATGGCATTGTTAGTTCCCTGTTTACTTAGGTGGTAAAAGCCTCCATTCCCCCTCTCCTCATTTTCAGTGAAGATCACCCATTTCACAGATAGCTGGGATGGCTGCTTGAGTTAATAATACTTCAACAAAATTAGATAAATTTTATTTCAAGAATTAAATGTGAATTAAAGGAAAGCGTTCAAAAGTGAATTAAGAAAAAAAAAAGAAGCAAAAAAAAAAAAAAAAGACATCTCTCCTGGGAGGAACCAGCCACCTATTGGAAAGAAACAAAATAAAATAATTGCCAGAGGTGAGAAACTGACATTCACACACCATAGTGCCTAAGGAATTTAAATAAATGCTTCTTAAATAATCCATTGCATGAAGTACTTGTCTCTTACTGAATTGTTGAAAGCAATTGCATTTCAGACTGTCTGGATGTAAATTACCATGTAGTGATGACTAAGGCTTTTCTTTCGATTAAAAAAAATAGTACTTTTTAAGATTTAGCAAAAGAGCTTTTCGCTGGTTTATGAGCCCCAAGTTCACTTTTTCCTAAGTCCTGTGGTGTAACATGAGATACTCATGAGCTAATTCCAGGGAAAACCACCCCCCCCACCCCGATTTTAAAAATCTTTTACCTTGTATTTATACTAGCAGCATTGGCATTCTGAACAAGTATATTCACGGCATTGCCTTTAACTCATCTTAGTTCAGGTCAAATTTGATCTAAGTTTCAAGTTAGAAAATCGCGTGATTTTAGAAGCTCTCATAAATGTCTATTTTTCTTATGAACTGACTGCCTAGTAAGTGCTTATTTCTCCTACTTTTTTCCAAAGAAAAGCGAAAGTAGCATCCACAAGTTGCAGTTGCAAAGATGATATACATGGCTTTTTTGTTCTGTTCTTCAGTGGTCTTACATGCTTGGGAGGAAAGATAGCAAGGCTGTGGTGTTGCAGAATAGAAAATAATGTGGCTGCTGACTGGATTTTTAGTGTTAAACTTGGCCTTTGCCTCTGTGGTAGAGCAACTGTCTCCATTTGCAGAGATTTATCACTGGGCTGCTTTGTCTCTTGAGATATCAGGTAACCCCTGATGCCATTTGCTAAAGCATGCAGCTGGCTGCCAGAGACATTTGCAGGAAATAATGTCTGACTCTAGAGGAAATTTGTCTTAACTCAGGAGGAGAAGAACTCACTGACTATATATATTAAGGTTTCAGAAAGTGGATTAATTTTTAGTTTAGAAACAACTAAAAGACCTCCAAGGGTCTGGCAATACAAATGATGAAATGAGCATCTAAAATCTGTATTGCTGCCTATGTCTATTTTTGAAGTCTTTTATGCAGAATGAATGTTTTGTTGTGTTTGAGAGGCTCATCTACTTGGTATTCAACACAGAATATTGTTTTAAACTTGAATTCTCCTAACGTGAGAGGGAAATGATGCAAGAGTGCTGCTTTGAGCCCATACTTTTTCTCTTTCCTACACTGAGCATTGCACTGAAATACATATTCTTACATTACCATACACAGCACTCCCTCAGTATCTTACCAGGCACTTCTTCCATAAAACATTACAACTAATGCATTATGCTTCTGACTGTTGATTATGGGTGATGTTATGACATGTCCCTTTGGGTTATGCATAGCACGTTAATTTTTACATGAGTTGGCTTTGCACAGAACATCTACATTTCTAGGCAATCTGTCAGTCTGTGAGCATAAGTGCCATGCTGTGAAGAGAAAGAGTTCATGTTTCAGTTTTTAGTCTGAAGTACTCCTAGCTGTCTTGGAAACTATTCAACAGAGTAAGAGATAACAACAAATGTAGATACTCTGTGTGAAGGAATTCTGGACTATGATTTGAAGTGGCACGAGGAACTCCAGAAAAAATCTGATTTTGGCCTTTCTGCTTCTTTTGCTCTTCAACCAGTATCTCTTGGTTCTTCTTTCTCTGTTTTTGTTGCTCTGTTGCTCATATTCCTCAGAAAAAAACCCCATATTTCTTGCATTAATTTTATTTTTTCTACTCGTTACCAAGGGAGTAGAAGCGAGCACTAAAAGCTGTGACTTTTTGGGGGTGTCAGCTGGAGGGATATCTGACTGGGCACAGGGCTATTCAGTGGGACTCATACTATGAGTTCATCTTAGCAGTGACACCAGCAACTTTGTCAAAGAAATGTTTTCTCTTCCTTGGAGGAGACCAGGTGTGCCATGAAAGGCAGTGACTGGGTTTGGAGACAAGCTTCTCCAAGATAATCTTGGTTTCTATAGTCTCTGTCTACACAGAGAATGTGAAAATGAAGACTGGTGTCCTTGTTTGCAAGGATAGTGTCACATTTCTACCTTTTTGCAAGAAGTTTGCTAAGCCATGAGGAATAAAAATCTTGGATTGGTGATGGATGGATGGATGGATGGATGGATGGATGGATGGATGGATGGATGGATGGATGGATGGATGGATGGAGGCAAGCAAGACCTGTGGAAAATCTGTGAGGCTTGTACCGGAGAGTATGGATTTTTACACTTGAGAGACCCAGGGAAGGAGCTGAAGGTTGATATAAAAACACTTCATTGGCAATTCAGAAATTGGATGCATCTATAAAAAATGAGAAGGCAGGTTAAACCAAAGGGAAAGATATGTCTTTAGAAAAATGGCATTGGGAGGGGACAGTGGAGAGTGATTTAAAATGGTTTAGTATAATACTGGATATGTGACATGCCCTATATGTAAATGTGTCATGACTATATTGGAATCTGTGTAAAGGAAGGGATGTGGAGACATCTCTTCTTTCTTTCACATCTTAATATCTACTTTTGTATCCTTAACAACTACATTAGTCTTCTTCACCCTTTTAGAGTTGTGTAAGTATAATGTTTTCATGTTTGACAACTCAGAACCTCCTACAGAAAACAACTTATAAATCACTCTTGCTACCTAAAGCATTCAGAGTAGCTGTGATTTTTTTGAAATATGAGTTGATGGGCTGCTTTGGAGCCCATTGCTTTCCGAAGACTATTTCTTTGTCCAACCTGTAGAAAAGATGTTATCTTCTAATTTGTGTCAGGCAATTTTGGCCTTTATGGAGAGATACTGTGACCAAATTAACTCTGTGCTCCTTCAAATCCGGTTTTAAAAGTTGATATCTATGCAGATTGTTAACTTGATTTCTGTAGAAGGTGAAGAATTGAGAATAACAGTGTAGCACTTAAAATACTGTAAACAGTCCTTCTTTGTAATAGACTGATGTGAAAGTCTTTATTTAGACCTTGTTATTAGAACTGATTTGGAGTAAATATTGCAAATATTTTATTTGTCTCATCAGATCAAAAAACAAACTACAAAGAGAATAAAACTTTATTGCTTTATCTTGGAAAACACTTAAAGTGCTGAAATAAAAGATAAGAGGAATACAGACCTCATAATTTTTTGTGTACTTAATGATACTTTATCTGAAAGGAAAAAGAACAACCTATTAATATCTTTTAAGAGATTTACATTTGGAGCAAGAGGATTTTGTGTCTCTAAAGAGGGAAAGCATTGTAGAACAAAAGGAGGTAAAAATGCTTTATGTATATTTTCAGAATTTTATGTCTATGAGCTGATTTTTTTTTCCTGGCATTGACAGTGAGAGAGAGAGAGGTAACAGACAACAGAGAACATGCAACCATTTAAACATTCAAAGGGCACGGAGGGGAAAAGGAAGAAGAGAAATGAAAACACTAACTGAAAAACTAGACTTGTTTTCTTTGTTCTTCTATTATCTTGCAGTTTTACTTTTAGGTGAGAAGAGCACTAGGAATAACGGAATAGAGAAAAAAACAGGAAATAGAGGAGGAAGATTTATGTGGTGTTCTGCATTAGGAATTACAAGGTAGTTTGCTGTCTTAGAAAATGAAAGGGTGTCAGAGGAGGTCTCACCCCAAGAGTTCGGGAGATGAATTTTCTGGATGCTAAGAGCTTTTAACAACAGAGGCTTAAGTACTGGTGAGTGGGGTGGAGCCAAGTACTCAAATTGCACGATGTAATATGGTGCAGGTTTCTGCTAGAGCAATTCTAGTTAAAAAGATATTACAGGAGGTCTGCAAATCTGTGGTTTCCACTGATTTTCTGTTTATTAAAATGGATTTCCCTTATTTTGAATAAATGACAAATGTTTCTGGGCCAAGCATTGCAGTTCTCAGCACCTGCCAAATTTCTAAGTAAGAAATACTGATGACAGTTGGAAAGTTTTTGTTTGATGGATAAACTATTTTTATGGGATAAAAATAAAATAAAATAAAATAAAATCAGGTAATGTGGTCAAGTGTCTGGAGGCTGTTTTGGTGAATTTACATTTTTTCTCCTCTGATGATATGTCTGAAACACGCAACAACTTGTGGATATAAAAATACCCATTTGAATTAATGACTTTTCTTCTAATTCTCTCAGTGTATAACCTCTTGCCTTACCATGAATTCTCATGTACATTTTAACTGAAAAACTTAATGTGTTTCAAGCAGTTTAAAAGAGAAAATAAATTTTAAAGTGAAGCTACCACTGTATGTACCAAGGCTGCTAGTTTTTGTGGTACTGAAATAGAGTTTTCACTGTCACTGCAATTGACACCAGCATATTTAACCCAGCTCACATTAGACAGCTTCCCAGATGGATAGGTACAAATAACTGCATTTCATTTATTATTACCCTTCCTATCTGCATTTTTAAAAAAACAATTCTGCACTATTAAAGAATGCAAAGTAGAAAATTTCAACTGATACAATAGGTAACCAATCAATTATTACCTAATAGGAATTTATGAGATACTGGTAAATTATTAATATGCTAGCCACCCTCCACTAAGTCCCCTGATGAGTTGGCTTAGCCTGGCAGTCACCAGTCAGAGGGGAAGATTGGTCACATTGGTGCCATCCTATGACTGGTCCCATAGGCTGAACAGCTCTGCTGAAGAGGAGCAGTTTTCCAATTACCTGCTTTGTTGGGGTGTGTATCTCTCTCTGGTTAGGCCAGTGTTCGGCTGGATCCCCGGTAGCTCTGATATGCCGCAACAGAATCGATGTGTGAGTTCTTGGCTCTGCAGCACCTCGATCTTCACTGTCACGGCTGTGGTATAGATGAAAGAGGGGACTCTCGGAGGCTTGGGGAACAAAGGTTTGTTCAGGGATCACGGGGGAAGCCCCTGACCCCAGGCCCAGTGCCTCAAGAGAAACCCTGAACCTGGGTTGCAGGGGGTTTTTGTCCAGGATGAATTCAGGGGGTGGATACAACTATAAACCAATAAAGCAAAGCAAAGCAACAGATGTCAACTAGATTACATAACTAGTAACAAATCAAAGGTAAATTGGAGGGGAGGTCCCTGGGCTTTCTGCCAACCACTGGCCAGATCTCTTCGAAGTTTCGAGACTTTGGAGATAAGGACTCAGTGATGGACAGAGGGAGGAAGGATACATTGGAAAGGATGGGCCGGGATCATCATGGGGGAAGGGACCAATAGGAAACAGTCTCTGGGCAGAGACCCAGAGTTGTCATAGAAACTCTTATCAACTTATGATAAGAGAAGAATTCCAGGACAATGGGGGCAGGGGGCTTGTATAGGGTTACTAAACCTATACTAACAACGGAACTTTTAAAACAAGAATCCTGCAACCGCACACTGCTTCTTTCCTTAACATTTTTTACATTTGTGTTTTACATCTGGAATCCTTGACTGACTGACCACCTCTGTCTTAGCACTCTTGCTTCTGTATTTAATTTTGCTTTTCTTACCTGATGGGGCTCTACTGTATTTGTTTTCTCACCACACTTGCTTGCAGCTTAAAAACTTTTCACCCCAGTCAAAACCCAGTTTATGCTGCTGTGAAACATTGAATACCAAGAAATAAAATCTGCAACCAATTCGTTAGGCTAGAAAGCAGGTGTCTTGTTTTTATCTAATTTTTACCTGCAGTTGGGTAGAATTTTAGAAGTTTGTCCTTCTAGAGGTGAGACTCTTTTGCTCTCAAGGGTGTCTATGCATAGTCAAATGAAATTATATTAACAGAAATTTTGCCTGGCAAAGATCCTTACTAGTACCTGGCCTTGTTCACCTCATCGGCAGTAATTGCACTGTACTGTGTAGGCCTGTTGATGGCAATGACAAATCACAGAATTGTTCCCCTCATCTTATTTCTTCAGAAGTATTTGCATTTCATTTTCTAATCACAGTTGCTAGCTTGAGTTTTGAACAGGAAAAAAATGACACACATGGTTTGATACTAGAAATAATTTTGCTCTCAAATCCAAACAAAACCTTTTGAGAAAGTGCATAACACATCAGTGTGATAATCAGCATCAGGCTGACCGGACTGGCCTTGTCCTACTTTCTTGATGAGTTCCTTGATTAAAAGTTACTAATGTAATGATTAATAATGTAGAATTTTTTAAGACTCTACATGCACTCAAATATCCATAATATTTGGGACTTGAAAATAGTTGGCAGGCTAACCTAGAGGCAAGATTTAGTGGGGTGTGTTGCACAGTGAGTGGAATGTAAATACAGAGCTACTTGTATTTTAGGGATTCATAGCTCTGCTTGTGATTCACTGTGTGCTGGAGTTAAGGTCTCACTTACGACTCCCCTTCAAGAGAAGAATTCATTGTTTCATAACTTTCCTAGATATTGGATATCATCAGTAAAAATTTTAATATCAATGAATTTTGGATGCTACTTAAGACACGTTTAGCAGTGCTCTTATAGGACAGCTATAGAGCTTGGGCGCTTTTGCTTTTTGCATTTGCTTCTCCCAGTCTCTCCTTTACATAAATCTCACTGTTATAGAATGTAAATGAACAAGAAGTTTAACACTTGTGTAGCTGTTTTATGGAGAAGATTGTATCAAAGAGTAGATTTCATACCATTTAATTACACTACAAAAGGGAAAGAACCCTGTATAGGTTTGCTCATGTTCAACTCTACTGCTTCTTTTCACTTGAGAATGAGATAAAGATGGTTTCTAGAGTACTTTATAGAATACAAAAAATTTAATTCTGTCCTTTTAATCTCCCTTCCTTTATCTTTCCCATCTCTGAAATGCATCTTATTTCAGCAGCTAAGTGAAAGAAGAGTTAGGGAAGCAGAGTGTTATAACAGATTAGGTCTTCCATAAAAATCCTACTGTGAAAATCTTTCAAGTCCTTCTCAGTTTTTTTTTAATCAGCTCTGACGAATGTCAGAATCTATGGTTTGACTTTGAACTTCCAACTTGTGGGCCTATATGGTAGGTTTGTTCAGTTTATGCATCAAAGGACATGCTTAGCAAAGAATATACACTCAGCTAAAAGAATTCTCTAAGCAGTGAAAAGTAAATTGATGCTGCAAGACCTAGTTCCAGTTTTATTAAGAATAATCTGTTGATTTAATGGTTATGAAAGTAATATTAAAGGTAAGTTAAAAAATTATATTAGTGCATCTTTTGCCAATAGAACTATAATACAAAGCCAATGACAGAGCCTCAGAGGACTTAGGAAAGTCCATCTTTCAGAAGCAGTAAAGGAGAGTTTTCTGTTGGTGTTCTTTTTCTTCAGATGTCATCTTCAATGCTTAGGTTACATCACTTGTGCAGGTACAACAAAATGGTTATTCTTTTGAATGAAAGATTTCTACCATGAAAGTATACAGCCCTAACGCTTCACCGGCTAGACTTGGTGTAGAACTAACTGATGGAGATTTTTGACCTTGTTGAAAAACAAGTGCTGCCAGTGTAAGTTTTCTGTCATGCAAATTACTGTTGCTGGGATTTCAGATGTCAGTTGTATAATTTATTAATGAATTCTAATATAAGAATATCACTTCTGTGAAAGTCTTTGATAGATCAGATAAATAGGAAAGGAATAGAACAGCATCCAAGGGTATGTTCTTTTTGATGCTTGAGACAGATTATTCTTATTGTGCATTCATTGGGCAGCATTGGTTTGAGTTCAGATATGAAAATAAAATATACACAGACGTATTATGTGTCCATAGAGAATACCAATTGCATTGTCTTACAAGTGGTTGCTGCTTTCAGAGACACAAACCCAAAAAATATTTAGTACTGATTTTCTGTGATGTGAACATATTAGCTGATTGCCTAACACCACCTTCTCAGGAACTTTAGGCTCTCCTTGCTGTTAGAAATTACATTAGTGGACATACCTAGGTAATAGTGGAAAGGTATCATATGGAAACCCCTTCAAAAATCCAGTGACAAGGAGAGAAGTTTTGTCAGCAGGAGCAAAGATTGATAGCTTAGTTTACCTGTGCTTGTGCCCTCACTGATTTGTAAGTGCTGATTTTGAAGGATTTAAGCTTTTTCAGTCCTGGGTTTCCATGTCTAAAATACACAAAATACGGTGCTTCTGTAACTTTTATTAACACTAATTACTGTGGGAATAAAGAAAATGAGCTCCTCCTCTCTGTGTTTTTTTCATGATTAGTTTGTAGTTTAAAGGTTTATTGCTTCTTGGTTTAGGGGGTTTTGTTTGATTTTTTTTTTGGAGGGGGGTTTGTTTGTTTTTTGGGGTTTTTTTGGGTTGGTTGGTTGGTTTGGGTATTTTTAAGAAGGGAGAGTTCTAAAGATTTGTCCTGCAACACTTTCTAAAATGTCTTCTTATTTGTTTGGATTATTGTTCATCTGAAATGCAAACAATAGAATGAGACTTCAGTGAGTTGTGTGTTCAGCGCTTACAAGTGATTAGCAGAACATTTCTGAAGTACAAAGATGGATATTTCTGCTCAGTTGCTGTCCTGAATTCAGTTATTAGTAGGAATGCATTCAAATGTTTATTACTTGATACTGTGGGTTACTTTATGTCAAAGCATGCAGCTACTTTTCATCAGCAGCCAAGTGTAAATTTGAATTAGAGGAGTTTTTTGACCTTGTCAAAAATAGACAGATGAAAATACTCCAACAAACAAAACCTTGCCAACTTTCCAGTCACAGTTTGTATAATGCACTTCTGGTCTCTCTGAAAGTCATATTACCACTGTCAGTAAGAAAACACGTTCTATGTAAAGAAAGATTTAAAAAAAAAAAAAAAAAGGTGCTTTAAAAATTCTATTAGACACTTGCCATTCTGAGTATTGCTGTTGAAGTATGTTTTGTCAGCATTTTGTTTTTTTGTCTAATCTTATACTTTTGATGGGAAAAGATCTGTGCCATCAGTTATCCCAAGTTAAATACTTGGGGAAAAGAATAGATTTGAATAATGATGAATGGCTATCGAGATTTTGTCTAAGGCATTTATAAAATTAATTAAACATGAACAACAAACTAGTAACACTTCCCTCAATGGTCATAAAAACTGTTTTCTTAGGTTTTTTTAGTCTTAGTTGTGAACACACTTTCCTTTCCTGGGGCTCTAAAGCATAAGAGGTCCATATTGGAGTATAGCTGTTTACAGAATTCACCATCACATTCACCATCACATTCAGCAGTAAATTCCATCAATATGTCTCATAGGAAGATTTTCTGATATTTTAATACTTTTATACTAAATTATATTTCGTGATGTTCATTAAAAATAAAATTATTATTCTTTTTTACAAGGGTAATGAAACCTATCTGGTAGAAGCTAATACGTGCAGCTTATTAGCTGCACTTATGGAGGTGAGGGGAGCGTGTTTTGCTCCAATTTTTTAACCAATTAAGAAGTATTAGATCACTAAATTTATAATTTACAACTCAATTTGGTCTCTAGAAGACTCCTAGATTTATTGCAAAATAGTTTTTTGTAGTTATGTGTTATCACATTTAAGATCACAGCATTCAGAAGTAAATGTTATCAGATTTTTTTAATTAGAAATTTAATCCCATTAAAAATTCCAAATACTTCAAACTTTATAATTTTATGAGGTACACTGTCAGTTTTCTCTCCTTGGGCTGAACCTTAGATTCACTTTAAATCTTAAATTCACTTTAAATGGCTTTTGAGAGTCTAGTTTAAAATCATGGGTGCCTTTTTGTGGGAAATGAAATATTTTGATCACCCATAGCTTACTCTTAAAATTCACTCTATAGGAATTATTTTTTAACTGTTCTTTTGCTTTGGAAAGAAGAATCGAATTTGTGGTTCAGATGATTTCAGGCTATCTCACTGTACAATTATTTAACCTATGCTTCAGCAGTTATTCCACGAGTATGTCATGGGACACAATGTCAAAAGCTTTTCTAAAGCCTTCCTTTTCCTTCAGGAAATATCAAGAGGGATGTTGTGGAAGATTCACAATTTAAGCTGTATTATGACAAGTATAACCTCATTAAAAATTGATAGGATGTTTTCTTGAGTTAATCATCTTAAATTTACCTATCCTGATCCACATAATGGGTATTTTGGGTTTTTTTGAGTGCTCTGCTGCTCAAATAGTTTCTTTAAGATTAAAATACAGTCTTTTTAATAATATAAGTCTGACACTTGGGAGCAGGATATGTAAATTTCTTCTGAGAACAACAAACCTTTCTTGTTATTTGTTTCGGTTACATGTTTTTGTACTGCTGGAGCCAATCATACTGAATACATCAACTGCTTCAGTGATCCAGTGTTTTTTTAATCTGTTTGTCCACTCATCTCTGCAACACCTCTATGGAACTGAAGGCACATATTGATCTTTGCCTGCCTGTGGGTTACAAATTATTTTTGACTTCAGTAGCCCATGATTCTAGCATGCATAGTTCACTACGAAAAAAGTCATCTGGTTTGGTTTAGCACAGAATAAAATCATTTTCATATCAAGAGTTTTCACTGTAGATTTCAGAATCTTCTCATCTTTTAGGGTTGAAGGGAAAAGCAAAGTTAAATTAATCAAGTTACTAGCACTTTACGTTTCTAAAGAAACACACACACTGAGTGGATTTTCACATTACGCTCCCAGCAGGGACTTTACCTCTTGTAAATGCTTCAGTTTAACAGATTTGAAAGAGAGAACACTATTCTTCTTTGCTGAACAAAACTGTTGCTCAGGTGTTTTAAAAGTTGGTTTGATCTCTTTATTCCACACATAAAATGAAAGATTAAGGATACTCGTCATTCCCAGATGCAGCTGCTTCTTTGACCTGGCTCGGGGTGAAAGAACATCTTTGCATAGCAGTCTTTTTAAAACTATGGACTCTGGATGTTGTTTTTTCTTTTTCCCACAAAGTTAGAATTCAGCTCTTCTCTTTTGAAACAAATCCGAATTTCTTAGCTAAAAGCATAAATCTTAATGAAGTTCACAGGTATGATCTTGTGATATAATTTGGAGTTTGGGGGATTGGGAAGTTCTATTTATCTTGAATGTTGATACTTTAATACGTGGGTGCTCTCTTTGCCTCCCCTTCAGCAAAGGCTTGTAGGTCTTCCGACAGCATCTCTTGCTTCTTGGCCTCTCTCTAAGGCAAGTCCATAGCAAAATCATCAATCACGAAATGAAGAATCTAACAAGTGAGTGGAATGACTGCAGGGTTTCAGACCCAATGCGGAAGTGATGAAGGCATGTAGTCCCCCAGAGTAGCACAATACTTGTTAAGAGTCTGTACAGCACATCATGGAACAGACCTGAGTCTTGTCCTAAAAGTCTTTATCACTTCTTCAACTTAAAACGGCTGTTTGGGGTATATCACATTCACTTCTAACTTGGGTAAAGATGGAGTATGATCAATGACACATATAAAGTAAAAATAGAAAGGGGGAGTGGAGCAGGAGCAGGGGATGTGCTTTAGAATTAGTCTATAATCTCTTAGCCATTTTTTTTCATCGTAAACGAATGAAGAAGCAAGAAGCAAATAATTTAAAATCATTTCCAGGTCACCTTTAACAGTAGCAGTAATATCATTACAATATATGAGATGAAACATAAGAGAGAAAGAGCTGTTCATTTTAAAAGCTGAAATAGAGCAATTAGCTGGAAAGGATGTGTCATGCCTTACAATAAAATTTAAATTACAGTAAAATACTTCCTTGCAAAAATGCTCACCATTTGCCAAAGCCCACACATCAAACCAACTTTCTCCATGCTGCAACACAGTAGTTCCCCCACCTACCCAACTGTAAGAATGCAAGGAGCATTTCTCCACTGAGCTGTGGCAGCTTGGTGCTTATTATAAGGCCTTGACTTCAGTGACATTGCTCTTTAAAACTGGACAAATGTAGTATGAGGACTTATGTCTTCAAATAAATCCTTCATCATTTAGTGATTTAGACAAGCTCTAGATGATGCTCCCCATCTTCGGTTAACAGTCATGCCAGAAGCTCTACATCACTAATGAAAACACTAGAGGGACTTTGTCCACTCCTACCTTGGTTACAATCTTCTTTTCATTACTCCTATATTTTAATATGTTTCATGTTTGCTTCCAGCAGTCCATCTGTTTCTTTTCATGGTCAGATCTCTCAGAAACCACTTCAGAAACTCTCCCACCTAACCAAACATGGAGATCTATGGATGGTCTACTTTGCCTTATGTTCTTTATATGTTTTCAAAATTTTATCTTGAGCTTTACCTCCATTTCAGCACTCAAAAAAGAGTACTGTGTTCTATGTATTGCAGATGTCATTGTATCAGGGCAAGAGCCATCACCCAGATCTTGAGTGAATTCCTAGTTCTTGATCTGCTGCCAACAGTACTGACTTTTACCTCGAAATCGTATCTACAGTAACATTAATGGACATGACAGACATACTGTCTGGGGAAGGCCAGGAGAAAACATACAACACTTTATTTATTTTTTATTTGATTAAATTATGTAATACACAACAACTTTAAAGGAAGGAGCCCACTGAAATGCTCAACATCATTAACTCAAACTTTCCAGTTTCCATGTTTTTGTTAAACTATTAGCAGAATTTGCATTTGGTTATCAAGTACATTGAGCTTATTTTTAAAAAGAAGTATATACTGTAACATAACTAAAAATCAAAACAAGGTGGTAGGAAGTTTCTTTTTGTTGTAGTTATCACTTGTTATCTATTACTTCCCAAAAGATGACTTTGCAAAACTAACGTCATGAAAAAGCAATTTGAAGGTGCTTTTTATCTGTGTGAGGATTATTAAAAAACAATGGATTGATTCAGTGATCAAAATTTAATTTTGGAATGAGAGCTTCAGGTATTTAGGAAACTGTATCATTTTTTATGAGTGAGAACTACTCACTTAACTTTGCAATATGCTCTAGTAGGCATGGTGGTATTGGGTCAAAAGACAGGCCTGAGGATTTTGGAGGTCTTTTCCAATTGTAATGATTCTGATAGTCTGCAACCACGAACCAGTCTGAGCCTGAAGCAGAGATTAACTGGGGGATTGGGAATTCAACAGGCACCTGTGCTTCTAGGTGCCAAAAGGTCTTGAAGATAAAAGACAAGACAGGTTATCCTATGAGGTTTTCAAAGAGAAAAAAAAGGTTTTGAACATCTGGATGCCAATAATAGCAATATATGGGAATATACAAGTGTTTTATATTACAGATGCTGAAAAATGGACATTTTATCTTAATTTGCTGTTGTCTTTTAAATTAAAATTCAAAATATCAGTGCCTATGGAATGAATGTGGGACTTCTCCTGTGGAAACAATAAATAAGAAAGAGAGAGGTGTTCTCAGAGTGTGGAGAACAGCTTTCTCAGAGTGATCTGGAAGCCTGTGGACTGGGAAATTTCTCAGATTGAGGAAAAGGGACTGCTGATAATTAAGAAGCCAGTTATCACAATCAAGGAAAGTAACTTTTCTGGGGACAAGAGAGGACTGGGTAGCATTTGCTGAAACTTGAAGTTGTTGATTCATCTGAAATCAAGCCAGAAAGTAAGGAACCACTGGCAAGGACACAGTGGGCAACAGCAGGGACAGTTATTCCCCATATAGTTCTAGGCTGTTTGAACAAATCACTTGAGATTTCTCAATTTAGAAAACTCACTGTAATTTCACATTAATCTTTAAATAAAGCTTCGTTCTTTTGGAATTTAAAGCTTTTTGGTTGTCTTTACAGATGTTATTGTAGTGCTCTTTTAAGTGATGGAGGAGAATTATACTTAGATGTACCTCAAACCATTGGCTGATTTGGTTCCTATCATGAAAAAAACAACTATCAATTTTCCATATTCTGTGTGGGCATATCAAGTCTAAAAAAACTGTAAGTGATTACAGTGCACAGTGGATACATTTATATGCATCTTTTCCCAATAAATTAATAATTTTAAAAAAAGAGATGCCTCTGAACTGCTGTCAGAGGTCAGGCTATGATGATATTTGGTAGAACAGAAACACATAGATATGCAACTCCTAAACATATGACATCTAAAACTAGTCCAGCTTTAAAGTAAAAGAGCATTCGTGATCTTTCTCTGTTTCTGAAATATTGAAAAATGTTGCTAATTTTAACTATGTAGGTCTATTATTAAAACTTGGTACTAATATTTTTTAAATAATTAATTTAGATTAAGGAAATAGACAGTTATGAAAAATAAGTGAGAGTGATTGATATGACCAGAACTAGTATCTCAAGAGATGCAGACAAGGGCTTTCCCCACTGTTTTTGGTGACAGGGCTGCTGGCAGTTCCTGTAAGCAAGAGAGCTGCAGAACAAGTACTTTTATATTGCCTGTGGCCAGAAAGGACCTTGAAAGTGCACCAATTTTTCCTATTTTGTAAGCAGATTGGACCACAAATCTATTTTAAAGATGGTGTTATCAACAATACTGTCTGCTCTTCTCTAGGGATGACCTCTTCTCACAACACGGCAATACAGGAAGAAGAGGAAATGAAATATCTGAATCTTCTTCAGTGTCTTGCAAACATTCCAATTCCTAGGGTTGAAAATTTTATTTTCTATCTGAATATCATAGGAGAGCTGTAATGAGAGAAGTGCAATTCATCATCCCTCCATATTCCATGGGCAGTATTTAACTCTGATTTTACTCACTTTGTTTTTCAATATACGTTTCTCCCTTGCCAACTTTTTAATATCATGCAGCTTATTCTATAGCTCATCTGTCTCCTGTGATGATCAGGTAACACATTATTGTGGTACTTTAAGATGGAGTGGGAAAAATGCACTTTTTTTCTTGTAACTATTTGTGTAGATTTTTTTTTTTCATGTCTCAGATTAGAAGATGACACATAGTTAAGCTCATGCAAGTAAGTCTGAGAGTGGCCATGGAAGACTACATTTGAGTTTTTATTTCTATTCTTACAACAAACAAGCTCATGCCTTTCTGCGGACTGTGGTAAGGAGCAGGCAGATTGTATTTGGCCTGTTGGGCAAATTAACAACCTATTTTCTGTACCTGAGACTGAGGAATACCAAAACATTTCCTCCCCAGAACTTTTGTTGTGTGCCTTGGATACACTCACATGGAAGGCACAGGTGTCTGTACTGACAACACTCTTTAAATTGTAGTTGTTTCATAGCACAGCTGGCATTTAAGCTCTGTGACTGAGTGAATGGAAAAGATTTCTAGAACAGTTAAAAAAACTAACCAAACAAATAAAAACCAGCTAAATTTGGAGGGAGAATGGCATTTATTTCTAGCCTTTGTAGGCAGCACCGCACAAATTCAGCAGCACTGTGTTTACAAAGAGGCAAAGCCCTCTCTGGGAAAGTTCCCCTACTGCATTCCACTGCTTTTTCTGAGAGGAAATGCCACACAAGATATGTTTTTGCTGCTCCTACTTCAGCCGCTGAAATTTTAACTCTGTAATTAGTTCCCCTCATTTGCAAAGAGAAATGTAAGCCAGTGTGAGTGGTCAGAGCTGAAAATTATGAAACTAACAAACAGTACCTGGCATGTTTGAAACCAAGCTGTGTTTTTTCCCAGGCAACTTTAACAAGCAGCTTACAGTTTAAATTCAGATGTTCATTCACATTGGAGTGCTGTAAAGTCATTTTTTAAAATATCTAAGTATGCTTTCATTTTCTTTCTTCAGAGTATCTTGTTGACTGTTTTTTGCTATGATTTTGAGGGTGTTTCCTGCAATTACTGGACCTAGACACAGGTTATTTGAAAATAACCAAATAAATCCTGATCTCTACAAGCAGTAGAGGCTTTTTGAAACCTGTTCAACTTTGCCAGTTCTTCAGCTTATTTGCCAATTTAGTCAATTCAGTAGAATGAGGAAGACTATTGTCTTCTGACTGCTTTCCTAATAATTGAGCCAATTCAGTTACACCTACAGACTTGTGAATTCCTTTACGTTTAATAATTTGAAGTTAAATCTACTTCACAATAATTTTTAAAAGATACTTATGAAGGTACACTTGGCAGTTACATTTCCTGTGTTTACTTTTTTGATTCTTAATTATTTTTGTCACGGGTGCTTTTATGCATTTCCTTGTGCAAACATTTGGAAAAAAAACATCTTTATGAATGTTATGTCAAAGATACATATTTATGTCAAAGATACATATTTATGTCAAAGAATTAACAGTCATTTTATAAGTTTAACTCAGACTCAGCAGTAGGTGCAAGACTGAATTCCTTAGCAACTACACCAGCAGCTGGTTTTTAGTTTTGGTACTAGCTCAGAATCTGACCCCATGGGTATTTAGATGGTGACAGTGAAAATCATGAAAGATGATTTGCACGCCCTCATGAAGTGAGACATACTGACGTGGTAATTCCTCGTGCAGAGAGCTTACTGAATTAAACCTGTACTCTTTAGTGCCACAAGTGCTGAAATGTGATTTATAGAGCAAAGTCCTGTTAGTCTTGTTGGGATAGAAATAAGGAAGAAAAAGTCAAGGCTTTTGCTCTCAGTTGGGTCAACACTGAGTTATTAATGTAACTGTATTTTTCAGGTCTTTAATAAATTACTGAAGAAATATGCATGATAGTACCAATAATTCCTCAAAACAACAAACAACAAAAAGCCTACTGCCAACAGAAAAACTCCACCTTAATTTTAATTAGTGAAAACACAGAACTCTTAACATCCACAATTTTTCTATGTGGTAAATTTGGCCAATGAATGAACTTCAGCAAACACCTTAGGCAAACCCTTAGCCAAACGTGACCAAATCCACATTTTGTTATGGGTCCTTCTTCTTTTGGCTGCCGTTCCTTCCAGCAGGAGGGGCTCAGCTGGGTCAGTTCAAGGAGATCCAGTGACAGCTGGGATATTTTAGGCTAAGAGTTTGGGGTAGTGGGGGAAAGCACAGTTATTTACATCTTTAGAAACTTATATCAGAACTAGGCTAGAAAAGTCATGTCTCCAGATGTGAAAATACGACCAACTCCTTCATAGTATCTGTCTGCAGCAAAGAGACTGTAGAAAAAAAAGTGGCTTGAGTGTGCTGTATTGCTATTCTTAGTCATTAGCTGGACTTTTCTTGGTTTATGGCTTAGGACAATGAAGGTAACTTTTCTTTTTTAGAGACACTGTGAAACAAAGCTGTCATTACAAAAAATGGTGAGTATATATCATCAAAGTCTTGTGATACACTTCAAATCACCAACTGCAACAGTAACTACATTAACTATTAAAAGGTCATCTTTCCTGTTTT
Source organism: Sterrhoptilus dennistouni (assembly GCA_013397095.1). NCBI lineage: Eukaryota > Metazoa > Chordata > Aves > Passeriformes > Zosteropidae > Sterrhoptilus > Sterrhoptilus dennistouni. Next base: position 1,997,191 of record VWZU01011871.1, read on the forward strand.
ATTTTGTAATTACCTTAAAAAAGCAGACTGCATAATCTCAGGTATTTAGAATCACAAAATTATTTGGGTTGGAAGAGACCTAAAAGATCATCTACTTCTAACCCACCTGCCGTGGGCAGGGACTTCCACTAGACAAGCTCACAGAGAGTCCCATCCAAACTGGCCTTGAACACTTCCAGAGATGCAGCATCCACAACTTCTCTGGGCAAACTTTTCTAGTGCCTCACAACCCTAAAAGGGAATAATTTATTTCTGTTATATAATCTTTTTCTAATATCTAATGTAAATCTGCCCCCTTTCAATTTAAAGTCGTTCTCCATTGTCATATCACTACATTCCCTTGTGAAAAGCCTGTCTCCAACTTTCTCGTAGACACCCCCTTGGTTACTGGAAGGTGGTCTGAAGTCTCCCTAAGGCTTCTTCCTCCCCGGGCTGAACAACCCTGGCTCTCTCAGCCTGTCTTCACAGGAGAGGTTCTCCATCCCTCTGATCATCTTAGTGGCCCTCTGGACTTGCTCCAACAGGTCCATGTCCTTTTAATATTGGAGACCCTAGAGATCTCACAGCACTCTCTGTGAGTTCCATCATTACATTGGCCATTGGGCTAAGTGTCAAGGAATGAGGTACCTCAAGAATTGTTTTCTTTGTGATTTCCTTCTCACCGTGTTGCAGAAATGTCATATACTTTAGATACCCTTGTCTGGAAACAAATTTTGGTTCTTCATTGCTCAAATATAACTTGCGCTATAAGTGTACTCTTATAGCATGTGTTCTTTTAACAAGGAGTGTTATCTATTATTTGTTTTCTTCTTCACCTTAAAAAAAAAAGTTAAAAAAAGAAGCAATTACATAGCCTAACTTTGAATAAATAAAGTAATCTTATTTTAATGCATAAATTATACTTGCAGCTAGAGGGTCTAAATATGAATAAAGAATTTTTGCTGCATATTAGCCCCAAACAGTCCCCTGAAAGTCACACAGGAAGCCTGGTATCTTCCTCTGCTTCCCAAAGAGGAAAAAATCAGCAGCTTAACAATTCTCGATGCAGCACTGTGTGTTCCTAACTGACAAAGGCAACATTTCCTATTCTGTTGCCAACGTCAGTCTGAATATTCCTGTTTTGAATCTCAGAACAGAGAGCCTAGTGGCTCCCTCCTTTTCCCTGCCTTTTTTGTCTCAGCTGAGCAATCTAATGGCACTCTCCAATTACCTGTTTGTGACTGTCATCTGTTAATGCTGGTTGTTTTGTTGTGATACTGCATCTCCTGTCCCTAGGTAGTGAAAAGTGGTAAAGTTTTGTGAAATACTGGTAGGAGTGCTAAAAGGAATTCAGCACCATGATAGAATTAATTCATCATTATCTATCTTCATTTGTTCACCCACTTGACTGAACGGCACAGTATGAGACATGTTTTTTCTTGATTCTAGCAATTATGCTGTTCCCATTACCTTCCTCCATTACAAGCTATTGAATGTGTAAGTGCAGATATGTAAAAAGAATTCTTGAAAGCTTCTTTTAATGGCAAAAATTATGAAAGGTGTGAAAAGAGAGTTTTATGGATCACTCTAATCATTCTACTATCATTTGCATTGGAAAGCTGCTATTTTGGACATCTGAGTACACTGAGTAGTAAAGGAAAATTTGCCATTTATGTGGTAAATCTAATTGCTGTGCTTTTTGGGGTATTTTTTGAAAGAACAATAAACAATTTGAGACTGATCCCGCAGAAATAACTGTACAACATGAAGTCTGAGAAATTAAAAATTAAGAAAGTAATCTATCTGGAGTGTGGTGGTAGGGGGAGGACAGAGGAGGGGGAGAGGGTGTTTTAAAGCCTTTATTTCTAAGAGTAAGTGATTAATATTTTTTGGTTTTACCACAGAAAACAAATTACTAGTGACAGGGAAACTCATAAATGTTAGCGATTTAATGTGAAACACATACAGTGCTTTCAAGCAATTTAACCATATCTGAGAAACCTTACAAATGTAGAGATTAGGGACTAGAATTTTCTGTTAGCTCATAAAATATTCTTTTGTTTTAAATAGAAAAAAAAATAAAACAAAGGGTACATGGTGATGCACTTCAAAGCTATCTCTTCTGTCATTTTAACAAAAACTGAAGATCCAGATATAAGTGTGCTTATCACAACAGCATTTGTGGTAATCAGGAGTACTTTATAGATGAAAACGCACATACAATTAAAATGCAATAAAAGTGTTTTCAGAATTAGAGCTAAGTGGCAACCATCTCTTAAACTTACATGTCTGTTTAGCAATGAAGTGCACACTGTTTTAAATGACAGAAGGATACTCTCCACTAACTTATTAACAGAAGCTGAGCCATGCAATATACTTCCTCACCTCTTGTAGCTCAGTACTGATTGTCCACTGTTGATATTTAGGGGTATTACATAGACATTCTGTGCATCTCTCAAATGGAGAGTTTTAACATTGTGATTTGATACTGGCTTGGGCAGAGGAGAAGGAAAAAAAATTAATGAAGGGTTTATGGATTGAGATTAGTACAGAGAGAAAACACTCTAAGAGCAAAACAGGTTCAAATTTAAAGGTGTATAGTAAATTTATTATTAGCAGAGTCAGAGGTGGATAATGAGAAATAAAATAACTGACAGCGCAGGGAGACAGGATGTGGGTGTTTTGGTCAGTTGGTCACTTGAGATCTTTTTCTATTTGATCAGGGAGAGGAGTTTTTTCCTGCTATGCCAAGGGGTCCCCCCCCACAGGCAAACAGTCATCCCAAAACTGTTGTGGAGGAGGTCACTTGTCCACGGTGTGTAGTCTTCTAAGGATAGGCTGCTTTAATTTAGAAGCAAGGGTCCTCTCTCTCTATCTCTGGAAGCAGGGGCCCTCTCTCTTTATTCAAGTCTTCCACTAGGTCACAGCTTTCTCAGGCATCCACCCACTCTTGTGCGAGTGCCTTTCCTATGGGCATCTCTGTAACCCTTATGGACTTGATGCATTACAGGGGGACAGTTTGTTTCACCGTGGTCCTTACCATGGCTTGCAGAGGAATCTCAGCTCCAATGCTTGGAGCACCTCTGTCCCCTCCTTCTTTTCCACTGACCTTGGTGCTGCCATGTTGTTTTCTCTCACATGTCCTCACTTCCTCTTTTTCTGTGACTAGAAGAAAGACTGCTGCTTGTAGGTACCATTGCCAACAACTTCCACTAATTCAAAGATTCCTTCAGGATCTCATGGTGCTGAGAGGTTGATTTTGTCTAGGTTCCATGGAAGGCGCTCATCCTGCTTTCACTGCTGCCCAGGTGGCACCGCTGCCATCACGTGAGCAGTAGTAGCTCCTGCAGCACTGATGCTATTTGTCACCTTTCCTCTTCATGCAGGGCACCAGGAAGAGGAAGCAGCCTCCATCCCTGCCCTTCTGCCCATGGCACATCCGTCTAGGGGCAGCGAGGCAGGCAAGGCTCACCATGGACCATGCCAAGACGGCAGTGGCTGCAGCAGCGCAGTGCCGCGGACTGTGCTGGGATGGCCCCAGCAGCACTGCCTTGTCACCCCTGGAGAAAGAACTGCATATATATTGTTTTGATTTTCTTCTTAAGTATGTCATCAGAGAGGCATTGCCAGCCTCTCTAACAGGGCCAGCAGCATAACCAGAGCCATTAGAGACCAGCTCCGTGGCACGCGGTAGAAGCTTCCAGAAACCTCCCACAGAAGCCACCCCCGCAGGCCTCCCCAGCTCCAAAAACCAGGCTGTGCCAAATCAACACAATTCAGATATTGAGCTTTGAAATACTTGAACTAAGACAGAAGACTTCTAAAATATATGGAAATTAGAACCTGTATTGAAAAATAAATAAATGAATATTAGTGAGTCTATGTTTCTTCACAGAAATACGTAAGGCCAGAAGTAACCTTGTGAATTCTTATTCCAAAATAATTTTTTAACATATTTTGAAGAATGTTTGGTAAATCCTGAGTAGGTTTTAAATTAAGCTTTTTTACCTGATGTTACAGTTAAGCCAAGGACAAAACTAATTTTTATTTGCTTTAAAAGACAAGCAAAATCCTTCTGCTTTTTAAAGAATCCAGTTCCTTAGCAACAAGAAATACTTGCATACACATGGCATTTTGACTCTGTTTTAACAATAGGATTTATTTCAATTAGGAATTTTTCAAAACCACGGCAATTTTTAGTTTCATGAGGTAGCCAAAATTTAAAACTCATGTTTCAAATCTTCTTTTTTATATATTTTTGAATGCTTTGGCTTATTAATCTATAGTTTCTTAATACATTTTTTTAAAATGCAAATTGCTCATCTCTGTGTTAGTGTTCAATCATAATATAAAAATTTTCCCTTAAATGAAATTTGATCTCATCTTTTGAATAAGCTTAATGAAAGAATGATCCTACCCATGGAAATACTATGGGCTACTGAGCAATCTCTGGTCTAGTTTCAAAAAAAGAATGTTTAAGAAACATAATCCAAGTTCCAACTTTACCATACCTCTGAGTCTTAAAGAAAATATTAGAAGACATTAGAAGACCATTTTTCCATTCAGAAAACAAAGGGTGGAGGTAGTTATTATTACTTTTTTAATACAAAGTATTCTTAATATGCTGTATTAATTAGAAACAGTGTATTAGATCCTGTCAAAATAATTAGAGAAGCTTATAAGAAAAGTGTTACATGCTGGCCACTAGATGGTGTGTAAATTTAATTTCATTACAAATAGATAATTTAAAGTATAACATTTAATGGTAAAGTTGTATGTAGAAAGAATCAATGGAAAGCAATGACCATTAAACTTTTATGTTGTTATTTTCAAACAATTCTCAAATATATATATATAGTTTAAAACATTATGTTTTTTCTAGAACATGCTGTGCTCTTGGGGAGACACAGGGAAGGTTCCCTGTGGATTACTACCTCCACTTCGTAGTCAGTGCAGTGTTTAGAGTAGTTAAAACATTGCCAGAAAGAGAGTCTTAGGAACAAATATCTTCTCTTTTAAGACAATGAAGTTTTTATGAGAACTTTTATCAGAATTATTGTAATAAGAGTTTTACTGATTTTTAAGAATTTCTTGCCCAACAAATAATTAAGGAAAGAACAGTGTTCATAGCAGCATAGATACTGTAGATTCTCTTAGCAATAGAGATAAATCTATTATATTAGAGAGAAATTTACAGGAAAACAAAAAAAAATATTTATAAAGATAAATTAAAAGACAGGAAAATTTTCTTTCCTCCTTTACCACCACTTCCAATGGTAGAAAACAAACTAAATATCCAAAATTTGAAATGAAGGGTGCTTGGTGGGGTGAGAAGAAAGCTACATTCAGTAATGTTAATGCCAGAATTTAGAATGAATTTTTGAGCTTAGGCCAGTTCTCTGGGCCTGAAAATAGGGATTGATGTGCCCTTTAGAAACCAGAAGTAAAAGAAACACAAGCAGAAACACATGTGAATCAAAGGCTGAGCTCATGTAGCAAGCCATCAACATCTGTTTTAGACAGTCAAGCCAGACCATCAGTCATGAAAACTAGGACTCAAAGAAGCATTTTAGAAGCACCTTTGTTTCTAATATGAAGCCATTTTTCTCACCATACTTGTTCATGGAGCAAAATTTGTTCTCAATTATTATTAGAGTCTAGCCTTGTAGTGTGTAATTATCTTTTCTCATATTTACAATACAATGATTTCTGTTATCTCAGTGGAGAGGTAAATATTTTTCTGGGTCTTTGGCATTGCATGCGATACCTAGTCCGTTATTCTAAGACTATTTTTAAAAATACATTTCTGAACACTTAAAAATCAAACACTGAGCATATGGAATACTAAAAAATTAGTTTTAAGCACACATCAAAGCACAAAATTGCACTCAGTATGTCAGAAAACTTTTTAAAATTTATCCTTGTTACTGTACAAGATGTAAGTATTGGATTTTCAGAGAATGAAGAGAGGCTATAATCAGACTGATATTAATAATTTTATTTCTGCTTTTTAAGCATCTCATTTTGTCTTACTTCTGAAGTTAAACACTAATTTGATAACTTGTGTATATATTTTTCTTTCTATATCCATATCTATCTATATTTTCTTTGTATAGCCAAAACATTTTCCAGAAAACAAGCACAGATCCCTAGAAAGTTGGTACCCGAAGACTGTTGAATTTTTAATTTCCCAGTATGAATTTTCTTTTTTCAATGGTATTTTCTTTTTTCAATGATGGTGCTTCACATAGAGGAACTCTGAGGGCAGTGTTGACCACAGAGCCTTAGGTTGGCCCCATGTCTTCATGTGTGTGTTATGCTGTAGAATAAAAACCCAAGAAAGAGACCATGAATGTAATGCTGATGTCTATAAAATAAATTGGACACATCATATATACATTTTGAGCTTCATTGTTACTCTGCCAAATAATCTCTTCCTGTTTGTGAACATAGGAATATTCTATGAACATATCCTTGAACAATTAATTTAATTCTCTTTTGTCCATTCCTAGAAATGCAGTGTTTGACTTTCACCACCCACCAACAAATACGTGTCTTGTGTTCCACAGTGAAGCAGACTGATCCAAAGGCAAGCTTTAATGTCCATGATATTACGGCCCTAAATAGTTATAAATTTAGAAAGTAGAGAGAATGCAAAGGAGAAGTAGCCTAATTTTAATGAGCCATACAACACCTTTATGTCTGGGGATTCTGGAGAGATGAAGTACTTTCCAGCAATGCTTTGTGCAGAAGACTCCTTATTGAATATTGTTAGATAATGAACTGGATGATAATATTTTGTTTTTATTTTTATGTTTCTTTTTTCAAATTATTTCTAGTTCATCTTTCATTAACTTGGTTAAATGCACTGAGCTCTACCTATGCAGATAAGGGGAGGAAGCGTGAATCCATTATACAAAAAAGTAATGCTTAAAACTGCAATAATGCCTCACATGCTAAATTCCAAAAGAGATGCTCTTGTATATGATGTTTTTATTGGAATTCACTTAGAATGACCTAAATAATTTATTGGTGCCTTTCTGCTCATCAGCAATGCATTCTGGTACACCCAGAATAAAACCTTAATGTCCTTGCTGGAAATAGTAGTAGGAGTAAAAGCATCTCTCTCGTATTAAATATACAGTATGTTATAAAAAACCTGAGAGTTTCACAGAGGTGATTATGAATTATGAGTTATGAAATGCAGACAGTGGATGACAAATGAAAATCAATGGTAAACTTTAAAGCAAATAGGGATAAAGACAAGAATAAACAGTTTAGTATCTCTAGGCAAAAAAGGGCTTGCCTTTGATTTTGATAGGTAGCAAAGAGAGCAATGATTCATAAAGCAGATTTTTTATAAAATATAGTAATTTAGTGCTTACAGAAACACTCTCAATGTTGTTTTCAGATCTCAAAGTTGAGTGTACCTTCTAGTTCAAAATTTTTGCGAGTAGGCATCAAAGAACAAAGATTTGTGATATATATTAAAGGCAATTAGTAAAAAGGACTGAAATGCAAAAGGAAGAGATATTTGGATTCCAGAATACTGAGATGCAAAACACTGTGATGAGGGGATGTGGGGGAGTGTGAATTTGTGCTCAGCTGCTGCTCTGTGTCCATTGCCAGCCACATTCCCAGTTGATGGGACGGGTTTGGGGCATGATACTGATCCCTTCAATCATCATATCAGGCATTCCATGCATAGGTGTGGCCACATGGAAAACTTAACAGCAAAAAACTGGTAATGAACACACATTGCTGCCAAGAGTCTGCAACACACATGGCACCCACCAAGTTTCTTTCAGCTTTGCAGTGTTTAACCAGCACCCTGATCAGCGTGCTTCCCATATTTCTGATTTCCCTTCATTCTTCAGGGAGCTCAGGACCAAGTTCTGCCAATGGAAGCTAAAGTTGGGAAAGGTGCTGTGTGGTTTATTTCCTGTCAGATCTTAAGTCTACAGTTTTTATTTAGTTATAAAAATTAAACAATTCTTAAGAAATCTGGCACTGAAGGATCAGAAAAGAATTAGCAAAGTAATTCTCTAAGTTAGTGCTGCCAACGTTTAAATTTTACAATCCTGATGATGTTTCAGAAAATAGGAAAAAAAGCCTCTGCAAGCTGTAGAGGTGATGTCTCTGTCACGCTTTCTTCTTGTTGCTGGAGTCTGTTGGCACAATAGAATGAACACAGGAACAGGAAAAATTGCAACATAATATTATAGCTTGTCTGTGGCTTTTTATTTTTTCTGTTAACCCCAGTCCATCAAAATACATATTATTGATTTTTGTGTTTTGGTAAATAGATATGGTCTTTGACAAAACTAGATAGTTATTAATGGATTAGGAAAACCAGCAAGAGATATTCCTCAACCTTCATCTCTCTAGTAAGCAAACTTATGAGGTCAAGAGACATTTCAAGATACAGTGGAAAGACTGAAGAAAATTAAAATAATAGCCATTATACAGCGTCTTTTGGTTACATATGCCTCAAAATCTTGAAAGTAAATAAATTCAGTAACAACAAAATCCACTAAACTTTTAAAAGGTCAGAATTTCGTTGCGATTATGTCCAGCATTCACTTTAATTCTGTTCTAATACAGTCTGTATAGTTGTCAAGATCTGATTTGACAAGCACTTACGGGAAAAATAAATTTTCAAGTGTATTCAATGACAAAAAAAAATCTTACAGCATTTTTGTCAAATGTTACAGGTAACAGATAAGAAAATACTTTTGCTATCATAAGATCTTATAGTGTGAAGTCAATGCTCAATTTTAAATTACCATTCTTTCTTCAGCTGTGGAAGAAATCCTTGATAAACATAATTGAAATATCTTCTAAATAAAGTATATACGGTAAAGGAGTTGCAATGGAATTCAATCCTGCAAAATAAAGTTAATTAAAGAGCAATAAACCATTTACAGTATTTCAGTTTAGTTTAAAAAATATCCCTCAAAAGCCCAACAGCTGAGTATATAGAATTTATTAGAGACTTACAAAGGTGTAATTTGCATAGATTTGGTGGGGATTTTTTATTTCTTCATAGTCAGAATACATGAGAAAATGAGTAGATCTCCACCTTAGAGAACAGAGTGAGTTTTAAATCCATGAAATTGTGTAGAGCTATAATATTTATGTTCTGAATTACTGTGCACATGAAATGAAAAGGGCAATCATATTACAGAGCAATATTAGAGCTCACAGATAAAATACTTAAAAAAAGCAAATTTTTAGTTTTTGAGGGCATTCTAAGCAACAATAATAGAAATTTCATAACAGTGGCTTTCTGTGAAATTTACAAAGAGGGTGGTGTTCTTTATATCTATCAAAGCCATGAAGAAGAGTAACAGTGTAATTTCATGAAAAAATGAGAAAACACATTTTCAGGAACAAGGCTTAACTGAGAATGTTGCACTCTGTGATTGAAACCATCCCAACTATACAAGGAATGGTTCAGGGTCTGGCAGACAGTAAAGAGAAAAGTTGTTGGTTTTTTCATTACTAAAAGCATTTTATATTTAATCTTCTTTCCCCAAAAGCCGCTGCAAAACATGGAAAAATGCTGTAAGAAGCAATTTTACCTCTCTGGAGAGCAAGATGTGCATTGACAGTGAGAGTAAGTTCTCTGTCAAGCAACAAATAAGGAAAGCATTACACTTTTTTGAGTTTGAAAAAGTTTAGATAGGAGTGCTGTGGTTAGCACTGACATACACAATGTCTATACTTGGTATCCTGTCTGTTCTCCCCCCTTTCTGACACACCTACCTGTCCATGGGAAGCAGTAAATTAATTCCTTGATTTTCTTTGCTTGTGTGTGCAGCTTTTGCTTGCCCTGTTAAACTGACTTTGTCTCAACCCATGAGTTTTCCAGTTTTTATCTTTCTAATTCTCTCCCTAATCCTACTGGTGGGGGAATAAGCAAGTCACTTCTGGTGCTTGATTGCTGGCTGGAGTTAGATCATGGCAATCTGACATGATAAGAAAAGAATTTTACAAAAATTCTTTCTATTTTACAAAAATAATCAAAGTTATTTCAAATTAAAAATCTTTAATCAATCAAACAACAGTTACTTTGCCACTCACTTTGAATTTCAAATAACTATTTTTGACCACTATTCCATTACTTCAATATAAGTGTGAATACAGGAACATAGTGTTGGAATAGCGAGAGGAAATATGAGTTAGTATTTTTTTCCAGCAAGGTGCAATCCATCTAGCCTGTATAATGCCTTCTTTTTACTTAAGGTAACTATTTCTTTCCATTATCTGGAAACTAATCTGAAATCGCACTGTTTCCAGCTGGTTGTTTTGATATTTGTTTTGGTTAAAGAACTTGGCTACTTTCAGTTGCCTTTCTCTATCTGTGCTGTGTTATACCCCTAGAGCAGAGACATCCAAACTGACTGTCTCTGTAATTTTAGCTTAGCATATAATTGTAACCTGGATTGTTTTATACAATTGAAACAATATCTTGATCTGTGAACTTCAGCAGCTAAGTCTGATTGGAATTCTGCTCTGAAACCATAAATTATTCAAAATGTGATGAATGATTTTTAAAATATCTGGATGACCAAGTGAGAATGCCAGTGGTTGATTACATACTGTAGACACAATATTATGGGTCCTGGAAACCCTTTAAGTGTTCAGATATAAAATAGAAATATCAGGCATTCTGTGAATCTTATTATTTTACTTTCAATTACCTGCAGCATATAATAGTCTGCTTTGAGAGCTGACAAATAGATCTGTTTGGAATGGAAATGTTTTCTAGTAATGTTTCCTCAGTGCCCTTTACATGCAACCATTAATCATCTCTCTGAATTGCTCTTTTGGTAGATAAAAGAAATTTTGCTGTGCACACACTGATTTCATTTCTATGCTTCAAATAGCTTTTGTTTTTCTTTTCTGAACGTTGCTTAAAAAATACTGAAAATCTATGTGATCACTGTATTTCTCATATGTATGCAAGCTGAATTCTCAGGAGCATTTACTGTCTCAGGTTATAGAAGAAGCTATTGGCAAAAAAATCATGCATTTAATAAAACTCAAGATGCAAATCTTGCTGCCTGTGAAAATCTCTCATTCTGTTTTTCATGGATTCTCTTTGCGTTTAATTGATAAATCATCAATGAGAAGTCTGTTTTTATGGGAAGAGACCTAGTACTTCTTGTCAAAACACTTTTCCAACTAGTGAGTTACTTTAAATACTGCCTCCCTGCTATTCTTTAACAGTGTTCTGGCTTCATTGTGTGAGGAGACAGAAACAAAAAAAAGTCTCTGTTGGATGCATAGGAGTCAATCAAAACACCACTTTAAAATGAACGTATAAATACTAACAAGCTGGAAAAGTACCCTAGTTTGTTTAACGTGACATCACATTAATTTTAGAGAGCTACTGTTTTATAAACTACCAGGCTATGAAGTTTGTACTTTGAATTTGTGAAGTAAAAGCCTAATGATATCAAATCTAAGAAAAGAAGAAATCTTCTCTGCAATATAAAATATGATCCTTTATATAAATTCGCTGTCCTTTCTTAAGACCCATTGCAGTCTTTGGAGGCATAGGTTTCAGTGAAGTATTGGCTGTGTGGTCTTTACTTCTATAAATAATTCTAATCAGCATTTTCATCCATAATTTTACCACTTTACATTAAAATTTATTGTACTTTTGGAGATGTGGGAGAAGACTAATGTCCTGATCGCTTCTTGCTTCCATGTTTTAGGATTGAATATCTATTTCCATTCTTTTTGGTAACTCTTGTTACTTCTAAAAGTGTTTTAGGATTTAAATAATTTTTCTACTATAGACACATTATTTTAAACCATAGAAAATAGTATATGTTCAATATTTATGTTTGTATCAATAGTGGGTTTACTTGTTGAACTACAAAATTAGTAGACAAATAGGTGTTTTCCTCTTCCAGAACAGACAATTCCTCCAGACAGCCATGTTAACTGCACTCTAAATAGAAGGGGAAATAGCAGATAAATTACTTGTAATTTTTTTTCTCCCACTTTTTGTTCTTTCCAGTTGGTTTGAACTGCAGACAGAAAAAAAAAAGTATTACGGAACTATATATGCATAAGTTTTAATTGCCACTTACTTTTAACTATTGCAGATGCTATCAGGAATAAAAAAAGAATATATAAATGGATTTCATACAAGTTGCAAGAAGGTATAGGGTTGGTAATACTTGTTTTAGGCTTAAGAAGAAACTGAACTTTATTTTAACTAAGATAAAAGGGACTGTATTGATGCTACTAAGAACACAGAAAGCCTTAGTTCTCACAGGGTCCTGAATTCCCAGATTAATTGTACTCTTTTGTCACTAGATACCTTCTATCATAAATGTGAATTAGACCACCAGGTACCTGACTTCATCCATTCATTACAGGTGAACTGAATCCTTAGGGGACAGGGGTTGTGATTATTCAGTGAGAAGAAGGAATAAAAATGTGCCTGACTCATCTCCCTCTCTTCTTTCCAAGGGTGTAGAGGTGCATCAAGAGGCTTTTTTTCTATTCAGTCCAGTGCTTCACCATTTTCTCTCTCTTGGTGCCTCTCTCGGTCTGATGGAGTCAGTACTACTTTCACTACCTCTGAATGAGTTTGCACATCTTTTTATAACACAATTCCAATTGGTCTATTTGTTTGTTTGATTGTTTTTTTTTTATCAGAAAACAAATGAGGTTTGTACCAAGCCTGAAATATTTTTGTGTGCATGATTTCCTTTATGCCAATATTTTTTCCTCTTTGTGTGGTAATAATCTGCCTAGACTCTGTTTGCAGTAAACACTGCCTAACTCCATGTCAGGCAATTGTCAGATGTGTTGTGCTTTTTTTGTGTGTATTAAAGTGGGGATCATTCTTCTGGAAACAATAGAATATAGCATGCAAACGTGAGTATGTGCCTTCTTACATACAGATTGAAAATTCAACTTTTGCTATATAGGTTGTCACGTTCTATTAGCAGGGATGATACAAATATTTCATGTTCTGATTTGATTAGTCAGTAAAGATGCCTCTGTTGGAACATATTCCAGTTTTTGGGTTTTTTTTAAAGTGTATGTTTGGTTTTTTTCCCTTGCATCTTTTATAACAATAATGATGGAGCATTTATTTCTAGATTTACTACATCCTATTTACTGAATGTCAGTTTTATACAATGTTCCTAGAAAAATGGAGACGATGACATAAATTAAAATGTAGTGGTATCCATCCCAGACAGTACATTTTTTTTAAATTTAAATAATCTTTATAATCTTTGCTGGCTCATAGTGACAAACAGTGGCTGATCCCTGTGGTCAAAACTATTTGTGGAGATGTAAGGAGAAAATAGTTCCGGAGGTTGGTCACACACACTCCAGTAATGTGTGTGTACCTTGCAGTGAAGCATTCGTGACCTCATCTGCAGGTGTTGATGCAGATTTGCAGAATGACCAAAGTGGGTCTCCAGTTCAAGATATTTGTAGAGATAATTTATGTGATCAGCCAAGAAGACATAAGTGTTAGTTATTAGAGCAAGGGAAAAAAAAACCTTAGGCCCTCACTGTAAAGCTTTTTATGAAGAGCTGGTTTTGGCCTCTAGATGACACTGTGCACCCGACACTCTGCCCATTCTCTAAGCCTGAAATACTGGTCCATCTACCACTTTCCTTCTCATTGTAATTAAGGGCAGTTATAGTCTGTTTTCGAACAAGTATTCACAACCCTGAAAGAAGTAAATAGAAGTCTTATGTTATTCAAAACAATTAAAAAAAAAAAAGTAAAAGCCAGTGCTGCTATTATCATGGCTGTTTGAATGCTTGTTTTGCTTTATCACCAAATTTGGGATTGATGCAGTAATTCCTGCTTCATTTGACATTTTCTCACAATGTCTGGGGTGCTGTGAGGCTGGGATGAAATTTCTCCAGAATTTCTCTTTTTGAATGAATATTTACACTCTGGCTTTAAAAAATTATTTTTGAGCCAAAAGCTGGCATTTAGGAGCAAAGCATATGTGTAAATATTCAAGACTTGTATTGAAAACAGATGGGTTGGGGAGGATTTTGATTTTGGGTTTAGTCAATTTGTTTTTTCTAAGCTATTGGTTGAGTAAAAAGGAAAAAAAAAAAGAAATTCAAATTGACCAACCAAAAGAATTTAATGTGTTGGGGTGTTTTTTTTTGTTTTTTTTTTTTTTTTTTTTTTTTTTTTTTTTTTTTTTTTTTGTGTAATTTGTTTGTCTAGTTCGCAATAATTGCTGTTTTTTCCTACTGCACTGAAGAGGTAGTCCCATGCATCACTAGGACTGCTGCTTTTACTTATCTTGTCAGTTATGTCTGGCAGAGATGGATTGTGGAGAACAGCACTTAGGACAATCATTAAAGTGTGGTACAAATGGGAGCACATTTCAGTGATATCACAAGCAGAGATGCAAAAGGTAATCTGCACTGACACCTTCTATGAAGAGCAAAACAGCAATAAATGGAAGAATGATAAAACTTGAAAAAAATCCTGGTGGAATAGTATATAAGATAGATTTGGCTCAGGTAGAGTAATGTTACAGAATCCATTTTAGGAAAGTGACTGTCAGTTTTCTAAGAAAATTGAAGCTTAAGTACTGATTTGCTGCAAGTTACACCACCTGTAGTTTTATCAGGGGAATTAACATGTCTTACATCTCTCCTACTCTTTAAGGTATCTGGTATAATAGACATGGTCCTGGATATATATGGTGATATGGAAACACCATGCAGTCGCAGTCAACCCAAAGAGAGTTTGCACATACCTAAGAAGGTGTGGGATAAAAATATCATAGCTGACTTAACAGACTTAACTGATCTAGCTGTGAGGGAGGATACCTAGCTGGGAGGTAGTTTAGCCACTAGTCTGTGGGTGTTGAGAAATGCGAATCTCAGCATCTTGCTAGAACCCCTTTGGGCTTCCCTAGGTTTGCATGGCAAAGGGTTCATAGCACCTGGGTTGGATCTATGTTCAAACATAATACGTTGCATTTTTTCTATAGTAATAGAAAGTAATAGTTTCTCCCTGGGTGGGAGGAGATAAGGGAGGAATTGAGCTTTTATTCTATTGTAATGAATGCAGTATGTATATATGGCTCTGATAAGGATTTAGTTAATTTGTATTAAATCCCTCTCAACTTGAGGTGTAGGTTTACTGCTTATTTAGCTTCTTGGATAAGAGCAGCAGGTTTTTAATTAAAGAGGAAATATCTTGAGGTTTTTTTTCCTCAAATGCTTTATAAAACTCTTTTCTTTTTTTTCTCTTTTTTCCTTTCATACACATTACTATTTAGCTGATATTTCTATTTCAAATTACTCTGGCTTAACTATGAAGAGTTATTTTATTTTTTGGATACCAGTAACAATAGGTAAAGGCAAGACAAAGTCTGTTGGAAATGATGTCTAACTTCTTCAAAATTTCATATTGATAATTATTATTTGATATATTTTTTAATGTTTGGGAAAAAACAGCAGATTTTGAATGGAATGCCTGAATAGTGACACTAACTTGAGAGCCATTGAAAACAACACTAAGTAGAGAACATAATAAAAAGGTCTTGGAGAGATTAGAAAGATGGGCAGGAAGATGACAACATGACATTCATCTCTTGAAAATGCAGACTGTGGGAAAGTGGAGAAATCTCAGAGGAAGTCAGGAACCTTAAGAACTGTGGTGACAAATGAGATTTGTAGCTGATAAGAGGCAGTAAATTAAATACAGCCTCACAATGAGGTGGGTAGGCCTCCCTAGGAAGTATATTTTGCAATGTCATAGGGCAGTAATATGTCTATAGATCTCTGCTGCATTTCAAATGAGGGAAGAAATTTGAAAGCATTTAAATTCAGCCCTGAAAGGGAAGGGACACAACAATACCAGTTTTTCTTACAGCAAATGATATATCCTTGTAAAAATATCTTGTAACTCCTATGAAGTGCTTTTTTTTTTCCTCTTCCCTTCCTGATCCTTTTGAGCAGTGAAAGTGGATGGGAGAGCAATCTCATTGGATATAATATTTCTCCCCAGTCATGTCATCTTAAATTTGTCACTCTGCCTTCAGTTATCTTATAGTTTTACTACAGAGTCACTGGCTATCAGCACTTCTAGTGCTAGCCCTGTCAAACTTGTAGAGTTCTTATTTATGGCTCCTTCTTAGGATGTAATGTTTCACCTGATTGCTCGGCTCCTATTCCCTGTGGCTCTGCAGCACTCAGAGTTCGAATGGCAATGCCAGTTCATTGTCGCTTTCTAAACTTGCAGTAACAAAAGTCCTAGCCCTGTGAAAGACAGGCTGGACACCTCCGTTGCTGAGGTGTGCAGCTCATATGATGCTGCACAGGACAGAAAGGCTGCACCTCTAAGGATAGGTTGGTGCCCGCATGTGGTGGAGAAGAGCTCTTGGATGTGGGAAAGACTAATCCGGGCTTTTCCTTTAAGTGGCAAGTCAACGTGCTTCAGAGAATACCTCTATTTGTTGTTCAGATGTTGTTTTGTTCTTGTTCTTGCAGTTTGTTATTTTTTCAGGGATTGCCACAAGTTTGTAATAGATGCATTTTTATGTTGAGCTTGCCCAGCTTCTTTTATTGACTTTTAACAGTAAACACATACGATTTTGAGGAAAATCTGTTGTCATTTTTCCAGTCTCAAAAATTGTAAGTTGTGTCTTAAATAAAATCACTTAGAAGTGCTAAATGTCATTTCATACAGGAATACGGGGAAAAAGACAGGTTTTTTCTTATACTGTATAATGTAAAGCCAAATGTGTTTTAAAACTGTCCAGCCATTAAAAATTAAATAATGCCTAGGCTGTACATAAAAGTTGCCCACTCTTTTTCTCTGTATTTCTGTTAAATGAAAGTTTCTACCTTGTTTCAATTTGTCTTTTGGAAAACCCTTGACCTCTTCATGTATACAGGTTAAAAAAAAAAAAAAGAAAAGAAAAAGAAAAAAAGGTAACCATGGACATAGTCCTTGACCTTTGTATGAGATGTGCTAAGCTAAGCTTGTGTAGGTCATATACAAGCTGACTCAATTTTCTATTTACTATTTTAAAGATACCTACCTTATCAATATTGCATATGTGTTAGGTTTTACTGATTTGAATTCTGATTTTCAGCTTCCTTTTAATTGATTTGGGGATTTTATAACTAAGCCCAAATTTAAACTAAACTTAGTTTAGACTGCATTGTTTGATAATACTTTTTTCTTTTGTGACTTTAATACCAAACAAAAAGCTTATGTTTTCCTGAAAAATTATTGTATTCATATTTGCCTATAAGAATAAGATTTGCCTTTGAAGACAATTATGACATATTACTACAGTATCTTGCCTACTTACATTTTTCAAACTGCTTTTCACATGTTCTGAATTCATTAACACATTTGTCTCCTTTTGAACATTTGTAAAATGTTAAGGAAATTGAGCTAAAGCTGTATGTAGGCCACATTTTGTCTAACCTTTCCTTTCTTTTACAATTATTTTGTCAGGCAGTTATAGCATATCTTTAGTGTATAATTTTAAGTTGATCTTGTTCTGTAATTTTTAATCTCTTCAATAAAAACAAACAGAATATTATTTTCAAACAAGTGAAGTTCTGAAAATGCTCCACACTATGCTCAGTGTAACTTTTCCAATTCACCGTATATTTTGATATCTGCCAGTCAAGCTAAAAGAGTAAGTATCCAGGTAGCTGTAAGAAGTCATCATCCTCTGTAAAGGCAGGCTATTTATCTAGTCAGATGAAGCATGCATTTTGCAAAGTAAGTTGAAGTAGGAATATTGTGAGCTGAGTCTCAAGTACTTCCTGTTCTTTGGGAAATGCTTTTTAACAGTAAAACAGGTCTCCATTCCTACCCTTTATTTGCTGCCCAGTGGTGGGAACGGTGTCCCCAGCTACCACAAAAATATCACTCTGTTTTGTGTACAGCTTCCTTAGATTGTAGTTTCATTATCTTATCTATTATGATAATCTGAACTTTTTTCCCTGTCTCTTTCTTACAACCTCCACTCATGTTGCTTGTTGTCTTTCAGTGTCCTAATCCAGTTATTCTGCCATTGCCAGGGTAGATTGTACCTCTTTTTCTTGTTCTGAGCCTATGCTATATTCACTCCCTATTGGCAAAGATTAATTTGGGGAGAAATTGTCTCAACATTAGTAACCACCATGGTCAATGCATACTGTTATCACTTTTCCAGGAAGCCTGTGATGGGTAGTATTTCTTTTACTTTGTATTTTCATTATTGTGTTATGCAACTTCAAGAGAAGAGCGACCACATTGTGCCTAAATGCCTGGTGGCAAGGAGGTTACACAGCATCCTCTGGCTTCTAGGAAGCTCCCTATCCATCAACTTCTGTTGTTTGTCCTTCTGTTCCCTCTTCTGTGTGGAGATTCACATCTGTATCTTTCCTACCTGCTATTCTTGTGGTACCTGGGGAGCTTTTCTGCTACAACAGTCTTTCCCAGAAAAAGAACAATGTTGTTTGCTCTTCAGGAAATCACAGATTTTACTGAAGCAAGGCTTAGCAGCAAGTATTCAACTGCAAGGACATGCTGGCCCCAGGGAGAACTGATTCTAAATATGTATCCCTTCTCCATATTCTCTCTCATCACGTTGCTTTGAAGTCGCTATATTTAAAATGTAAGTGTGCTAGAATTATACTTTACATTTTAATAAAATCCAGATGTTTGGGTTATCTGTGAGAAAAGACCTGCAAGAAGAAGATCTAGATAGACTTGCTTTACAGCTCTGAGTGACTTAGTGTCCCATTACAGAGCCTAAATGTTGCATTGTACATGAGGAAATAAAAATTTTAAGCCATTGGTACCTACAAAATATTTTGTAGGATCATGTGTCTCTTTTAGAGGAGATTAAGTCCCCATACTGAAGTGAAATCTCTCTTGCAGGGTGTGAAGTGACCACTCTTAGCAAAGGAAGTCATTATAGAGCTGGATAGCACAAGATAAAAATGTTTTCACCGTGACTTTCTGCAATGTGCCATGGGGTTTCCCAGGTAAGCTGGAGTCTGGGGGACTCCTTGAAATTCATGCCTGTTCTGTTCTTGTTCCGTTCCATTATCTCTTTTTCTTTGTATGGAAATCAAGGCTGAGATAGGGGGAGAAATCAGCACTTTGCTATGTTTCATCTTGAGTTATTATGTGAGTATGCTGTGATAAGAGAGGGAATTAAGGCGGGCATTTGGGTAGGGAAAATTTTGTCTCAGATGGCTTAATTTGCCAAGGTTAAAGCCTTCTACAGTATGATCTGAACAGGTAAGAGAGCAGTATTGCTCTAATGGTTGACATTTTTACCTGCTTTCTCAATGCCTATTTACAACCCCTAAGTGGGTATAAACACTGTAGTTGATTCAGGCAGAAGCTTAAACACATACTTTTTCGGTCTGTGAGTAATCCAACATTGATTTTGGTGAAACTCAAAACACTTGAGTACTTCTCTGGACTGGAGCCTGAGGTTCAATTCATGGTCTCACAGAAGTGACTGGGAGTGTATGCACAAATATTTATTCATATCAAGTGGACAAAGAAAACATAGAAAGACACTTGGGGAACAGAGGTGGAGGGTTAATTTTCTTATTTCAGCTGTTTTCTTCTACTGTGTTACTGTTTCCTTAGTGTTACTGTGTGGATGCTCTTTCCTTATTTATGAAAGAGGTTATAAGTAATATCTTAATAATTTTTGGCACTTGAATCAAAAAAACTGGAATTTAATAGATAAAGAACTTTTTCTTTATCTTCAAAAGTAAGATTCTGAAAAAATATGTTAAGAAAATAGTAGGTTTTTGTTATTAAATAAAATATTCTTACTTTTTTATTAATGATCCAATTTTCTGGTATTCTTGTGTTCTATTGAGTGCATGCTAAGCCAAAAAAAAAAAAAAGTTGATTTTGTGGAGAGAAAACAAAAAGTATACCACAAGGCATCATGAAAAAATCATCTAACTGACCAACCAAAAGCATGGGCTATCAAATAACATTGGAAGATTCCAAAGCTAATAAGGACTTCACTGGCAGAAGAAACCTTTCAGGTAGAGTTAGCATCACCTTCTAATGCTTAGGCAAAAAATGGAACACTGGAAGGCAAAAAATTCACTTTTAAAAGACCTTTCATAAGTTAGCAAGATAGAGTATAAATTGTAATCAGGCATCTTGTCAATCAGGAAATAATTATAGTGAATTGGCTTGCTTGAAAGCAGCATTTTTCTGCCCTATTTTTGGTGATGAATATGAATAGAATGCCAATAATTCAAAAATATATAAGCAACAATTTAACTTTCTAGTTCAGGTTATTATGTCCAAAACTAACTGGTTTGCTTCAAAGCATATTAGAAGTTGTAGATCAGTAATCATTTAATTCCCAATGTAACACATGCATGGATATTTCTATTAGAGAGATAAGAACCAATTGGGTAGAAGACATTACAATCATTTTGCATTATTTTCTTTATATTGCAGCTGTAAATGTACTGACACATCATTGTCCTTAACTGAAGGTCAGGTTCTGGACTATCAAAGGCAGTTGAAGAAACCTTCATATACTCTAGAAAGGGCAAGATTTCTCTCAGCATGTTTAATTTAATCATGGCTATATGTATATATTAATAATTTAACCGATCATCCCTAAGCAGATCAATTTCTTGCTAGTGGAAGTTCCTCTAACATAGAGCTACTCTGAATGTTGCATAGACATGGTCTTAAGAAGCTTTTACAACTTTACAAGGGTACTTAATCCCTTTAAATAAAAAAGCATTGTGTATTACGAACAAATTCACATATTAGAAATTACCTTAATTCACATTAGGTGATTTAGATACAGAAGCGTATCTGTTTATGTTGACATAAACAAAAGATGTAGGACTAAGTTCATTTTTCCCATCTCTATATTCACACCATTTTAATAGAAAATATTTATAAAAATAAAAGTTATGAATGCTTTTTACACTGCATAAATAATGGGGTAAAAAATGTGTAAACTCTGTAACAAGCAAATAGAAAATGCAAACCTGTCTGTCCATGTGTGATTTATCTATCAAAAAAGAAACAAAAACTTGTGTACATAAAATCCTAGGTACTGCCGTGATCTGTGACTTCCAATACAATCTACAGTGTGTGAATGTGCTCTTTTTATTCCCTTTTCATAGGCTACAGTAAATAAAGTTAGAAAAAACTTCAATTAGAAAAAACTCCAAAATAATTACATAGCTACAGTGTGCATTTCCCTTGTGATCTCTTTGAGCACCTTGGCTTTTACTTATGGGATGAAAGGGAAAGAAATTATCCTGATATGACTGTTACTGATATCCTCTCTCTTGGGGGTTCTGGTGACTTAGAGTTATCAAAACTACTTATTGATAAGGTACAGGCACCATATCAGCTACTAAGCTTATCAGACTTCAGCTGACTCCAGTGCATTAGCAGTAGCTATGCACAACCAGGAGGGGATTAAAGCATCCTCCTCCTGCTCAGTGTGCACCTCTGGGCTGCCTCTGGGGATCTGAACAGCAATCTCACCTGAATGTCCAGCTCAACATCTTTGTGAAAGATGCACCTGAGCATCTCCTAAGGGCGTATGGGTTGATTTTGAAACTTTATAGTTTTTCCCTGATCTCAGTGAGGAAAATTAAAACCTCTCTAGAGCAGGAAAAATACTTTTCGGAATGTTTGTATAGCCCATAGCACACAGAATACCTACACTCCAGTGATATTTAAAGATTCTCATTCTTGCTGTTATAATAAATAAAGGAAGTAGTTTTAGCCCCAAAGCTAATGAAGACTGGTTGCTTCTTATCTCTCAGCCTCATATGGCTAGGATTTTTGATACCACATACAGGGAGAGCACTGACAGAGCTATTACTGCTCTTGAGACATTTTTGTTATGTCTTTCCATGGTGCCTCAGAAGGATGATCTTCAGCTTTTCCTCCAGTTAGGAGTTTTCTTGCATTCTTTTGCCAAACTTAAGGGAACCTCATATCTTTGGAACCTCATTTTCTCATCAGTTGATGATGAGAAAATTTTGGTTGAAATTTGCTAAGAGGCTTCAGAGTGGTGAGACAGTCAGCAACATGCAAGTGAGTGCACATGCAAATATGCCAAGAGAATCGGAGTTCACAGTCCCCAGAGCTTATGTAGCAAACCTGGTTTATAAGGGAGCAAACATCACTGTACACCTTGTATTCAAGCCAGCATATTTATTTTATTTTATTTCTTTTATCTCGGACATTGATTTCACACTCACTAGTACACCTGTAAGTGACTGCCAGAGAACTTCTGGCTAAAATACCTGTAGTCGTTCAGAATTACTTGGTTTCCCGTTTCCATGTACTGAACTCTGTTATCTCCTACCATTTCTGCAAAGGGGTTTTTAGGTTAGAATCTCTGCAGTTATTTCAAAATTTAGGATATCAACCCAGTTGTTCATTTCTTTTTAAGAGAGAAACTGTCACTTTGATGTGTTATGAGTTTTCCACACTGAAAAGGCTTCAAAGCAAAATGTTTAGACTAGCTCTTGATTCCTGTTTTATACCCCTTGTTTGATGTAAAAGCAAACCACAGTCTTCACTTTAACTTTGCTCATGGGGCACAAAGAAAACTGCTGTTCATCTGACCAGTTTGAGGCTATATATAAAATACTAGTTCTTATCTTCTAACAAAAACTCTTCATTATTGGTATCTTCACAGGGTCAGACTGTGATGAAAGACACAGGGCATAAAAAAAGGAGGGATGGACAAATAGATTAAAAAAGGTAGGAAAGAAAAACAAAAAGCAATCTTTTCTTGCTATCTTTTCCCCAGTCTCTCTTCATCTGAAGACCAGGAGAAAAATAGTCCACAGATATAGCTCCTAAGGGCACAAACAGTACATTTATTTGGTCTGTAGCATTTCGGTAAGAAGGTTAGAGATTTTAGAAAATTTTTCAGAGAAATAGCTCCATAATGTTCTGAAGGAATGGGTGGAATGGCTTAAAAGGTAGAATTCACAGTGAATTTTAACTTCAGTTATTTGAAAATCTTTAGTAGGATAATGCTGGCTTTGTATTAGAAAGAGGATGAGCATGTGAAACAAAACCAAGGTAAAAGCCCTGTTGGAGGAATCCAGGCAGTTAAAGAACTGGAGACCACATTTAGTAGGCCCGACATCACTTTTTCAGTAAACATGCCACTGTATTCACAGGAACTTGTTCTGACTCAAAGCTCCCAGAAATACAGCTGTTGCCATCAAAGGCTCTGGAAGTAATAGTCACAACAACAACAACATAATAATAATAAAGTCTAGAAGTCAGATTCTGTACCACCACACCAAGAGGCTCAAATAGATGGAGGAGAGAAAAATTAGTCACAAATCCCAACATGATTACAAAAGCTAGATTTTTTTTTTTACTCAGGAGAAACAAGTAAGGCTGAGATAAGTCTGCCAGGTCAATATTCACTGGGTTTTATTGAATTGCATTGTGTTTTGTAATGTGTTGAAAGAATGACAACCTGCTGAAACTTGAAAGGCATACACTCTCCTTTTGCCTGTAAATAGCTCATGTTCATGAACAATTGCACATTGAAAGAGAAGATGGAGAGATAACCTATGGAACCGGCAGAGAAAAAAACTCTGAAAAAAATCTCCATTCACATTTTACTCTACAAGTTATTTACCAAAAAAAACCAAAAAAACCCAAAAAAACCCCCTGCTTTTTTATTACAAACAAGTCTTTCATCAAGTATCACTCAAGATTGCTAGTCTATATATACTTTTTCAGTTCTGGTGCCCCATTGCCTACTGCACTGAAAGCAAAGCAGAGTTTTTACCATGGCTGTTAGTGGTCCGAAGGTCACTGACACATTTTTCACACTGGAGACTGTGTGATGTTTAAAAGGAAATATCATCTGGTACTTTGCAATAATTAACACTCAAAACAGTCCTTAATGTAATTAATGTGTTGCCAGTATATTCTACAGTCAAAATATTTGTTTGAATAAATGAACCAGCTAAACACATCTCATTGTGGTAAGTGTGCTCTAGGCATTGAAAGAATGATGCCTACTGTAATGCTAACTGAGTGGAACAAATTCTTGGACTTGGGTCTTAAATTCAAGGGAATTTAAGGCACTAGCAGTAGGCTCTGGTTTGGGCACAGCATATCATGTTAACAAGATCATGGTGTTCATTAGGGGACATTATCCCAGCAATGCAGTTGACAGTCTAGCACGTCAGAGCACCACCAATAAAATAATTTAATTAAATAGCTCAGATGAAAATGACCTCTTGATAAAGGTGAAGTATGAGCAGAGAAGAGGCTGTAATGGAGCTGCATAGTGAGAAGGAACAAGGCAGGTCTCTTTTTGAACCAGAAGTCAGATGGTGCATTATGAATATTGCTATAGGCACTTGCTGATACTGATAGCATGAACTTTTACAATCTTCTACTTACATGGAATTGCTGTGATATTATCTCGTCACATGTTGAGCTTTGAACTGATTTTCTGTTGTTTATTTCATTTTTCAGTCTTACAGTTCCGCTCCTAACTGACAGAAACAGGACAATTTTAGTGTTTGCCCCATTTGGTAGCATTAGAAGATTAAAATTTTAAAAAAGGCATGTTCAGTGGGGTGAGGAGACTTGGATTTCACTTCAAGATGATGTGCCCATACTTTCATGTTAATCTAGGATTTGCAAGACTTGGTTTATTCCCCTGACTGGTCACATGCTTCCCATATAAACAAATTTCTAAGCCTGATGTTCCATACAGAAATAAATAGTGCAGTTGAGACAATTAGAAGATCTAATTAACCCTGTCAGAGTGCAGGACTAATGAAGCTTTTCTGACTTGTAGTAATAAAGCTAGCTGCCATGTCTTATCTCTAATTACCCTTCCTCTCCAGCCCACCCCTTCTGACTAGCAAGTCTATGGAGAGCAGAGTGCCAGGGACGTTTTCTCTTTCTGTCTGTTTTCAGATTCTGGCTTTCCCTTTCTCAGACTATCTGGCTTTCTGCACCCTTCCCACAATGTTTTTCATGCGGGTCTCTGGGTGTGTCATTAATCCGTTGCTTTGCAAACCTGTTCTTTACTCTTCAGATAATCTACCTCATCAACTAAGCAGGCAGTCGTGTTGGGGTTAAAACAAAACAAAAAACAAAAACAAACAAAAAACCAAACAAAACCCTAGATTTTTTTACCATATCTAGTGATCTCGTGCATGGTCCAGAAATGTCTGGTGAAGAGATTACTTACTCCAGTGACGGTACTTCATCCAGCTCCTTTGCCATGGCGTTCAGTGAAGGAGGCAACAAAGTAGGAATACTGTAGAGCTGAGCCCTTCAGATGTGTCCAGATAGATCATGATGCAGCTTGTGAGTGATACATTCAGAAAGAGGCAGTAACTCAGACAAAACTTGCCAGGGGACTTCACATACTTGTAGAAAGCTTTTCACAGTTTCACTATAAGATATTTTGCTGAAATTCCTCCAAAGTCCTGCTTAGAAGTTGGCCAGCTTTATTCTTTCCTTGTCTGCCTGTGAAAAAAAGTGTTGTCTGTTTTATTCTTTTACCATGAGGGAGTTATAAAGCCAAGATAAAAACTTGGTTTTCTTGTGATTCACAGTTAGTCTTTTGCTTGATCTTGGGAAGGTACAACTTTTTTGAAATGCATGGTTTGTTTGTTATGAATTTGGAACTGCTCATTACTTAAAGCTGGCCTGTTTTGTGATATGAAACCTCTGTTCCACATGTCAAAAGAAAAAACTCAGTGTACTATTGTTTACTGATTTGTGCCAGCTACAATTATGTCCTCCTCTACATGGGGAAGTTGGCCTCTGAAATGTTAGAGAAATACTATTTGACGTCAAAATGTTCTTGACCATTTCTTCAAAGATATCTCCTCATGAGACCTTCTTTCTAGTGTATTTTCATTGTTTGCCATAGAGGGAAGAAAAATGGTCTGCCTGTTATGTTTCCCCCACTATCCTGGAGCAAATTAAAGATAAGTTGTGAATTTTTCCAGCAAGACATCTTTTCTGCTTTGTCTTTGAGTACCGTTTCTTTCTCTTTCCCTTTCTTCCACAGATCTTACCTTTAAATGTTTTCTCATTTACACAGATATTGGTCTCCTTTTGAGAAATCTCCCAAAGCAGCTTTCTTTTTCTCCCTTGTCATCTTTATTTCTCTGTGTATTTTCCTTAGCAAAGTATAATTAAGGAGGATCTTAGGTAGAAATAGAAGCTGGCCAATATTCTAAAGGTCCAGAGGAGTTGCCAGGAGGTAATTATAGAATAAAACTCCCCAAATTTCAGCATTAATCAGCTATGAGAATTTTGTTCAGGACCATCTATCTGCTGAAAAGCTTGATTATTCCTTTATAGAGTGGTAAAATCAATAGAACTGCACTGTTGTGAAACTATCTAAAATGAAAACAAAACCTTGAAAAAGTAACCTGTTTTCCACTTACACTGTATACTTAATATTACCTTGAAGGTTTTTCTTACTGTTGGGTCCCTTTCTTTAAACAAATGGAACTGTTAATTTTCATTTTTACTTCTGAAAATGTTTCTTTATTCTCTGACAAGTACACTAGCATATACTAGCATATCACAGCACAGTCAACTCATGCTACAATTTAAGAACTTGAGCTGACACTGAGCCATCAAGAAGATATCTCTGTAGAACATCACCACACTGGGAAGAGATTCTCCCTCAATCACAGATTTTTGTATGGTCTGTGCAGTCACATTCATCTGAGGGCCACACTCGAGAGGTGCAGAACTAATTACATCAGGTGTAGACTCACTGTGATTCAGGCAAGCAATTCTCCACACGTAGCTCCATAAGGGACTTGCTGCAAGTTCTTCAGTTAGCACTCCATTTGGCACTACATAGCAAATAAACCTGGTAGGTCCTTGTATTTGGAAATCTAATAAACGTATTCTGTGTTTATTTAGTTTTGTTGCTATATTGCATCAAAAACCTGCTTAATTTATTCCTCACTTTCAGTCCTGGATCTCTTTCATTAGGAATTTCACTACAGAATGGCCATAGTAGAACTGAGAGGCTCTGAAATTTGACACAAGATAGGTGACTCCTGCTGTGATTATGAAGTTGGATAATTCTTGTGGAAGATCCCAGTCTTTGGGTTGTCATTTTTGTTGTATTCCTTCAGGATATTTGTTCCTGTTAGCTTGTTAGTGATAGAAAATACTAATAAAAACTTTGAAAGCTGTTATTTGACCTCAAAGCTGATCTTAGGTCTTACTTCACTGTATTTAAAATTGAATCACACAACTTTGCTGTTTTTTACATGTGGCTTTTTACATGCATTTCATTTCACCTGAAAGTGTTAGTCTTAGCCTGGGGATCTTTCTCTGGTTCTTAGGTTAGCGTATGTCTATTAAAACCAGAAACTGACTCTGTTTGTAAAGGCCAAATAATCTTCAAGTAGTGCATGTGTCAGTGTTGTAGTAGGATTGGTATGATGGTGTATTGTGGGATATAGAAGCCTACTGAAGTTACAAAAGACCTGAATTTTTTTTCCTTACCTAATTAGCAGTGACCACTGATCCTGTATTTATAGGCACTTTAAAATTTTTTACTGTGAAGTCCATGAGATTATCCTAATTAAGAGTTTCAAACTGCTTCCAACAGTGATTTTAGGAAGTCTTTTTAATCTAAACTAGATGTAAATGACAGGGAGTGTTCATTCACTCAGTTGTGACATCTCAGCAGGGTGGTGTTAATTAACAGCCAAGAAAAAAAAAGCTTTTAAAATAATTGCTTAAGCATAATTGACCTGTGAACCAAGTCTAATTTATTGCAACTGACAAAGTGCATAGGTTTTTGTTTGACACATAATATATTTTTTCACAGTAATAAACCAGTATTTTTGTTTCATGACTGTAACTATTTTGTTGTTGCTGTGTGACATGCTACATGTATAAAACTAAAAACAAAAGAAAAATACCAACATTAGCAGGAATTATTTGAAATACACCATTTTACCAGTGCACGGATAGTACTTACAAAATTTTCTTTAAGTTGCAATCCAAATTCTGATTTCCTATGTTTCATGGACTGAAATCAGTTTAAAAAAATGACTGAAAACAGTATTCATGTAACAATTCCTCAGAGGGACTATCAGAAAAATGATATTAAATATGATGCACAGGTTTTTAGTGCATGTTAGAAGGTTCAGGAGAAGATAGAGAGGTAGAGAATAGTCTGTGAGTGGAAACTGTAGGCAAGATTACTGTATTAATATCATGTTTAAATGTTTCTTCAAAGTAGACAAATTCTTCATTTTTAGGATTTTGCCTATTAAATGTATTGTTACTTATTTTAATGACATCATGATTAGTCTTGCTCCAATGCCAAGTATGAACTTTCACGTATTGAAAAAAAAAATTCGCTAGGTTTAAGGTTTTCAGAAGATGATGAGTTGGAGAGAAATTCCTCAGAACCCATAGCAACACCATGAAATTATATTAGCTAAAGTAAATTATACAAGTGTAAGCAAATTTTCTTGTATTGCTAAGTTATCTGTCTTAAATTTGTTATTTCTCCCCTTTTTTTCCTCACACTTTAAAATGACTGGGAGGTGGGGTGCTCAAACATTAAGAATTGTCTAAGAGAGGAAAATACAATCTTTGCTTGTGTATTGATAAGCTGATAGGATAACATACCCATGAAAATTACTGAAAGAGACTGATCGGACTTGAACTCTCATGTTCCAGGGCCTGAGAGAGGTTGTTTTGCTGAATAAGGTAACTTTGGGATGAAAGGCTAAAAATTCACTTGGAAGATACAAATTGGCTTACATGCAGCTGTCACCTCCTCTACCACCATACAGGCACTGAGCAAAGGTGAAAGAAATCTCTTTATATATATATTTTGGCATTGTCAGTATTGGAAACAACTGCTGAACCTGTTAATACCATATTATTACCACATTGTAGGAAAAGAGTAATTTAAAATAATTGGCATTTTTAAGATAGATTGAGTTTCTGCTATTTTTCTCATTGCTTATCTGCTGTGAGCAAAAGACTGTTGGGGTTTTCTTTAATCAAGAAGCTTCCAGTCACTCTCCACGTCTGTCTGTCTCTCCCTCTTTCTGTCTCACACATACACATGCACACACAGAGCATATTTGAAAATTACTAGTACTGCCATCAAGCCAAGGAAGCTGCAACACTTTAATTTGTAGCCTGCTCTTCTTTTTCTACTAAAGACAGCATTTAAGGTAAAAAAGCTGTCTATCAATTTTGCTGCTTCAACTTGCTTCTGAAATGAGCTTCCAGTCTCTGGGGCAGCTGCCCATTGCAAGCATGCCTGTGAAAGAAACTGAAATGTGCCAAAACTCAAACAGCATAACAGTCCTTCTTTCAGTAATCGTGGAATTTTTAATACAGGCAGTCTGGGACTTGAAAAAATTTAGATTAAATTACATCAGTGTTCAGCAGGTTGTCCATATAACCTCCCATAAAAAAGAAAAACAAACAAACCAACAAAAAACCGAAAAAACCCAAACCAAAGCAAACCCAAAAAACCCCAACTCAGCCTCTTTCCATCTTCTAAACTCTCCAAGAAAAACACAATCCTGAGGAGATTTAGTTATTTAATAAAGACCAGTGAAATCAGTTTTCTCCTGCTCAGTGCTTTTAAGGAAATTTCTCTCTTCTGTAGTTTGGGGTTTACTAAAATATAAGAACATAAATATGGGGTTTTAAAATTTATAAATAAAAACTCACAAAAGGCGCGTTTAATCTTAAATTTAAGGAAACAATAGCATTTAGGTGGGCTGAAATAAAATCGAATCAGAAACTGTCTGTGGTTTATTCTGTTGTAAAGGAAGTGGCTGAAATTTTGCAATTATACTACTAACAGAATTTAAGTAATGGAATTACTCCATATTTCTGTATGTAGCTAAATGCTAACTTTAGATGTAATAGAAATACAGTACTGTGAGATTACAGAGACCAAAAGAAGTTTAGAAGCAGTCCCTAGTCAGTGAAACTGATTTATTTTACGTAGGTGAAATCTAGCACAATTTTGATAGAGTCTCACTATTCCCCACCTCCTCATTATAGCTGCAAAACCTAAATCAAATGCCCTGGTGAAAAATAAAAATACATCTACTTGAGCTGCAGTCACCAAATAAAGCGAACTTTGAAGTTCTGTCTGCTCTTTTATTGTACAAAAAGTGAGGAAATATTAAGTTTGTTAATTTCTTGTTAGACTGTATATCATTCTAATAAGAATTGTTTTATGCACTCGCTTTTACAATGTATATAGATTATTTAGGAAAAAAATGTTCTCTAGATAGTCTATTTAAATTCTAAATAACCTGGATTTATTAGCTTCCTGTTAAACTTACTCAGCCTTGGCAATAAGAAACTTTCTGAGAATCAGATGTCATGTACCAATAGGACTACATCTTCTCTTCCTCAGATTGAACAGTCTCACCATCTATTGTTAACTCAGCCCAATTCTACCAATTGTAATTGACTGAATTTCTGTCCATCTCCCTGCCCCCATCTTTCCCTAGACTGGGTATGCACAACTTTTGAGAAGATTTACGAGAAAAACTTGAGTCAGTGAAGTAGATCTCTTGGAGTGAGGCATTGGGAATTGGCATGGCTTATTTCTGTAGAATAAAACTTTAATCTTTGCGACATTTTAAGTAAGATATATGAAAATGTAAAATTTAGCTAAATATTAATATACAACCATTTTATTTGGACTTGAGCAGTATTATGCTAATGTGAAATAGAGTACATATTAGTGAAATACCAGGGGAAGAATAAGGAGTTATGCAGAGTGGGTGGATATGAGCTAAATAATATATTAGAAGTAGCTGAGGGGTATCTGAGGGGCATGGAAATTAAAATGTATGATTTTAAGAGAATGTTTGAATAACTGATGGGAATAGATGGTTACTGCTTGTTGGGATGAACTAGCACAGACAGGAAGGAGAAGATGACACTGCACTGATGTTTTCAGGATGTGTATGTAGATGTTTTAGGGCACCTTGAGGTGGTCCAGTCATAAACATTTGAAGGTGACAATTTTCTCCTAGATGAGCAATATGTAGCGCAATGAATGGGAATGGCAGGGGAAATGCCTTAGTGTCAGGAAAAGAAGATAAAGGGTCCTTGGCAGGCTCCAGCAGAAATGTACCTATAGCTGGGGAAGAGTCAGAGCTGCGTGGAAAACTGGGGAAATGTAGCCTGTGGTCAGTAGAGGACACATGCAGGTAAGAGTGACCAGTGGAAGAAGCTGACCAGTTCACTGTTGCAGAGAAGTCTGGGCTGATATTAAGTCTATGTCTGCATACACATTCTCCTTCCAGATGATTTTTGTCTGTCAAAATCAAAAGGGAAAGAGCAAGATCTGAGCTCTCTGGCATTTTGGTGATATCAGGAGTGAAAATGCAGGCCAGCAGCCTGTCATTCCATGCTAAAAGTCATAAAGGCAGATCAGCCTGCATGTGTGAATATCCTGGGATATGTCTGAGACTTGGAAATGTAGTTGTTTTCTTACTTCATAGCTTTGTAACAGCTACACTGTCAGTTTGAAGTGATTTTGAAAATGTCACTGTTGTACTTAGGAAGTAAAATAGAATTTATTTAGTTTTGGTATCCACTAACTGTTCATGAAAATAAATATCAAACATCTTGAACTTGTAAATTTCAGAAAAAAACTTGTGAAACTTGTGGTTCTTATCCATGCAAGGAAATTATAGGGAGACAAAATTTGCCTTTTTTTATTTTTGTAATTAAGGGGAAAAATCTATTTTAGTATTAAATACCAGAATAATAGCACAGTTTTGGGACTGAATCAGCTACATTATCAAAAAACGGAAACTTGTAAAAAAATGGAAACTAGGTTAACTTACAAAAAATGGAAAGGCTCCATGAGAAACTTGATGGTATACTATTCCTAACCATTTCCAACTGAAAATGTAAAGAGATCTTTGGAGAGCAAATAAAACCCTTCAAAACAAACCCCTATGTTTAGTAAAGTATTATGCCTGTGTTTTCATAGAGAGCCCATAGATATGTAGGCAGAGTTCAAACGCTGGTCCTTCATTCACTTAGGGGATGGAGAAGTACTAAGCTCCCAAATCACCAGGGCCAGCCATAGCTTGTGAATTAGGATCATCCACTGGAGTTATCTACTGCTGTAAAATTTGGTGATTTGTCTGTCCTTAGCTTAATCAAATGATTAATAAATGATGCTGAACACATGGCATTCTAGAAGGTGAGAAAAATATGGTACCCAAGCTTTTTTATGGGCTTCCAGACAGATTGGCAGCCCATATATTTTCTCATGTATTGCCTAGGTCTTAAGAGCACAAATTTGTCAGGCTCAAATGATGAAATGTTTTTATCCAGCTCCACTGTCCTTCTCTCCTGTTAAATTGTTAATTAACAACTTAGGAGCATGTAGTTTTGAAGTTGATATAAGGCAATATTTTTTAAAATCTTGATTTACCATCATGTCTGAACATGATAAACCATTGATTTTTATAACAGGGCAAGAAAGTATCATCAAGAATCTCTATATTTTTTCCTCTGAAAATATAATTTGTCATATTTTTCAACAGTTATAAATCAGTAAAGCTTTAAACCATTTTTTGTAGTCTGCCAGTGAATACTAGCTGAAAAGCTATCTCACTTTTAACTGGATTAAAATAAAATCTATGGAAAAGACTGAGTTCTATAAGCTATATTCATCGTTTGAAATGTCTGAGAAATTAAAATTACAAAACATATATTTCTGAAGGCACAGCTACTACATACAGGGTAGTATACCTACCTTTTTTATAACACAGGGTTGAATTTTTCAGCAAATATATATTGATGTTGTTAACATGAAATGAACTTGTGTTTGATTTCTCAAGCTTTTCAGTTTTTTTAACTTTTTGTGTCTAAACCAAATGAGTACTTTCTTGAAAATCTTCTGTTTCTCTTTTTCTTCCATATCTCCCAATCACCCTAGATGTACATTATTTGGCAGTAGAATCATTGGTAAAATTTAGGCCTTGAATATTTCTGAATAAATTAGTAAAATCCGTGAAAAGACCAGATAATAGATTGAGTTTCTTGTCTTTATTTGCACGTGGAGTTAAATACGTGCTGAAGTCTTTGCTGTCATTGCTACTTTTTAGCATAAACCCAACAAAACTACCAGACGGAAAAAAAAATACTGCTGACTCACCCAGCACCAAATAATAAGCATATTGGTTTTCGAGACTATATGTTTTAAACAATCTAAGACTGAGGTGGTTATTATAGTCGAGCTGGTTTATAAACATGAATCAATTAGAAAAAGCTAGATCTTTCCTACGTTGAGGTATTTGAGTGAGAGGTAAGATTCCTGTGACTGATGTCCCTGTCTCTATGGCATCTATTCACCCTGAACCCTTTCCATAGTTGATGACCACCAATCTAGTCAAAAAATACAACCTATGAGTTGCCTTCTGAAACAGACCCAATAAGCCATTTGTTAAACAAGTCTGTTTCTCTTGTGTGTCTCTAGGGAAAACACATCTTGTATAAATTAGCTGTAAACATTTAACTCAAGTGTTTAAATTAATCTGAGGTGTGTGTAGTATATGGTTCTGTCAGTGGGGTGACAAATGTCCTTGTGTAGATACGTGCTACTTCTCTCCCTAAACAGAAGCACTTTTGATAATCAGTTTTGTAAACCACGCTAGGTACTGAAATTCTGCATGACTGAAGCTGTACAGGTCATTCTTCCATGTACTCGTTTTCTGTAAACAAAAACCCCACACTATATAAAAAATGCAATCACTTTATACCAAGGTGAATTTCACGTCATTGTTACAGAGTATTTTTTTCCCCAAATTTCCTGAAAAGTACAACCACAGAGCTATTTTTATCCCATTTTGGCAATCATGAGACCACAGCAAGTGAAAGGACTTCTTGAAAAGATGTTTCTGGATCTCTCTTATTCCTACCTTTATTTCTTGTTGTACTAATACCAGCTGCTGTATGGAAAAAATTGTAAGGTTACAGTTGAAGTAGATAGGATAATTTCCTTTGATTTCAGTGAGCTTTGGGTCAGATATAGTTCTAATTTGTGTGAAAATAAATGCAAATTTACAGATATTGTTTACATATCTCTTAAAGGAGGAGTTCCAACATCACTTCAAAAGTATTATTAAAATTAAATTGCACTTTTATGTAAGGTTCTTGAAGTGATCTTTATTACACATCATTTACCCCATACAAATCAAAAAAGTTCATTGAAGGTCCATCTGAAAAGTCAGAATCTTCTGTAGAAGATCATCTAAGTGAGTGTCTTGTAAACACAATTAAACTGTATTGTGTTTTAGGATAGAAATTCAGAAATACTAATACAGTAGCACATCTTTGGGTTCTGACTTCATTGATGTTGTAAATCTTGAGTGACAGTATACTTGTCAGCAGAGACCTTCATTAGAGTAAGAGAGATTTTGGAAACTGTAAAAATGACACTGCATGAAAATTGCTTATCAGGCTTAATTTAACTATTAGCTGGCAAGTCTGCATATCTTAGACTGCAGAATTTGGTTTGAGTCTTCAGGACAGTATTGGCAGAAATCTCACTGAGAAAACCGTGTTTTTGGCCAGAGCACACGGAATATATCAACAAAAAAAGAAAAAAAAAAAAGGAGTGGCTAAAGGGTGCACTTTCTGGAAAGCATCCATGTAAACCATGGTTTTGCTTCCCAGATTGCACAGCAAGGAGGAAAAAAAAAACAAACTACCAGCTAATGAGAAAAACACTGTTGGGGAAAAGAAAAAAAACCAAGGGAGCAAAAAAAGGTAAAAAAAGAAATCACCTTCTCTGAACTTTCTAGATGTCTTCTAAAGGTGGGGAGAGACAGGGAACTAAGAGGTGACTCTTGATTTTGGGTAGAAAGTAGTTATGTTTGATGGATTATACAGATCTTCTTAGCCTCTTTCAAACTCCTCAGTCACCTTTCTTCTTTTCTTTTTTTTTTTTTTTATCAAGTAATTCAGAATTCTGTATTGAACTTATTTATATATCACAACAGAAATTTGTTTGTAGGTTTTTTTGTGGACTTTTTATTGATATCGGTGTTACCAAGAAAAACCATCTTGTGTTCAATTTTTTAATGAAGTGAGCATTCCCAAGCCAACTTAAGTATTGTCTTTTTCTTTTCTAGTAATCTCTGAGGTTTTCCCTCTCTGCTTAGGCTTAATGTACCTTGCAAGTGTTTTGCTTATGTCAGAAGTATAATTTGTCTTACAGTTATGCACAAGCATACAAAGAGTCATTAACAATAACATGGGAAGTTTCTATGACCAGCATCTAATCCTGGCACTTAAATGGTGCTGCATGTACCATTTTTGGGGTGTTGTTTGTTTGTTTGTTTGTTTGTTTTGGTGTTTTGTTTTGTTTTGTGTTTTGTTTTTTGTTGTTTGTTTGTTTTTTGGTTTTGGTTTTGGTTTTGGTTTTTTGGTGGGGTTTTTTTTGGTTTTTTTCTGTCTATAAATTAAGGTTCCTACAGTTTCTTGCTTAAAAAAAATTAAAGAAAATAAAATCCCATCCTGTATGAATATTTAGCTTCATCAGATTTTTCCCCTCAATTCATATGTCATCTGTGGTTTTGAAAATTTAGACACAACTTCATCTTGCCCTAAGTTTAGCAAATGTTTGTACTAAGTATCTGCTTTGTTTTGTCATGCAAGAAAGTGTGCATAAAGAAAGATTGTTTTGGCATTGTGATGACATAGAAGTGTATATATTAGCCTTGTTAGCTGACTCTTTTTTATATACATGGCCTGAGATGCTATCCCTTTTCATGGCTGTTGAAATAAAGAATAAAAATGTTAGACAGCAGGAAATCAAAAAACCTTAAAACTCCCCAGCTGCTTGACCTGCAGCAGCTGTTTTCAGTGTCACCAGTAATACTCCTTAGGATTGCAAAATATAATTCCCAAAATATAATGCTGAGAAACTCTGTGTCCCCTAAGATGAACTCGCGCCACTATGACAGACGTTCACCAGCTGGAGGACATGATTTTGACATGTATCTGTTGGAAGAAATAAGAAAGTGAAATTTTTCCTAGTGTGATATTAATGAACATGGAGAGCTGAAGCAGTTGCAGAGAAGTATTAAAAATCTGCATCTTACATTTTGTTCTGTGACCTTTTTTCAGTTTCAAGGTGATTAAAAGTGACCATTCAGACATTAATATTTTTCAGTACAATACACATACACTTAAACCACAATATTTACCAGTTTGGAGAATTTAACAGGAGTAAGAATAGGGTTTTTTGTTCGGTATTATGTACTGCTTTAGGAAATTAAACAACATTTAACCCAAATTCTTAATACATTATTAAAAATTTCCCATTGATTACTAGTGTAGAGAGGCTTTTCAGAACTTCTTTTGTTTTTGTAGTGTCTCTTCACTCTGTAAGTCCTTTACATCAGATGGTCCTCTACATCTCTGTGAAGAAAACGGAGTACCTCACTTCCAAAGAGAAACCCAAAGACTTGAAAAGAAACTTCTTCCTGCAAGGTGCTTGATACTTCAGAAGCAATTTGCATCGTTCAGCCTGTTGAAATGAACAGGTCTTGCTCACAGTTTGACCATGACTAACAGATACAGCACTCTCTCTCTCTTAATATTATGTATGACTTTTCCAACCTGTGTTGTTCTGTTTAGTTTATGAACTCAGTATAATTTTTAGCTAGCATTAATTTTCTCTAATTCAAATTTAGTATAATAACTTAACAGGCCTAGAGCCAAATTCTGGTGTCCTTTGAGCCTCAGTATATGACAGATTATGGATTAATTCAGAATTTAAAGGGGCAAATCTTTTTAAGAAGCCACAACTGATCATATAAACACCACAGAATAGCAGTAAGATGATATGTGTCTGTAAATGTGTGGAGTGTTTAAATAAAACCTCTACTGATGAAGTTAAGTTAGAATGCTTTATCTTTGCAAATGTATGCACAGATAGTTTAAAAGTGCCCTAAATTTCAAACAATAACTTATTATGCTGCTCTAGTTTAACTGCATTTCTTCATCTGTTAATAACTTTCTTCATGCTGAAAGGCACAATGTCAACGTTATTTATGACTGAAGTAGCTGTGCTTGCCACAATCTTAATATGAAGGGGCAAAGCTCCCTGTATTCTGCTCTAAATTCAGGAGAAATTCTATTTCATCAAGCTTTATCTTTTTATAGTTTTTTGGTGTTTTTTTTCTTCACACTGTTTACATGAATGAATTTGGGAAACTTTATCAACTGGCCACTTCAGTGAAACTTAAATACTAATTTGCAGCTAGATTTATCTACTAGGTTTGTGATAAAGAAAAGCTGAAAAGCACAACCATTAGTGTACTGTTAGGATAAAGAGATCCAAGGTGATTTTTTTTAGTGCACAATATTTTGGGGTTTTTTTGCTATTTTATCCCCTTAAAAACTCTTGTGTTTCATAAGTTAAAGGTAGATATGAACTGTAATGACTGAAAAAGGCAAAGTGTGTATCCTTTGTATTCTTTACATATTGAATCTGCCTTTTGATTGTTTAACAAGCTGTCATAATGAATAAATCAGAGAAAAGTCAAAATGTTCTGTGAACACTGGGAGATGATGGCTGTTCTAAGCACCCATCGTTTCAATACAAGCTTATCTACCTCATTTCCAAATAATCAACAGGACTTCTTTTCCATGCTATGATATTATCTTCCAAATGTGGACACAATCAAAATTTACTAAATTCACTAGCCCAAATGGTGCTTAAAAGAGTTAATCACTCCAATCCCTAGAAATCTCTTTTCTGTCAAGACTGATGGTCAAATGCAATGATTTCATTTTTCTCTACTTGCTACACTCAAAACATAAAACATAAAGTCTGAAGGAATTCTGAAATGAAAATCTGATTTGCATTTAACTGTTCAGAGAATCATAGTGCAAGTCACAGCAAATATTCATTTGGGCCATTATGCTGTCTCTGGTAGTGTCTACTAGCGGGTGTAGGTGCATCCCTGGTGCATGAACATCCCTTGGTATACTTTTTGAGGTCTTGGCAGGCAGTGATTTATCTTGGAGGTTCCTTGGGTTACGGTACTTAACTCTCTTGGTGGATACATCCTCTGGCATTTGATTGATGTGTTTTGAATCTATTTACAGATTTAGTCCTCACTTGTCCTGCAACAACTTCCTCTGCTAAAACTTGATGTATACCATATAAGTACACAGCTGATGTATTGCAGTGCTACCCCAAAAATGTTTATAACTA
Source organism: Sterrhoptilus dennistouni (assembly GCA_013397095.1). Classification (NCBI taxonomy): domain Eukaryota; kingdom Metazoa; phylum Chordata; class Aves; order Passeriformes; family Zosteropidae; genus Sterrhoptilus; species Sterrhoptilus dennistouni. Next base: position 2,035,464 of record VWZU01011871.1, read on the forward strand.
TGAAAAGTTACTTCAGTAAATGATTGTTACTTTTTTTTTTTGCCTTTTTACCTTTCAGCTCCATAAAGTCCAAAGCTTTTTTAAAAACTTTTGTATAGCCACACACAATTTCTGCTTTCTGAGAAATATTTCTGAAAATACTTTTCAAATATTTTCTTCTAATCTTTAACTAGCATGGGTTTTTGAAGTGCAGATTTTAATTTTTTTACAGATGGTCTCCATTTTTTCAAACAGTCCTCATTTTTCCAAAAAGTACAACCAGAAGCTGCTATTATTTACTAGTGTTCTACTTTTTATGGTTTTTCATTGATAAATATTATAGCTAAATAATGGCTGAATAAAGCCTTTTCATGGATGAGGAAAGGGGGGAAATTTTATAATGAAGTCACGTGATATTGAGTTTAATAGAGATGCATAGTCAATTTTTCATTCCATATCCCTTGCAACACTTGTCTTTTTCATAGGTTAATTCATCGCCATAGTGTTCTACACTTTGCACAACTTAATTCCAGACTTTAGTGAATTAACACTGTGGGAAACAGAATTGTATGGACTCCTGCAATTCATTTTAAAGTACAGTTTCATTATGCGATCAAGCACTCAGCAAGTGGGCTTTCGATGCTTGGGATTTCAGAAAGCAAGGTAAGAGGAAATAGTGCCCTAATACTTCTCAATAGGATCATTATTGACGTTTCTAATGACTGGCTCTGATTTGTCTTAATTGGCATCTATTAAAAGAGGCCAAAACCGGAAGAAACAATGAGAGCATTTCCACATTCATTTCCTGGAATTAAACTTATGGAACCACTGTGTTTTCATAATTATGTGCAACTTTTTAATGTCCAAACTCAGAAATCTGATAATGAATTCAATTAATGTAGAAAACAAAATGGATATGAATTTTACTATCATAAATCTAAAATTTAAGTTTGCACTGCATTTTCAAGATGTTGCATTTTTCTAAGCTTTAACAGAGGATATAATATATATGTCCAAGCTCTCTCTATATTTTTCTAGGCATTGAAAATTCAGTGGTGCTGAAGTGAATATAGGGAAAAGGTCCTGAAGGATCAGTGGTTCATTGACAGTGAAAAATGTAAGAAGGAAAAAAAAAAAAAAAA
>VWZU01011871.1:2036609-2068221 GCA_013397095.1 Sterrhoptilus dennistouni
ACATATGCTTATATTAACTCAGTTTTGGACATAGAGATAAGTATTTTTTTGAATTTGCATGTAGTTCCCTATGCTGTTGAAAACCCTTTACTTCTAAAGAAATATCCTTTATAGAGTAGGAGTGTTACCTGTGAGAGAGATGTAGTAAAGTTTGACAGGAAGAGGCAGCTTGCTCTACTTTCAGTCTTATTAGCCAATTCTTAAGTGACTAATGATTTGAAGAAACCTTGGTGATTTTAGGAGGTCTGTTGCTCAGTATTAATAGAAACTATATATATACATGACCAAACTACAACAACTTAACAAAGCTTTTCTTTTAAGTATTCCCTATAGATTAGGTGCAGACTAGGCTGAGAAACAGAAAAGATCTTTGACACACACAGTTGGATCATAATTTGGAAATTTTCCAAACTGCCTATCCTATGATCCTACAGCAGGTACATGGATTTCTGTGAAGCTGGGCAGCCATAGAGCTTCAGACAAGGTAAGGGACTAAACGTGCATTACTGCACAGCACCCACCAGGTGTGGAGAGTCCCTCTTCCCTCCTAGGGAAGTGCCTCTTCCCTGAAGAAACAGAGTGCTTAGTCACAAGGGCATAGCTGTACAGTCCAAGGATAAAGACCAGCTTTCCTGGATTCTGTGCCTCTACTAAGTTTTGAAAGACTTCTAACAGTTTGACTGAGATATGACATGAAGCCACAATATTCAAAGTTCCAGTGACCTCTCAGCTGGGACTTGCTGACAGGATAAATACTGTACCATCTCGTGTGGCACACGCTTTGCACTTAGATGCACTAGATGGAGTGCTGAAGTCCACCACATCCCTTTTGGTGGGACTATGACTATATTTGGCCCTGTTCACCCTCATCAGCAGACCCACAGTTTTCACAGATGAGGGAAAAAATAAAATAAAACTTTTCACTTTTAAGTACAAACTAGTTTCTCTAATAAGATAAATTCAAACTGGGGCATCTGATTTTTCCCTCATTACTCCCATCTCACTCTGGGGTAGACTTTTTGAGTTCTGAAGAGCTATTATTGATTCGCATACTGGCATATATGAAGAAAAGCTAGGCCCCGAGATTGTTCTTTGCCAATGTCAGATAACATTTGAGCACTGCCACCAACTAATAATATGTGCTCAAAAAAAGGTTCAGGCTGCTGGGATAATAGATAATTACAGCCACAATTGTCCAAGCAAAGAAATATCCAAATCTCCTGTAGGAAACCATGAATACATTGGGACCCATGAGTAAAAAATTAAATGCCTGGCTTCAATAAATATGGAAAGAAAACTTCTTAAAAGTTTAGAATGTCATTAGCGTGGGATCGTTTGAAGGATTTTTTTCCTTCTACTTTCTCCAAAGCACACCTATTTAAGGCTCAGAACAATCCAGGGGACTGCTGCTGCAGTGTGTGTGGGTAGAGTTCAAAATGCAAAAGCTCTCTTAATTTCATAATGAAAGTGGAAAATAGAATTTCTGATGAATTTTCAAACATAGCACTTTCTTTAGGACAATGTCTAAAGGTGAAAATATTACTTCATCAGCATTCTATTTTTTAATAACTTTTAAAATAGCCATGAAAAAGAATAATAATGGTTTCTACTTTCAAGGTGAATTGCATATAATCTTTTTGTTTTGTATTATAGTTCAAATAGATCTGTTCATTATTTTAGTCTTCCTCAGGGTTCCTGAAGTGATGTTTAATGTCATCAAAAGAATAGCAAAAAGAGGGACAAAAAAATGCAGAAAAGATGTATAGAATCACAGAATAGAATCATAGAAGATCCTGTGTCAAAAGGGACCTACAAAGATTGAGCCTAACTCTTAACTTCACACAGAGCACCCTAAAAGTTAGACTATGCATCTTACAGCATTGTCCAAATGATTCTTGAACAGCTTGAAGCCATTACCACTTCCTTGGGAAGCCCATGCTGGAGCAGGCTCCTGTCAGGGAACTTTGGACCCATGGGATGACGAGCCCAGGCTAGAGCAGTTTTTCTGGCAGGGTTTGCGACCCTTTGGTTGCCCCACATTGGACCAGGCTGTTTTTGAAGGACTGCATCCTGTGGAAAGGGACCCACACTAGAACACCTCATGAAGAACTGCAGCCTGTGGGAAGGACTCATGCTGGAGAAGTTTGTGGAGAACTGTCTCCCATCGGAGGGACCCAACACTGGAACTCCTCCCCCTGAGCAGCAATGTAAACAACCTGTGATGGATTGACCATAGCCCCCATGTCCCTGTGCTCCCAGCTGGAAGGACATAGACACCAAGGAGGGTGGGGTGGGGGAAAGGTGTTTTTAAGATTTGGTTCACTTCTCATTATCATACTCTGGTCTGATGGGTGATAAAATCAATCAATTTCCCCAAGCTGATTCTGTTTTGCCTATGACAATCCTGTCCCCTTAATCAATGAATTATCTCTCCCTACCCTTAGCTCATTAATCTTCCATTATATTTTCTCTCCCATCTAGTTGCAGGGGAGTGATAGTTTTGGTGAGTACCTGGCATCCAGCCAGGGCCAACCCACCACACAGTCACTGGTCTACCATTGTCCCACTAGGACTATCACCTCCTCAAAGCAAGGCTCATGTTGGTCCCAGCCCAATCTCTCTTTGGTGTAGCTGTGTTGGCTAGTCACTGATGTCACTTTGTTCTTTGTGTGCTTCCAAGCCCTGTTCTGGCAGATGAGAAGAGCAAGAGCTTATTCCTGGAAACTTGTCAGAAGTCTTCAGTTCAGGAGCTGCTTCTGATTCTTCCAACAAAATGTGAGAAATCTTCTTTGGAATGGGGAAGGAATAGACCAATAAAGTGATGAGAAACTTTGTTCTTCGAAAGAACAAGCAGGGCAAGGGTGCACCTCAGACGGAGCCGCCACCATCTCCACAATCCAAGGCCCTCTCCATGGCCTCCAACAGAGCCCTTGAAAAATGATGGAACAGCTGCCCAAAGGATGTCAGACCCTACCCTTCCCTCTGGCAGAAAAAAAAATGCCTCTGCACACTCCAAGGACAGGGCCAGGGGACAGGGAAGAAGAGCCTTTGCAACCTTTAACAATATCAGTTCTTTTATAGAGTGCAGGCAGAGATCTTACCCAGTCCGTCTGAGCCTCCCTTTTCTGCCAGTGGGATGTCTGGATTCTTTGACCCCTCTCTACCACTGCTGAATGCAGGTGGATGTGCCCCTTGCAGGATGCCAGGTAAGAGGGAACGATCACTGAGGACCCTAATCCTCCCAAAATGATGTTATTGCTGTCTTGTCTAGGGCATAGGATAGGGAGAAGGCTCAAGCCCAGGGCTCATGAGGGCAGGTGGATCACAGTCCTTATGCCCAAGGGCCATGGGACAGCAGAGAAATAGTTCCTGGGAGAAGCATAAAGAAGAAAGCAAATTTTCAGGCGGAGAAAGTGCTGTGGTTACCCAGTGTTGCTGGCTCCAGCCAGCCCTGGCACCACTGCAACTTGGGGGTCTTTGAGTCAGTGAAACAGAGCCACTGCTAAGGCGCAGATGAAATGAGAGACAGGACTCTCTGATGAAACAGCAACTGAGGTTTTATTCCAACCCCAGGGCCGAGGCTCCGAGATTGAGAGCAGGAGAGACGGAGAGACGGAGAGACCTCGAGCGCCTGAAGGGTTCAGTTTTTAAACGGGGAAAAAGAACACGTGGGACAGCAGAGCATGGGGACCAATGACAGGAATTCAGGGTACATAATTTAACTTGTAGGAGGGGGAAACCCTGGCTCCAGCCAATCACCCAGGACTCTTCTTAGAAGCTTCCAGACACTGGGAGAGGTCTCTGGTTGACTGGCAGGAGCAGGTGCCATGTAAACAATAAGATTGACAGGTAACTGCCATTTGGTCTTAAGAATAGGAAGAATAAGGGGTAACAAGGCATGAACTATTCAACTTAAACACATAACATATCAGCAAAGGATAACCATCAGTGCTCATCAACCCACCGCCACAAGAAAGTGGAATCAGAAGAGGAGGAACACCACCCAGAACAGCATGAGAATATTTGTGACTGCTCATGGGAACAGTGGTGTTCAGTAAATGGTTGTGGCCCTACTGGAGAGCTGCATGGGGCCCAGGTGTGTCAGTGTGCCAAAGGGCCGACAGAGGAGAAGCACCACCCATGTGAGTGATTGCTGTGTGACTGATGGTGTGGAGTCCATGAATATGGATCCACCAAGGAACAGTGAGGGGCCTTATTGTGTCAAATTATCAAAGAGTTGTGTGAGGCCCACGCATATTACCCATCAAAGAATGGTGAGTCCATGAGTGCCAATCTGTCATAAAAGGACAAGGCGACCACAGGGGCAGACTCACTTTAAGATGAAGAACTGATGGATGTAGACATACCTGTGACAGGGCTGATCTTTCATGACCCTAGAATACCTGGGCTGCTTTCCATGAGATCACAGGAATGGGTGTCAGAGCAGTGCCCAGCCAGTCCCCTGACAGCAGAGCAGCCTCTGCACCCAATATTAGCTGGGAGAGAAGACACTGTGGACATCCCAAAAGCTCACCCTCAAGATCTCTGAGCAGTAAACAGTTCATTTTATGAATTTCAAGGGTTGTGTGAGCCTTTCTTCCTCATCTCCATCATCCTCAGTGTGAAAGTCATTTATTTATACTGTACTTAATGCACCCTAGGATTTGGTTGGTCACTTTAAACACCAGGCCACATTGTTGATTCACACTGAGACTAGAATCAATCACCAGATTCCTTTGTGTAAGGCTGCACTCCAGCTTCTTGTTTTCAGTCTATACACATATCTATCATTACACTGTACCTCAAGCACAGAATCTGGCATTTGTTCTTGTTAAATTTCATATGGTTGGTGACTGCCCACTTTGGTAGCTTTTCCCCTCCTTACCTAGAGCCTCAACCGTCCCCAACTGCAAGTTTTATGCAGTGTCCTTTATGAACAACACTTCCTCTCCACCTCATCTGTCCTGCCTATTTTTCCTGAAGAGCCTATGATCATCCATTATGGCACTTCAGCCACAGGATTTTTCCCATGTCACTTAATGTGCACTGTTCCACTCTTCCCCTTTGAGCTTTCGTCAGACACTGGTCCAGACAGAATTGGAGGTGGCCAACTGGGTGGCCTGCCCCAAAATGGCTTACTGGCCTCTTGGTAAGCCCCAAAATAATGCTGGCTGACCATGGGGGTCCCGTGGGACACATTAAAGAGCAGATGTGCCCCACTCCTGTGGGGAAGCCTTGGTGGGCCAGAGCAGATAAAAGAACAGTGACATCTGTCAAGTGGTGTGCTCAGCTACCCTGAATTTAAAAGCATCTGAGACCACACTGGGTCCTAGGGTGGTGACTGTATGCCTTTTTGTCTTTGCCTTTCTCTTTTTCTCTCTCCCAACTACTTCACAAAATATGCTGAAAGCCAGACTAGAAAACTTCCAGTCAATGCCTTAGTAAGGGCTTTCTTGTACTCAGATAAGTTAAAGTTTGCTATGTTAGAATTTGTGAAGTGCCTTACTTTGTCTGGAAGTTGTTTTAAAATTTGCCAAGTAGCTTACTCTACCTTAATGCTCTGAAGTTTGCCAGTAAAACTTTTCTTGTTAGACCTCCTGAGAATTTTGTTGTTTCTCCCACACACTGCCCAGACTACCTTCCCCTGAACCTATCAATCAGGCCAGGACATTACAACAACTAAGAGGAAAAATCTCTTAAAGGGGATAAATGAGCCTCTTTTTCTTAAAGTATTTATGTCTTGATCTGGTATGTGGGAAAACTAATGTGTTTACATGTCTATTACCTTTGGTACATGGTCTTGAGTCTGGTTTCAGATTTTCTGTTAAGAGAATGATACAGTAACATCTTCAGATTTTGTCTGTGGCAATAAAAATATGCAGGGATGGAGGTTTAAGGCTGAAAATACTTTGTTTGTCCAGGAGTTTCCTAGACTTCTGTAATTAATGCATAATTTGAAGCTGAACCAGAAACCTTCTGACTTGGCAACACTCTTTCAGATCAGTTCTAAAATGCTTATAAATTTTTTTTGGAAGAGATAATCTAAGTGGTAAAGACTTACCTGATTTTTTTTTCACTGTAATTTTAAAGATATTTTCAAATAAATTTTAAAGGAATATGTTTAACCATTACCAGAAAATAAGTTTTTTTCATTTCAAAGTAATCATTTCTTTTAAAGTTACTTAACTGAGTGATCAATATTTCTTAAAGATAAAAGAAATTTTTTGACATAGTATCATATTTTCTACAAGAAACAGGTATCAAAAGTAGCTGATAGAAAGGAATTGAGTTAATGCAGAGATGAAGATTCATTTTCTGCAAAAATATATTGCAGAATTATATGCTGAAAAATAATAATCTTAAAGTTACTTTCAAGTGCATGGCATTCCTGAAGTGGTTGGAGGTTTGATTGTTTGTTTGTTTATTTTGCTTTGGGTTGGGTTTTTTTGCACTCTTTATTTTTATTGCATGTAGAATGAAAAGATTATGCTAGATTGTTTTAGAGACAGCTATTCTGCAATGACTGGGTGAAATTGTATGACATCATCACTCTGATATCTGTGGAATATCTCTGCTGAATGCTTACTGGTGAGGAGGCAGTGTGGATCCCTGAGTGGGAGATGGTTACACAGAGACTGTCAAGATTTTTTCCCATTCAAAGCTATTAGCTGTACCTATGTGCAGCTACAGATTTTTGCTTCTCTGTGACTTTCTCTAAGTAGTTTATGTAAGAAAACAGAACTACTTTACTGTCTTGCCAAAATTGTTTTGTAGTGATACCAGAACGCTTTAGCCTTTCAAGTTTGCAAAAGGGAAATACTGAAACAACACTAGAAAAAATTCTGTATTTGAAGGTGGTTGGGAGATGCTTACTTTAATTTCTTTTATATATAACAAAAGAAATAAGAGTTCTACAGTACCTGGGAATGATTTTTCTCCTCTACATCTTAAATAACCCACAATTTTCATTAAAACAAAAAAACTTAGGAAACCCGGGGAATTTGAACTGGGATCTTTCATGCAATGGTGCACAATACTGTTAGAATCAGGTAAATCGTTTGTGGCTTTGAGGATGCTTTTTTTTTTTTTTTNNNATGTAAATGGTTTTTGGTTTTTGGGTTTTTTTTTTTTTTTTTTTTTTTTTTTTTTTAAGATACCTTTGGTTGTTTAGATTCTGTTCTGAAAAATTATATCTCTAGATGAAGTGAATAGAGTTACCAAGAGGTAGGCTGATGCTCATTCTTTTAGGTTAAGTGAATTAATTTTCAGACGTCCGTTTTTTCCATCACTTTTAGAGAAAATGGACAGCCTTATACTTGTTCCCAGTGTACTTTGTTCTTTATACACAGCTGCCTATTGATCAAGTAGTGCATGTAGTCAGTTTCAGTAAATGAGATTTTCCATATGTTGACCTATTTTTATACTGCCATCTTTCTAGTTACATGCTGTGGCTTGAGAAAAATTGAATAGGATGCAGATGGAAGAACTGATTTTAGCATTTGTTGTAAAAATTGCTACTCTTCAACAGTACCTTGTCAAATCTTGGTTTGAAGTTATCTGAAAAAAGCCCTCATTTCTCTTGAGTGTGTTTTTTCAGACATCATTGCAATGAAATAGCAAACACCATCAGAATGGTCAATACAATTTTCAAACACAGCTCCCCCAACACTGACAGGAATGCTGTCAAACAAGCTGCTAAGGAAAGACAAGTGTGTTCACATGACTGCATGCAGTAAATAGTACCAGTTTTCTTGCCCTTCCTGTCCTTCACTGCAGGTCTCTCCCAAAAGAAAGCACCACAGGACATCCTGAAATGCATTCCCAGGTGTAAAGTATTATCTGTGTGAAAGTATTCAAATTGTTCAAAGCAAATAAAGTAGTATGATTGGTATTTTTATTTTATTGTTATTAGGATTCAATTATGATTTTGTAGCAGTTTGCACTCAATTATGAGCAATGAATAGGAAGAAGATTAATTTCTTATTGATGTAGAAAAATTGGAGTGTTTTAAGTAATCTCAGCACAGAGACATCCTCTGTGTGTGCTCATGTGTATACAAAGACATATATACACAGAGTAGGTAATTGCTGCATGTGTATATTGCTCTCATTGCTACCTCTTCATCTTTTATCTTAAAAATACAAAGGGAAAAAGAAAATCTCTTGCTTCTGTAGAGAATGCCTCTCATTCTCCTTAAAAGTATGAAAGCATCACTGGGGAAAGTACTTATTAGATCATAGAGAGAAAGTTTTAATAAAGAAAAAAAGAAACAAGCACCCAGCTCCAAGAGGATCCCTATGGCAAAGGTTCGAAGGGCAGAAAGAAAAAGACTGAGGAGTCCTCCAATGTACTCAAAGAAGATGACTGAAAAAGGAAAGATTTGACTTATTTCCTCCTGTCTCACCAAATATGTAATAGGTTGACCTTTTCCAGCTTTGTCAGGGCTGGAGGAGTGTCCTGGGGTGACTTTATGATACTTGTATCTCCAGTTGTCTGTTCTGTTTAAGCTGGATATTAAGTTCTACACCTTTAACACCTTTAAGATTGGTTCAGAGAGCAAAGGGGGAAAGAAGAAGCGTGCAGTTTGTTTTCAGAACTGCACTCACTCCTCCACATTCTGCTTCTGGACTGTGTTGTCTGTAGCATGGACAGACAGAGGGACAGAGATCTCCTTTGCTTTTAGTAAGTTTTTGTTGGCTGAGGCAGAGAAGTTCCCTGGACTGTTTATTTTTTTCTTTTTCTTGGAACTATTTGAACTTGTTCTGGACTGAAAACCCAGAAAAACATTGGGAGCTCACACCTGTGGCCCAGGGCAGCATTCCCAGTGCCAGGGGGACTGATGAGAGACTGAGTGAGCCAAGCCACACCCCACTGCAAGGACTTTCTGAATCTGCCATCTCTCTTCAGAATGGCAAGAGGTCTTATTGTTTAATATTATTCATTTTTTACACTTGTGAACACTTTGCTTGTCGAATAAACAGGTTTTTTCCACTTTTCTCTAAGGAAATTTTTTCCCAGACCAATTGGGGGAAGGCAGAACAGCTTCATAAGTTTAGGATGGAAGAAAAGATAGATTCATTAAGACAAGGAAGTAAGTTCATCAACTTCCCCTGGGGTATTATCAGGTTCAGATTCCCCTTTTGCCTCTTTTTCTCCCTCATTCATTCAACAGTCAAGAGACTTGGATATTATTCCTTCTCACCATGCTATCATCTCTTGTTATAAAACAAAAAAATCTTTGAAAGAATAAGTTTATTCTGATATGATATAGAGAGGAAAGAAGAAGATATCTATCTGCTTTCCTTTCAAACCACTAATCTCAGGTCACAAAACATCAAGATCTACAAGAATATCAAGTATGAATCAACTATGAAGCAGATACTCTGCAGATTCTTGTAAAAGAAGGAGACTCCAAAAAAAAAAAAAAAAGACATTTCTAATCATAAGATGGGAAAGGAATTTATTGATTGGGAATAAGCTCAGTATTTGTGAAGCTATTCTATTAAACTTTGTAATTGCTTCAATGTGGGGACCAATGAATTGAAGAATTTCAGAAGCATGCCCTAAGAATCCTTGGCTGTGTCAGACCAAAGCCTATCGTTGTATCTCTAACTCTGGCCAAGAATCAATGCTTATTAGGGGAATAGGGCAAGTAGACAATGATGTGTCTCTGGAATATCCTCCAAAGTAATTCCAATTCAAGGATCAATGTAAAAGTACTTTGAGAGACAGATTTATGTTTCTATATTTTATAGCCTTCACAATGGATTATTTGTCAGACTTTATTCTTTCACTGAGTAATCAAAAAATATTTGGTATTACATTTGTAAGAAGTATTTTTATTACGAAGAAACAGATTTAGCTGATGTTTTTCTACTGATTTTTTTTTTTTTTGCCTATGAAGAAGAACAAAGGTGACTGTATTAATAAATGTAATCTGATTTCAGAATATCTTGATTTCTTAATTATTTCATATTGGGGAAGTTGATCTCAGAAGATATCTTTTACTCCAAGCTAAAATTTGACTCATTGTAGGTTAGCTATTTTACTGGTAAACTCAATTTTGACAGCCTTATTCTCTGAAAGGGTCAACTTTAAAGGAATAGTAAAACTTGATGTTTCTTAGAGGGGAGCTACATAGTCTGCAAAGTGGTTAAAGTGGATAATTAAAGGAAATCATGGAAGGTTCACTTCTGAAAAAAGACATATAATTGTATTTATACATTACAATATTTTGGAATCAACATAGAAAGATATTAAAATATTTAATTTATAGTATTATTGGACTTGTAGTAGTCACAACCTGAAAGTGGTTTTCCCACTGATAATTACATAGCTAAATTCTCAAAGCTGAGTAGGTTTATTTTATGATGAATGTATTAGGAACTAATAAATGCATTGTTTCATTGTAGCTGGGCAGTTTTTAGGCCTTATTTTCTAAGGGAGTAAGCCGTCTGCAGCAATATAATTTTTATGTCCCCAAACCTGAGCTGGAATTTTATTTGTAGATGCAGCATATCCTGTGGATGCATTTTATAAAATATTTATTTTCATTCCTTTGAAAAAGCTCTGACACAGATTTGATGATGCCTGTGTTTATTCAGCACTTTGGACTGTTACTTGTGTTTTCAGAAGTTTCTTCTTGAAGGAACTCAGTTTTATAGATTTGCAATTCCTGTTGTGTAGATTTACCCAGGATTCCCATGAATTTGATGTCATATTAAGATACAGTTGGACAAATGTAGTTCATACTATTTGTTGTGCCCCACAAGCTGTTTGTGTGACTGCAAGTTGTGTGTGGGAACTGCATATTTTTACATTGCACATCTAAGCAATAAATCTATGATATAGGACTCAGGAAATTTTGGACATCTATGATACATCTGGAGACAAAGGTCTGAGGCTTCATTTTTATCTCCCTGGCATTCCCATCTGCTGGTGCTTGCTCTCAGGAGTACAGGTAGCACAGCATGGGGCATGAATTTTGGGCTCAGAAATGGAAAACTTATGTCATAATTTCATTTTCATCTATTCTTCACAAAACAATCTCATGAGCAGGGGTTAAACAAATGCATTCTCAGCATCAGATGAGTTGATAGAAAATAAGGAAGGACCCTAACTGCATATACATAGCAAAACAATGAAAATCTTTGTTTAGACTCCTTAAAATAAATTGGGGTTTGGGTAATGAGACAGAACTAGGCTGAGTTAGACTCAGACGAAACAAAGGGGATGGTTCTTTGCAGAGTGGATGGTAGAGCTGTAGAGCTCATTGCCCAAGAATGTTATGGATATTGAAAATATACCTAGATATCCGGAAATTACTGGACAAAAGCAAGATCGATAAAACTATTTAAGGATATTAATATGAATTGATACAATGTATCTCATAGAAGCACTAAATATCCATCCTACTGTATAAGTGCATCATATGGAAAATGTTTGGCAGGGCATACATATGAATGGGAAATGTCATTCGCTGGTTCCAGTCCTTTTCTGTTTTAACCATCTTCTTGTGACCAGTATTTGAGACAGAATACCAAGCCAGCTAGACCTCTGTCTGGTCTAGTACATCTTATGTTCTTTTGATGTGAACACACCAAATTTAGCAGGTTTTTTTGTTAAAGTATGAAGATCTATGGATGGGCATATAAAGGTCTGTGGCTGTCTGCAAAATTCTGAGGTATGCAGATGTATGATTTTCATTTGGTATAGTGAATGAGGAGGACCCAAAGCCATGTTTATGGATTAACTTACAAATTTTCAAGGTTTTTCTCTTTTTTTCTTTCTCTATTATTCGAAGGGGTTTGGTGGTGAAGACTGACGGATAGGATAACAGAATGATCTTATTGCTAACTTGGGTTTTTCTTTTATTTTTGCTATAAAAAGTGTATAGCAATGAAAGAAGATACTCATCAAGCATTCAGAAAATATAGCAGTGCCTGGTGGAAGAGTTAAATTTCTGTTGAGGTATGTGAATTTACATTTGTACGTTCAATTTGGGGAAATAATATTCCCATCACTTCAGAGATGTGTATGTTATTTCAATAGGAATGACTGACAAAAAGTCCTGCAGTGTTGTTAGTTTTCAATAGAGCAAGTGGAAGCATCTCAAGGATAAGAAGAAGTAGAAATTCTTGACAGAGTATATTAGTTTAGAGTACTAGGCTGGGATAAGCATCAAGAGCTTGTGTGCTTTCTGTCCTGATCCATGAAAATTACTCAGGAATGGAGAGCAAGGAAAAAATTTAGAACATCTTATCAGGATGAAAGGTAATGATTATGATGCAGCAAAAATGTATTTTCAGAAACCAGGAGACTGAATAACTCGGAGAATAACTAGAGATGGGGAACAGCTCACAGCCACTTTTGCAGACTCTTTGCAGATGTACTTTGGTCTGTAAGATTACAAGTAAAATTAAGACAGAATGCTATCAAAAGATCACAGTGAGTACATAAGACCTCACACATACAATGTGTGTGATTCTGAATCCCTACCAGTGTGAACAGAGTTGTGAAAGACATTGTCCCACTGATACCATGAAAACATCAGTATTGCAGTCTTTGCTGGTGAACCTCATGGACGAAAATGTTGCACTACATAAAGAAATGCACATACTGTTTTCAATTAAAAATCCTGATTCCATGCAAAAATGCAAAATATAGTCCAATGTTTCTAGTGGTATATTAAATTTTATTCCTGGCAGTAATGGATTATCCAGCAAGCAAAGAGTAAGCATATTGCAAAGACCATATATTCAGGGAATAGGAAAAAAACAACACCTCAAACTGTATAATAACACTACCATTGAGAAAGATAATGTCTTCACCTGTTTGAGTACCATGGACTGTCAAGGAGCAGAGGCAGAGAGAGAACTCCAGATGCTCCACTCTATGCTCCAGGGGTACACCTTATGGAGGTTTGATAAAGACAGAGTAAGCCAATTGTATGCTTTTCCTCAATCCTAACAGGAACAGATCAGGGTGTTCATGTGTAAAGACATGTGTAAAGACATGTGTTCATGTGTAAAGACAAAGGAAAAGGAACACTGAGAAATTACAAAGCTCAGTCACAATGGGATGGGGGAGGGGAAAGAAGATGAGTGGGGGAAAAATTGTTCAGAGGAACATTCCATACCATATAATATCACATCCAGCCATAAATCTGGGTAAGGAGCATTGGGATTTTGTCTTCCTATATGTCCATTGCTCAGAGACTGACCGAGCATCCGTCTGCTTGTGGGAATGGTTTTGCCTTTGCAAACCAACCACCATATTTCCTACATTTATAAACTACATTTTAGTCTCACAAGTAACTTTCCCTCATCCTGTTCTGTTCCCTGTCCTGCTGGAGGAAGTGGAATAGTGATCAAGTGGCTGCTGTGGGGGTGTTCAGTTGCTGGCTGGGGTCAACGCATCACAATATAATATGGTTCTTTACTATCATATAAATGTACGCTATCACTGATTTTATAGTTAAATACATACCTGTGTTTTTATACTTTACAGACAGTGTTTATGCCAAAAATATGTGCCAAAATTTACAGCTTTTAAATTTTAGCTTATCCTGTAATAGAGCCTTTCTATTTTATTTTTAACCCCCATAATGGCAAAAATGTATCTTAAATTTTTAAAATAAGTTTCTAGAATGGAGAAAACACACCTTACTATATTAGCAAAAAAAAGAAAAAAAAAAAAGGCAAGAAAAAAAAAATCCTTAGGCTGACTGGAATTAAGCAAATTGTATCCTGTCCGGGAAATACTGTTTTATTTTCCTTCTCTGTCTCCAGTTCAAGCATTTTTCTATTTTTGTCCATTAATAAGGCTAAAATCTCTGTATTTAAATAGAAAAACCTCCCACAGGCTAAATTTTTTAAAGCATAATCACAACAAATGAAATACACCCTTTGCAATGCCACAGAGGTTCTGTTTTAAAGGAGGTCTCTTAGGGCAGATTTTCCAAGGCACAGATTTGTACTAGAATTACTGGAATTGTATATTTTATTGCAAATTATTTATCTGAACATTTAAATTTATGAAATAATATGTTTACCTATCTCTGTCCAAAGAAAAGACAGAACCTTAGCAATTAGCAATATATTAAATTATTATTCTTTTATGTTCCTATCTCCTCAGCTTTAAAGACACACATCAGTGAATGGTTTTAATGCCTTCTTCAAAATGCTATTGAAGAATGTAGCAGGGACATTGATTTTGCATCAATGTAAGAAATCACAAAGAATATCTAATTATTTCTTTATACACTAAACCAAAGTAACTTATTTTTCCATTGGTAACTTTAGGGTAGAAATTCTATTTCTCCTGCCCATGGCTGTATTTTTTTTTTTCGGTGCATAGTACTTATAAAAAAATTAAGTTCTAAGAGAGCATAACATATCACAGATGCTGCACATGGTCTTTTTTTGTTCTAGTGCACATCTGATACAACAGATACCAGATATTCAACTATAAGTAGTTTCTAATGGTTTTTGAGCCCAATAGTATTACGTTATCTGGCGTACATATTGTTCAAAGATTAAACATGTTCTTGTTTTCTTAAAGATTATATAATTAAGTGATAATTATTCTCTTTTCATCCACAATTCTAAGCAGTCTTTGCAAACATTAAACAGCTTGTGAAAGTAATTAAACATTGTCTCTCCAATCCCTAATCTTGTCAAGTTGTGTGGTAAGAGATGTGGAAGGCTCATTAACAAAGGAGGAAATAATCCCTTATTTTATTACAAATTTTAAAGAGCCAAATTGTTTACAAAAACAAAGCTCCAGAGTCACCTGTAAGTTTATAGAGTGCTAAGTGTTGGCTTACAAAAGCAGTGCATTCACCTGAGCCGAAAGTCTTCTAAATTCTCTTTGTTATTTTTATGTTGACCATTTTTAGTCAACAGCAAACAGAATGACTCCATCGAGTTTTTTTTCTTTTTTTTTTTTTAATAGCACACATTGTCGAGCTCTAGCACAGACATTCTGTGCTTGACAGAGGGTCTTTGTTTTATTTTTCCAGCTATAAGAAAAATGTTATCTCTTTTCTCAAATTTTACTCTATTTATGTCTCCAACTCAAGGTAGCTATATTAATGATACAGGGAAAAAAACCAAAACCAAATCAAAAAACTCCGCCATGGTTAACTTTGCAGTACTGTGGGCACATTTTATGTCATACCTCTCTATTTAATCTATTTTAAAACCTTTTATAATGAGAGTTTTTAAGATGATCTCTGGCCATTTGATCAGCCATGAGAAAGATATGGCCTGGACAGTAAAGCAGTCACTTAAAGCCATTTGGCCACATTCCTGAGAGTACCTGCAGTAATATATTTGGCTGCTATGTGCCTCTAAGCAATAAAGCTATATGAAGAATGAACAGCAGAGCCATGAGTACATGTTACAGTGTCACACTTCAACTGTATTCACCAGTGCATTTAGTTTTCCAGGGCATGTTCAGAAAGTAGTAAGTAGCTAGTTAAAAAATCTTCAAAAGCAGAAATATCATTTAACAGAACCGGAAGTATGATTACATAGCAGGGTCTACTTGACTCTAAATTTATTCTACATTTACATTGGTTTTAATAGTGAAATAATACAAATTTCTAAGTCTTCTAAGTCTTTGTGCTTATCCAACAAACAAGGTTTATACAAATTTCTCAAGTCACTGGATGGCTGAACTTGCTGGCTTTAGGCATTTAAAGTGATGAAGTTAAGGATCCCCTTGATGCCTTGGAGTGGCTACCTAGAACAAAGACTAGACAAGATTAAGAGGATAAGAGTGGGTATTTATTAGAGGCTTTCAGTAGGCCTTCCCAAGATACATATTGGGAAGTCAAAAGCCTCTGAGAGGGGCTACACCCAAGATGGATGGTGGCCATGAGATTTTCAGACAATTATAAGTTTGGTTCATTTACATATCAGGAATTAATCCTCCAGTTACAGCTTCAGGTAACAAAGTGTTATACTTCCTGTTTGCTCCCCTCCCAACCCACTTTTGTCTATACTTTTCAGGTCCTGAGGCAGTAGATTGTCCTTGAATTTCAAGCTTAAAGGGATTGTTTTGTCTGACCAAAATGTGAAGACAGTGAACTAACACTAGAATTACACAGTAGTGCACTACAGGATTTGAAAAATATAAAAGCTAAAATCCTAAGGCATCACCCAGAACTGCCAGTCAGAGAAAAAGTTCAAACTCACCTGTAGAGATTGATGAGGAAAGCTGTCTTTCTTTGCCTCTGGAGAGGACAGAGACAGAGGAAGCTCTGCACCTTGGCTAGTGACAGAACTCTGTCAGCCTAGGAGTATGTGTCTGCACCATGGGTTCACTTGCAATGAGGGAAAATTTTGGGGAATTTGATTTCCCCAAGCACTTTTTTAAGTTCATACAAGTGGGCAGAATAGGGGAAACGTAAGTATTTTGATGGGCTGTAGCTGGAAGGAGACCCAAGTTAGTCCTAGTGCCTAGCTTGGTTCCTAGCTACAGGTAGCTAAAGTCTCAGTGAAGAACTGCATGCACCCCCTGCTAATCCTCTGTGCCATAGTGCAACACCTATGCATGTTTCCTCAGTCTATCTTTAAAGAACTCTAATTTACTGGAAAATATATTCCTGAATATTACTGTAATAACCCTCTTGAGTCTCTTATATCACTGGGTGCAATCGAAAGGGCAGACCTTGAGCTACTGTAAATCACGCTGGCTCCATTGATTTCAGTAGAACTCTATTGATTTACTGCTGCAGAGAATCTGGTCTGAAATATTTCTGTGGTTCTGTGTGCATTTAGAGTTAGAAGATTTACAGGCTCTATAATAAAGCTAAGAAGCCTTAGCACAACCATTCTCAATGGCTGATGTATTTCTTTGTCTTAGTGTATAAACAATTAACATCACCAGTCCGAGCAGTGTAACATGGGAAAATTAATCTCTGGGATAATGCATCAATACTAGCTGCTAGAAAACTTCTTAATCAATGCTAATAGAAAAATGTTTCTTCATATATATGCATTTTGCTGACATAATAAGGGTATAGGATCAAACTACAAATATCTGAGTCTCAGAACTGGAAGGAAAAGACACACTGAACTGACATGCCTTTTAATCAACTGTATAGCATTTTAAACTTCAGAGTAAATGCTTTTAATGATAATTAGCAAAGTTATTTGTACAAAAAGAAAAAAAAAAAGATATGCCAGATGTGGTGAGAGAAATGAAACTTGAAGTGTTGATAACTGGTTCACTAACGATTTTCTAAGGTCATTTCAAGTGCCATAATGAATTCTGCCTAAAAGCTTGTTTAAATGTATCCCTTTCTCTTTCTCTACAGATGGAAAGAATGATAATCCTTGCTGTAGGGAACAGCAGTGCACCAGTACTGCTTTATCAGTACTTTAGAACAATTGCAGTGTAGATGAGAAGGTGTTAGTCACAGCTACTTAAAGCCACAGGTGCACATGACTTAATTTTAGATACAACAAATAGTTGCAATTTTCATTGTCTTTTTTTGGATAAGACCCAGATAACTTTTATATCCATGTATGTAGGGTGTTGAGACAAGGAAAGCTTAACCAGTGTAAAAACTTATCTACACAACAGGTAGAACTGCCCTAGAGCCTGCTCTTCCATTTTCAACCCTGACCAAATATTCTTCTTGTCTTTGTACTTTTTTCCTTTCCAGCTCCTTTATGCTTCTGAAGTACTTAATATGCATGCCAGTTTATCTCACTAAGCTGACAGTGTGTGGGAGGAGGAGAGCAAATAATTTTCTTTAGGCTTACTTGAGGCATCAGAAGATGAGCCAAAGTAGTAAAAATGTGTGGGGAAAAAATGACAAAGGAGGGAAGAAAGACACGGCCCCACATTTATAAAAGCAACTAACTGCCAAACGAGCTCAGTTGTTTTATCTAAATGTGACATCCTTATGCAGTATATCCTGAACATTCTAGGCTGAGAACGCTGAGAAAGCACTAGAGTCTCTGGGTATGCATACATTCCAATACTCATCAATGTTTCTGTAGGTGCAGAAATATATTTAAAATACCCAGCACTAGAAATAAAGATTGTCAGAATTGGGACTCATGCTGTTCCACATGCTGTGCTATATATGACCATAGGAAACATCTGTTGGTTGGCATATGATATCATAAGCAATGATAGCCCTTGCTAGCTAATGTAATACAGGCATCCAAAGAAGAAGAAACCAGGTTTTTTCTTACATTCATAGAAATTTGGAACTCAAATAGTTCAATTTAACTTCAGCATTGCTAGTTTGAAAGTGGAAAAGTCTTGTTTTATCACCTGAAATGATCTCTGCTGATCCCACTTCCTCATTAGAATTCAATTACCTTTCTCCTGAAATTTAACTACCCTAGATTGTCCCACTGTACAAAGCATGTCAGTGAAGATCTGTTGAAGAGAGGATAAAGAAGAAAATGCAAAAGTAATCTGAATGTAAGGAGGAAATGGAGAATTTGCTAGAGGGTCATAAGGTAATCTATTTCAAAATATAAAAGAAAATTACAAAATTACAGTTTGTGATCTCAGAGCAGTATACCTCTGAACAGATTAACTATATAAACGTGTGTGACAGGTCAGATAAACTTCCCTCAAACTAGAAAAAGTAACTATAGCTTCCAAGATTTTTAGTCTATTGCTTGTCTCATCATGAATGTACTGTCATTTTGACTGTAGTATAAGTGAGAACTCAGATGTGGCACTTTGTTATTTTGTTTTATTTATTAGAAAAATAGATGTTTAGTTGCTAATAACTTGAAGTATAATGTCCTTAGGAAATGTGAATAGCAATGAGTATATATTTGGATGATATTTGTGTAAAAAACACATTTAAAGATCATAGAATCTAGAGAATGGTTTGGTTGGGAAGGGACATGAAGGATCATCTCACTTCTAATCCCCCAGCTATGGGCAGGGACACCTCCCATGACACCAAGGTGCTCAAATCCCCATCCAACCTGGCCTTGAACACTTCCAAGGATAGGGCATTCAGTTTCTCCGGGCATCCTGTTCCAGTGGCTTTTATCCCTCACAGTAAAGAATTGCTTCCTAATACCAAATCTAAATCGACTCTCAGTTTAATCCGTCTGCCCTATTACTACAGGCTCTTGTAAAAAGTCTCTCTCTATCCTTCTTCTTGCCCTTTCAGGTACTGGCAGGCTGCAATAACATCTCCCCGGAGTCTTCTCTTCTTTGGTCTGAACAGCCTAACTCCAGAGGTGCTTCAGCCCTCTGATCATTTATATTTCCTCCTCTGGACTCATTCTAACAGGTCCATGTTTTTCCTGTACAGAGGACCCCAGAACTGAATGCAGTGTTCCAGGTGAGCTCTCACCATGGTGGAAGAGAGGGACAGAATCCCCTCCCTCACCCTGCTGGCCACGCTGCTTTGTATGCAAAGCACATTACTGGCCTTCTGGCCTGGGAGTCCACACTGCTGGGTTGTGTTGAGCTTCAACACATCAGAGTAATTTTCCTCAGGCCTTCCTTCAGATTATAGATTTGGTTTGAGAGTATGATACCTTGCATCCTGTGAATGGAATTTTAGTTGCATACTTGCTGAGACAATGTGTAATAAAGAAGGCAAGGACAATGAATTAATCATTGTTGATCACAAAGGCACAAAAAATACAGTAAGGTAACGATTTAAAACAGAACACAACTGATTTTTCTTTTTTTTCTTTTTTTTCTTTTATAAATTCTGCTATTTCAGATCTAGTTTATACTTCTAAAATGCAACAAAAAGAAAAGAAACAGAGAAGATGTCTGAATTGCTTTGAGCTAGTAGAAACAAGTGTGGTAAAACCAAGATCTCTCATTCTCATGTAGCTTTTGTATTTTTTTCTTTATATTTCTATACATATATAAATATTTATGTGCATATATGCATGCGTGTATATTTAAAAATGCCCATTTTCTTAAAATGTCTCATAGCTTCAGAAAATGAAATTATTCTTTCTGGAAGGTGACTGACCAATATGAATGGATTATGTCAATAGTATTGAAAACAATTTGGAAAATCACCCAATGATTCAAGATTTTCCAAATTGCTTCCAAAATACATTAGTAAAAAGTAGAACTCTGACTGATTTAAATAATGGTAAATTGAAAGAATGTGCTCATCATGGAGCAGGCTTTCTCCTATTTTTCCACTCTTGCTGACTTCCTAAATATAGAATCATAGAATATCCTGAATTGGAAGGGATCCAAAAGGGTTCTTGAGTTCAGTTCCTGGCCCTGCACAAGACATTCCAAGAGTCACACCCTGTGCCTGACAGCATTGTCCCGACCCTTCTTTAACTCTGTCAGGCTGGTGCTGTGACCACTTCCCTGTGGAGCCTCTTCCAGTGTGCAGCCACCCTCTGGGTGAAGAACCTTTTCTTAATATCTAACCTAAACCTCCCTAGACACATGTCATATATCTGATAGTACAATCTGGTATAAAGATGATAACATGCAGAATTTTGAAAGAGAGTGCATTAAACTTAAAAACTGTGTTGTACTTGTCACTCGAGTCACAGATTCATCTGAAGCAAGTAAATACCATCAGTTTCATTTTTTTGTGGTTCTTTCACAGAGTACTTTTGAGCCAATAGAGTTCCATGGAAGGGGCAACCAATGCAATTCCATGAATCGACAAAATATGCAAGACCTTGTCTTCTCACTGCAGCCTGTTTTGGAGAAGCTCCAACTAATTCTTTGTTAATACAGACACCCCTCAGCTCTGAACTACTTTTCTTTGAGAGTTTCATTTGTCCTTGGCACTGCAATTTTTTCCTACAATGCTATGAGAAAGTGCTGGGACAGCTGTTTGTTGTATTAAACATTCTTTGTGAAGAGTGTGCATCAAATTTAGGAAGGTGGTGGGGTATTTTTCCCCCAAAGGAAAAAGTGGAAATATATATGACTTTGCAGAAATTTCTTGCAGTGTTGTTGTTTTACTCCTGTCTTTCAAAAAAAAAAAAAAAAAAAAAAAAAAAACCACAAAANAAAAAAAAAACAAAAACCACAAAAAACAACATAATGCATTTTCTGAAGTTGGACAAAAAATGAGATTTTTACCTTCAACACAAAAATAATCCATTCTGTAAATATTGGCTATCTGCTATGTACTGATATTTTTCACTAGCTCCTTGCATGGTGAGTTAAGGCTGCTAATGTGTACTTGTCCTAATTCTACACTGCTGAAGAAAACAGATCTTAGCTGAATCTTAAAGGAAATTGAAAAAAAACCCAAAAAACATTTGTAAAATTTCACAGTGAAGTTGCCATGAATATTATCCTCATCCTTGTTTTTTCATTATAATATTAGCCTGAATTCAAAATGGGCTTTTCTCTTGACTTCTAAATTCTGTTCAATACAGTAATTCTCATGCTTGTGATTCATATTGCCATGGAAAGTGGTTTAGCTGGCTTATGAAGTTTAAAAGGAAAAATTGCAAACTGTCAGTGTCAGTGTATGTGTTGATCTAGAAAGGAGGATGGGTGTTTGAAAATCATTCTGTGGTTGGGAAATAGGAGACCTGCTAGATTAAGTCAGAAATAAAAAACATGCATAGAAAAACAGGCTAAAAATTTCAATGCATCAAGAAAACATTTCATTCCTTACCAGAAACAATGGTACAAGGATGTCTCAGGTGCCTGTGATAACATTCATGATTGCACTGCTGAATATATTCAGAAGAAAAGTCATTGATTTCTTTTCTGGGGAGGAAGAAAGTTGAGAGGAAAGGGGATATCTGCTGTATAATCTAACAACATTTTTCCTAGTTCAATGTAATTTTTTTCTTTCTTCATTTCTGTATCTAAGAGCTGCTATTTTATCATTTCATCATGCTACACTCTTACACTATGCAATGTGGTTTTGCATCGAAATGTCAGTTTCACCTACTAATGGAAAATTGTGTCACACACCTATTTTCAGCTAATAAGACTTCCCTTAGTTCATGTAACAGATTTCCAAGGCAATAGGAAGAAATGAGCTTAGCTGAATACTCTTATATATTATTTACATATCTAAAAATATTTACCCTCATAAGTTTTGAATTCCATATTTTCTAGAATAAAAATGTACTTAATCTATTAAAAAACATTTCATCTTTATTTAGAATAAATGAGGGTTTTCTCCATGGCTCCATATTCCACAGCCTAGTAAACAGGAATGTGCCTTGTTACTTAATATATTTATTTCCCAGCATCACCTAATAAATGTAGAAGGTGACATTACATGATCATGTCTCATCCAATTCTGTCTCATCCAGACCTGTGCTTGATGGAAATAAGATCTGAAAATGAAAATTTCTTTCCCTGACAGCCTTCTTCATCCTTTCTCCTTTTTCTATTCCCTAGGGCTGAGCTGTGTGAGGGTCCATAAGGAATTGGGTCAGCCCCAAACATTTCTCACTCTAATGTTCAGAGTCAATAATGAACTAAAGCTGTGGCAGTTTTGCTAAAAGGGAGAATGTAAAGTATGGAGGTTTCATCTGTACTTCTTCATGTTCTTAAGGAATTCTAAACTCATCCAAGGGAGAGTATGACTAATAAAGCTGTACCTTTCCTCACAGTTTTTATTAAACTCAGAGTTAAAAATGTGTCAATTTTGTGAATCCGGTTTGATCTAGGCTTTTGAACAAACTGTAAGATTATTTAATGCCTAGAAAAGTTATTGTGTAATAACACAATATCTTGTAAATATTCATTGCTAGTATGGGTCATGAGTACTGAAATAACGAAACCAATTCCAGAATCTCCAAGAATCCACATTTCAGTGTTGTAGTATAGGGAGCAGGAAGAGGGATTGGAGATTTTAACATAACTCAAACATGAATAGATCTATGGATAAAGGTATAGATTATCCTCCATGTGGGCTGATTGAAGCCTTGCATTGTCTTCTGTACTTTGTGAGTAAGTGTCTTCTTTATTGCATTGAAGGAACTAATTAATTTCCTTAAGATGGTAGCACTGAATTGAAGTAGGATGGATTAGTGCATCTAAGTTCTTTTAGCTATAGGTCCCTTAGGCTTTGCTTGTTGCCAGCAAAAATCATTTTGGGTTCTTCCACAAACTGTCACCATTGTTTTTTTTTTGAATGCTAGCAGCAGGAGGGGGTTCAGGCAGAAAGAACATAAGACCTACTGCTTGCATGGGGTGTTTCTTACTTCTCAAGAATGTCATGTCTCAGAAACACAAAATTTCTAATATATTCTAGTCTACATTCCATTCTACTTCTTTTTTTAACCATGGAAGGAGTCATGCATGATACAATGTTAAATACATACACTTACCAGTATGGTTGGATATCTTCACTATTTTAGAGGGAGACCCTACCAGGCCAGTCAGTAGAATTGTCACGTTATGGTGAGAGCTTTTTCAAAATCATATAAATAATGTGTGTATATGTATATATATATATATGTATACGTGTATATACATATGTGTGTATATATATATATATGTATGTATATATATATAGACTAAGACCACTGAAAGCTATTTTTGAATGCCTTTGATATACAGGTAAGATTCTGAAGGCTTAATTTGAAGAAAGGCTTTCTATACAAACGTCAGAACCCCTTTTTGTATTGTGCTCTTTTTCTGGCTCGAGTTTAATCTGAAATCTTTGAAGCTTAAATTTTTTTTATTATTATTATTATTTTATTTTATTTTTTTGAAGCAGGAGAATACATTCACAGGTTATTCATTATTGGGTTTTGTGTGTTTTGCACCTTGCCTCCCTATAAAGAGAAGTAGAATACAGACCTTCACAAATAATTTTCTTACCTCTATTTCAACTTAGTGTTATTTTATTCCAAAGAACATCTTACTGAACATTGCATGGACTAGGATACTACTGAAGATGGAAAAGCACTCCAGTCTGTTTCTGTGCTGCTTAGTCTTCAGTCAGAGCTGATGAGAGGAAACAGGGAATTGCCCTTTTATAGACAATCCTGAGTTGTGGAGTCTTTGGTTTGTTTTACATTGGAAGTAAATATCAACAGTCTGGAATCTCTGGCAAAGGTTAACAGTCCATTTTGGCCGCTCTCTCTGTTGGAGATCCCAAACACCAGATGGGTCCCTGCGCATCTGGGGAGCTGGAGAGCAGGCTCAACCCTTTCTACCAGGCAGCGGGACACACAGAGCTCAGAACTGCAGCAAATCAAGCAGCCAGCAAGAGGATGAGGCGTTTGGCTGGCGGAGAAGCTGTGGGAGCTGTCAGGAAGGCAGGAGCTGGACAGCAGGCAAGCTGGGCAGGGGCCAGCCATGCTCTTGGCCAGCTGGCCGGAATCTCTACTTGCCGGCTTGGTGTTTGCTAGATGATTGCTTGTCATCCTGCTGAAAGTCATATGGCCATTTTGCAGTTTAGAAAACATGGGGGAAAAAAGTTTGATATTGTGTTATTTCTTTTATTTCTCATGAAAGGCTAAACAGGTGATTTTCCAGCTTTTCCTCAATATTAGAAAATTTAGAGATTTGCTAACTTTTTAAAAATGGCGATTAAGACTGTGATATAAGCCCAGAGCCACAACTTTGAGGAATCAACTGCCTTTAAGTCTTGTAGAACTGGGAAGATGTAAATAAATTTTTGATACATTAGTTCATTCTGCAGCTTACCTGAAAAATAGCTTGAAAATATAACCACAGATAATAGCTTGAAATCATCTGCCTAAATACTTTCTGCTTATAAATTCTTGAGGTGGGCTGAATGTAAATTTGAAAACTATCATCAGAAAATAAAAGATTGCTTGAAAATTGATGCAATATTTTAATATTTTTCTTCTTTATTTGGACAAGTCTGATTTCTGTAAATATTTACATAAAATCACTGGTTGGGCAATATTGTAAGTGGTAGCTTTTTTAATTAGACCTAATGGACAGAGTGAGGAAAAAAGTCTCTAAAGTCCTTCTTGAGGTCCAAATTAGAATCAGTGAACTTCAAAGATGAATACAATTTTAAATCCATTATCCAGCATGATTCAGGATAAGCAATTATTGACTAGTCAGCACTCCATATTCAGTGGCTTGAACATTTATGAGAACATACTGGAAAGCTGCAAACTCAGCTAAAGAAAAATCACATACACTTCCTATCTGCAAAATAGTTTTAGTAGAACTTGGCAAATTACATTAAACTGTTTTCTTATAGTATTGGGTTTGAACTCAGCCTTGTGCCTGGAGACTGCAGCTACAAGTCTACCCAGATCATTCTGTATGCATGGGAAAGGTTAGAGTGAGACAGATGGGGATTTCTTTGGAGTATAGAGCCTAAATCTAAGAGAGCTGTGGCAAATTTGATTAATCACTCAGCATCCTACTTCATAACTGCCTTCCTTTGTCCCCAATGCAGACTGGAATATAAAGATATGCTGTCCCATGCAGGGGCAATTGCTGTTTTAATCCTTCACATGTACCTGCAGCTTCTCTTTAATATGTAACAACCTAAAGAAGATGCTGATTCCAGACACTGCAGCTTTTTTGCAGTGACACTGTGACCTTATAGGGTTAATATTATTTGTATTTGATTATCTACTTTTGTTCAATTTTATTAGTATAGTGATGTGTAAGTTTAGTAATAGGTTTTCTTGCAGACAATGTATGATAGTTGGATGTTTTTATATATTCTTCACATTAAACAGATAAAAGGGAACTCTAACCCAGTTTAAATTTGGAGTTCAATTGTGTAGGTCAGTCATGTGCAGCTAGTGATTCAATGCAAGTCCTCAGCTCCAGCATGAATAATGGTAATATTTTTTATCCAGTGTGGTAGATATGGTAGTCTGACTAGAGCCATCTGTCAGAATGACTGACATGAGCAGGTTCTTAGGGCAGCAAAACAGAGTTGTTTGCTTTTTTCCTGCCAGAGCCTTGGAAAGTTAACTGTCTTGTTGAGAGCTCTGGGAACAGTAGATATTGTTAGACCAACAAGGGGAAACATACTCCAGTCATGGTTCTGTATTCAGGACCAGCAGCAAGAACAGATCTTGTTTTCTAAGACCCAAATTCTTCCTCCTTCTCCTTTTCCCACTCTGCTCTTGTCTTTGGGATAGCTATGTTCTGCTTTGCCTCTTTCGTGAGGTTGTGATATGGCTTTGATTTCAGCCATGACATAACCAGCTGATTGACCCTTGAATAACTATTAATGTAGCTGAGTTACACTATGGAATATAAAGCTGAGTTAGGTTTTGTCCGTATTGTCTCCATTAAGATGAAAGTGACTCCGACCAATTTTACCTGTTAGATTGCTAATGGCAGTGCTGTAGTAGCTAAGAAATTACTGTGTGATTTCTTCATCTTATGTATGTTTTAGACTAGTGCAATAAGAAATAGCTTGCATTATTGCAGTTAGAAGGGTAGCCTGAATAATGCTCTTTTAAGTCTTTGAAAACATCGGACACATCTACCTAATCAAGAAAAACATGTATTCACTGAAGTGGAAGTAGGATATAGCTTATTTGACTAAAGAATTCAGTCATTAATCAAATAAAATATATTAGCCTTCTTTTTTCTATTAGCATTAATGGTTTTATTTTCAAAGTTGATGTTTTTATTTACAAAGCACAGAAATGCTGGAAAGTTTGCAGGATATTTTAAATAGCATATTTTAAAGTAAATTGCATCATATATAAATGTGACTAAGGATAAGCATGGTTCAAAGCATGGATCGAAGTTCAGATGACAGACAAGCATCTGACATCCCAAAGTAGAACCTTATGGTTGACTCATTTCTATTCTAATCTATCCTTGTGAAATCCTTTCCGGTTGTGGTGTACAAGGCATGAAAAAAGCCTAATTCAAAATTAGCCCAGTATTTTTTGTGATCTTCCTAACATTGGTTTCTGGCTCTGTTTGGACTTTTTCTTTTTAAACTTCTAAAGGTATATGCTGTTTAAACAAAACATGATGGAATCAAAGATATTAAAAGTGAAATTCAGAACAATTCAGGTATGTTTTCAAAGCTGGATGCAAATCTTTGGAGAGGCTTGTTTAGTTTGTGCAGAAACTTCAGACTGGGGTCTCCTACCAGTTCAGTATCAGGTGAATTCTTATGTATAAGAATTCAATATTTAGTATCTGTTTGAAATTCCACAATTTAAAAACAACAGCAATTAAATATACATTAATATACATTACTCTAAGGTAGAACCCCAAAAAAATAATGCTATTACACATTCAGGAACCCAAATACAAAAGATAACTTCCTGTTGCTAATGTGAATTTTTGAAATAACTGCAAGCCACGAAACAACAACAACAAAAAAGGAGGTTGCTTTCACATCTGATCATGACCTTTCTGTACTTGTGTCTGTTTTCATTCAATACTTGTTTTACTGAACACTTAAACACTTACTTCTAATTATTAGGTACTGCTCAAGTGTCTGTTTTTTAGGATCTCAGTAAGAAAAGCACTATCACTCTAAACTGGTAAACTGAATTATGGAAACTATAGAAAAAATTATAGCAACCTTATATCTCATATAATGCTGGAAGCCTCTGCTGCAGCATTGGACAAACTGTTCTTTGTGGATCATGGCACACTGTGCAGTATTCCTGTCCCCAGCTCAAAGTCCTCTTGTACTCTTGAAGGATTTTGCTACACATGTTCATTGGTTACTGACAGCAACCAAATGTGGAATGTGCACTTGGAGAAGCCACTGTACAATATGCTCCCACACCATAATCTCAATAAAGATATAGCTCCCAAGCAAGTGCATACAATATTTAATTGACTTTGAGCTGATTATTTTTACACAGGTTAATAATTGCATAGAGAGGTTTCACAGTATCTTTGGTCCAGAGGCAGGCACTTGTGTAATCATGACCACTCTGCCATAGCTGGTTAATAGGTGCTCATAGACTATTCAGTATGAAATCTATATAGCTGAGAAGGATGCACGTGGATGGCAATTTTTTCATTCTGTAGTCTTCTGGATGCACCACTGCACTGGTGACTTAGGAATTTTAAGTTGTTTGGTGCTGCGTAAAGAAAGGAATTGCATAAATAAAGAGTACAAAGAAAATTATATGGCAGAAGTGTCTTTCTTGTTGTGACATAGATAATTTTATGGTATGTCTGTTTTCCTGCAAAACAAAGGTGACTGTCCTGATGCATAAATAGTCATATGAGACTTAGAAGTAATTAAGTGTCTTAAGTTCATGCTGTTTAAGCAAACAAATTACAATCTTTGCATCACTTGTGACAATAATGAAAGACAAAACTGACTAGGTTTGAATCTTTCTCAAGATGGTGGTATTTAACATCCATCAGCTACTATACATTGCTTTAGAAAGTATGGCTGTATTGTTAGAGATCAAAGGCATGACCTCTGTATTGTAATACAACCATAAAATATATTTATTATATTATTATGACCAAACTGATATTTTTTTCTTTAGTCTATTATTTAAATGTAAAGAATACTCTCCATTCTGAAAAAAAAATAAAATCGAATAATCAATATAAAAATTAAGATAGCAGCACAAGCAGCATGTAAAGCTGAAGTCACCAAAACACTGCAAGGTCTGTGATTATTAACTGCTAAATCTAAACTTTCTAATCTAGTGATTACTTAAGACATATGCCATGAGTGGGCCTGTTGAATTTATTTCACTTGATCATTTTTAGGCATATATTTTCAGGATATGTTCTTCATGCTGTAAATAGAGTCAGATCATTTCATCGTGGCAAAACAAGCAGAATTTTGATGAAAACATTTTTATTGACTTTTCCCCATTCATCTCTGAGCCTCTTTTAGTATAGTTTGTTAATGAGGGACAACTAGAGTAATTTTACAGTGCTCTGATTAGTTTATCAAGGACAGCAGTCCATAATGGAGACCTAATAGAGCAGTGACAACCCAGTTCTGTGCAGCAGATGAGCAACTCGCATTTGATTTGAGCAAAACCCATGAACTTGAATTATTCATCATTTCACAATCTCTGATCTTTAGGGAACATAACATGATCTCCCCTTACACAGCATTTTTTGATGTTACCTCATTTAAACATAATATATTTTATGGAAAAATGTAAATTACAGACCTGTCCTCTTCCCCAATGAAGTCCATGCCATAGAAACATAACTGTATGGCAGATTATATGATGGGATGTTACCCACAGCCATGGTGCAACAGCTTGTCAAGGGGTTCCTGACCTGCAAAAGTTGGAAGCCAGCCTAGCACAAGAAGAGATGTTGCAGTGGTAGTACAAAGAGTGCCACAGCACAAGGTTCAGTAAGGAAAAGCAGGGAGAACAATTCATTTAATTGTTCTTCCTGTTAAGGAAAGTATGAAATACAGTATAAAGTCAAGTGCATGTATGTGCTTGTGGTGGATTTTGTGCTGCAAGATAATTTTAATTTACCAAATATCTGTTCTAGGTAAACAAGGGGAAAAAAACCCACACTTCAGATGCATTTTATGCCTACACAGAGAGTAGGCATACATTAGATATATATTAGGTATAAGTATGAGTGACACGTATTCCTTTGAGTTTGTGGTTTGTTGTTTTGTTGTTGTTTGTTTAGTTGGTTCTTTTTGGGTTTTTTTTGTTTGTTGTTGTTGTTGCTGGTTTTGTTGTTTTTGTTGTTTTTGTAGTTTTTGTATAGAAAGACATATAAAAAGAGCATAAACTCTAAAGTCGAATTTGGCCAGGAACCCAATGATACTTCTGAAATTAAATTTTTGCTGTCATTTGACTTTAGTGCAGATGTAGTACTGTGTGCAGCATTTCCAAACTTCAGATTATGCTCCTTTTACAGCTGAAGTATAATATTTCTAAAAGGAGCTACTAGGTTTAATTCTGTTAATAAAGTAAGATTCAGATCTATAACTCTAAGATTTATTATGAAAATTCTTCAACTTTTTTTACGTGTTTGGTTTTATGATGCAATTAAACATTGGCTGTGAAGTTTATTTTCATCCCATGTAATGTTTTTCTCCTTTTACAACAAGCTTATAATTAATGAGAGAAGTAAAGACATGTGAAGTATATGAGCCAAAAGGCAACATAGTACCTATAAATCTGAAGGTGTTTACCATCTGCAAACATGTCTGTATTATTTCTTTAGTTAGATGTATATTACATGTGGGGTTTTTAGGATATATTGAAAACAGTCATTGAAGTAAAGTGCAAAATAGCACAATATTTGTAGCTGTAAGAAAACCAAGTTTTCAAAGATTTTATTATGGATAATTTTTAAAGACATGATGGTGTAGGTACCTGTACATTTTTACATATTAAATGGAAGGTATTTTTTTCATATTAATTTAGTATGTAAATAGTTTATAACTGGAAGAACTTAAAAAGACAGATTTAGTCTTTCTATTTTGCATGAAGGCTCTATATTGTCAAATAATTTTTGTTGGGCTTAAGCCACAATTTGTTTTTCTTTCAGGGCATCTGCTACTTGTTTTTCATTTCTTTTGTTTTTTCCCTGATGGAAACAAGGACTTTTCAGGGACTGTCCTGGTGTCAGACATTGTCATAAGTTGACCCAGGCCAGATGCCAACACCCACCAAAGCCTCTCACTCTCTCCTTTCTTCAGCTGAACAAAGGAGAGAAAATATAACAAATGAAACATATGTTGAGATAAGGAATAGGAGAGGTTGCTTATCAAATGCCATCATGGGTGAAACAGATTCAACTTAGAGATATGAAGTGAATTGAATTATTAACCAAACAGAGCAGGACAATGAAAAGTAAAAGAAACCCTTAAAAACACTTTCCCCCTACCCCTCCCTCCTTCCCACCTCTACCTTCGCCCTCAGTAGTACAGGGAGACAGGGAGACAATTGGTCAAATCATCAGCTGAGATTTCTCCAGCTGTTCAGGGAGCAGAAGTCATTCCCCTCCTGCACTGTGGGGTCCCTCCCACAGGAGACAGTTGTCCATGAACTTCTCTGGTACGAGTCAATTGCAAAGCAACAGGTCTCTGTGGGCTGTGGGTGGATCTCTGCATCCCCATGGGATGTCTCCTCCTCCTTCTCCACTAATATTGGTGTCTTCAGGTTTGTTCTCCTTATGTGTTCTCACTCCTCTTTTCTCTGACTGGAATTACAACTACGCAACAACTTTATGTTTTTCTTCTTAAATGTATTATCATGGAGGTGTTACCACCACTTCTAATTGTCCCAGCCTTGGCCAGCAGCACATCCATCTTCGGAGGAAGCAGGGATTGGCTCTTCTGGACATGGAAGAAGCAGCTTGGAGTCAGGCCTGTGGCCTCCTCCAATAAAAAAAAAAAAGAAAACCTGAGGCCATGCAAAACCAATACAAACATAGATAAAATCAGCCAACAAAATCAAAAGTTAAGGGAGAAATGTATGACAGAGTTATGATCAATATGACTACCAAGATTTAATTATGTTTAATTAATGCACCACTGTACAGCAGAGATACTAATGGTAGCTTTCACATTTCCTGAGCTGCCACATCCAGTCCTCCTTTGCTTGCTTATCTGTGTGTACACAGTCTCTCAGTATGACAATGGTTAACATAAGGGAATGTTTTTAGCTCCACTGAAACTGATGTAGCTTAGCATGAGGGCCTGTCTACATACAGCTTCCTGAAGACCTGTCTCAGGTTGGTTTTCTCACCCGAGATT
>VWZU01011871.1:2068458-2129870 GCA_013397095.1 Sterrhoptilus dennistouni
TTTTATTGCATTCACAGATTGTCACCTCACTCAGTTATTGATCTCTCCTGCACTACAAATTCACTCAACACTGCCATCCCTGCCTTAAAACGATTTCCATGGGGGAATCTTGAATCTATTGCTTTGAACTTAATTGACTTTTAAATTGAATTGAAAGAAGGAATAAAGTCCCATTTCTATTCTGTCTGTTTTGGTTCTTCTAAGCTAAAAGGAGAAAGATAACTTCTGTCATCAAAAAAGCAAGTATGATGCTGAATGCACACGGACTATATTTTCAAGTGGGTAGATTATATTTTAGAATTTCTTCATCCTAATATTGCTCTATCCCTGCATGTTCAAAGGCACAATTTCTATAGGAAATTTGGTAGTTTATTTGTTGAATTCTCAGCTATTGCTTTGTAATTCTGTTGAGAAGGTCATGCCATATGTCTGAGTATGCAGCCTAAATAATTCTCTGATTGGACATAGTGGGGTTTCTTGGTACACCTATCTTCTACCTTCTTCTAGGCTTTCCTAAAGCCAAAAGCCTAAGCTCTGCAAAGGTTAAGTGAAACGGCCTTTGGGGCACAGCAGGAAGATTTCCAGTCTGTGCTTGTCTGTTAATTTCTGCCAAAAATATTCCTGCTCATTGTTTTTCTTAGCTTTTCATTCCCTGAATGTTGAAAGAGCTGTCTGTATTTCATACTCAAACACTGTTCATGCTAACATGACAGGCAAGTATTTTAAGTGGCTCTTCAATCAGCTGAGGTGTCATTGATAAGCTCTGCCAATAACAGAAAATACAAATTTAGGAACCTCACTGTAAGCTGCTAGCCTTTTGGCTACTAGGGAAATCCAGCCTGGTTGAACAAACCACCATCTGGTGATCTTTTCGGCAGTCCTTTAAGTCAAATAATTTACTTTTGATAAAAAGAACTGCAAACATCTAATCTGTCTTCCAAATTATGCCTCTTTTTTTTTTTTCTTTTTGTGGAGAAGACAGACTGAGAGGGTTGGTGTTGTTCATCCTGGAGAAGACTCTGGGGAGACTTTTTAGCACCTTCCAGTACCTGAAGAGGGCCTACAAGAGGGCTGGAGAGGGACTTTTCAAAAGGATCTTTCTTAGTGATCATAGTGATAGGAACAGGGGCAATGTTTTCAAACTAAAAGAAGGAAGATTTAGATATTAGGAGGAGATACTGTGAGAGTTGTGAGGCACTAGGACAGGTTTTCAGCCAGAGAAGCTGTGAAAGCCCCATCCCTGGAAATGTCCAACACCAGTGTGGACAGGGCTTTGAGTAGTCGGTGCAGTGGAGGGTGTCTGTTAATAGCAGGGGAATTAGGACTAGAGGATCCTTAAGGCTCCTTCCAATCCAAAACTGGATTAACACATGATTAGCACAATTCAGTTCTGGCAAGTAATTATGGTGGCAAAATTGAATGTAAGTAATGACTGCTTTATTGGGAGGCTAAAATACTTCCTTCTTTTTGCATTTCTTTTAGCTGCCTTTAGCACTTCTGTGAAAGAGATACCTAAAAAAGCATATTCTGGACTGGATGTTGAACTGGCAGTAGCTGCTGCAGCAATGGAAATCTTGTACCAAAATTCGTGGAAGCACCCTTGGTAGTCAGGTTTATTGATCTGCTTTGCTAGAGCGTAAGTCTGAGATTTTCAGTTTTTATCTGTGGTACATGGAAATCTGTAGTACATGTTCAAAGCTGTCTTTGTGTTAAATTGGCAGGAGTAAATTCCACAATTGTCATGGAAAATATTTAGAGTTCCATAAACTGAAAAAGGTTGAAAATAATTTCTTCAAAAATACAGCTTCATGATATTTACAGAATCACAGAATAATCTGAGTTTGAAGGGACCCAGAAGGAACATCGAGCCCAACCCTTAAATGAATGGCCTCTATAGGGTTCAAACCCATGACCTTGGCATTATTAACACCAGGCTCTCACCAACTGAGCTAATCTCAGGTTATTATTATGAGGGGAATATGCCTGTCATATTTTCAGTAGAGATCATTCTGGCTGATCCACAGCTTTTGTACTGACAGAAAATCATAGAGTTATAGAATAATTTAGTTTGCAAAAGATCCCCAAGATAATCAAGTTGAACCACAAACACAGCACTGCCAAGTTCATCACTAAATGATGGCATGAAGCACCATACTTCTCCAGGGACTGTGATGCAGAAGATTTTTTTAGGAGAAGATAGGTATAAAACCCCCAATGACATAACAATCTATAAATATATCAAAGTCAGAAAAAAAGAACTATCTTGTGACACTTGCAGGAAAAAAAGGGATAGATATAACAATAACGACATCAGGTTTTCTTTACTGTAATAAATACAAATTTACATCTAAGGCTTTGTATGGTGTTGATGTTTGCTGCAGATACACACAGGATTAAGATCTGTAGGAATTTCTCTTCTTTTTGTAATTTACCCTGCCTTTCCTAACCCATTTCTTAATTACTTATTATTCAGACTTTTCCCTTGTTTCTCTGTATTCCTGCCTCCAAGAACCTTTCTTTGTTTCAGGAAACTCACTAGGCTTATTAGACACACATGCACCATTTACTTGCATTCTCAGTAAGTGCTTAGGAAGCCAAAATAAGGTAGATGAGAATGGGAAAAGGTACTGAAGAGGATTTATGGTTGAATTTAAGCATTCTGATACAAAATTGAACAAACCTCTGATCGTTCATGGTCCAAAAGCCTCTATAGTTTCTTCAAGTTTTATCCCTTATTATGACATATAAAACTCTGTAGGAAGAGGAATATAGCAAACATCAACTCATGCCTTCTTTGCCAGATCTTTTCCTGCCCTTCATCTTGCCTCTCTCCCCATGGCCATCCTCCATTTTAATACATGGGGAACAAGGCCATCTTTGTCATGCTCTTGTGGGGTGCAAGAGTTTCACTAGGAGGTAGCTGCTGACTCCAGTGTTTAAAAGTACTAAGACTGGGAGGAAAAAAAATGAAAAGCAGAAGAGAGCATTTCATGCTCTTTATTGTCCTTTTTCTCAGACTTGTTGCAGAAGGGTGGTTTCTATCTGAGCTATTACTGCCTCTGGGTTTTTTTGTTTTCCAGTTGTAGCTCTGGAACTGCTGATGAACCAAAATCTTTGTAGCTGCTCCCAGTAATGCAATCTGTTGTTTGGATCTAAAATTATTTTAATTGTCTAATTAGCATTTAATCACCTAAACTTTGGTCTTGTGTTCTGGGTTTTGATGAGTTGTGTATATTCAGTTTTGCTGTCACTTTCCTTCTGGTCTTTATTTCCCCTTCATGTAGGCTGAGAAAGTGTTTAAAATGTGCTTAAAACTTCTATTTCCTTTTGGAACCATTTTGGTACCTTCAGCTACTAACTGAATTTAAAAACTTTATAATAATATTCTTTTTGTACAATTCAAAATCAGATGTTAACTGCAGAAAGTTAACTGCATTAATAATGTGACATTAATAGTTTGATCTTAGCAGCTTGGTTATAGTTGAAGATAAAAAAAGGAAAAGGCTGGGAAGAAGTATCTTTCCAAAGCAAATCAACAAGTATTAACAGGCTTTGGCTGTAAGAGGTTGCCTGAGGAAGGGTAGCTTGCCATATAGTATATTTTTCAGTTATATAGTTTAACCTAATAACTCTGGTAACATATTCAGGATGAATGCCATTGGGAAAAAAATTATTCACATGCTGTTTCTTGCTTGTGGTCAACTAAATATCAGGGAAAGAAAGACATCATAAACTCAAGAAAATTATGATAATTGAAATAATGTATTTTTGGTTTTTTCGGGTTTTTTACTGCTCTTGTTCCAGATCATATATCAGAGCAGAAATCAAACTGGTGGAGACACAACAGTTTCCTCACCAATAAATTGTGCAGAGATGACTCTATGGAAAAGTCAGGCTGCATCTGGAGCCCATGCTGGTGTGGGGAATCACTGTCCTTTTGCTCAGGTTACATGCTTAAATTATGTCCCTGAGTCTCACAGGACTTCCAGCAACCTAGATAAAAGGGGCTGAAAAGCTCCTCCTGCCTGAGCTGAGGGATGGTGCTGCTTGTAATCCTGTACCAACTAACACTAATACTGCCTGTGGATGGAGTCTGTTCCTCTGCTGTTTCAGTTTAAAATTAAGTGAAATAATATTTATTTAGAGTGATGTGCTTGTTTTTAGACTAAAAGTGTACAGAGAAGGAGGCTCACCTTAGAACAGTTTCTTCTACTCTTGCTAGGACACAGTAACAAGAGTTGAGAGCTGAGTCCACTGTTCCTCCCTCCCTCCCTCCTTTTTTCTCTCTCACTCTCTGTCCTACTTTTGTCTGGTCTGGCACTGCAGAGGGAGTGTGTTACCAGCTTCAAGACCAACCAAGGTCATTGCACGTTGAACTTAGACATTACTATATGCATATTGCCATGACCATTCTTTGACATGAGAGGTATTATTACCTATAGGTAATAACTCTAAGGGCCTAAGAGCATTCATTTTCAGTTGAGTCTAGTGAAATATGCTGAAAACTGTCATTAAATGCTTAGAGGCACTGTTATTTTACTACTTGTAACAGCAATTACTGTTTGTAATCATTATCTCAGCAGAATAAATCACTTGTTACTCAGTGTAATTGGCAATTGTACATAAACTTTACCATAAACTAGCACTCTAAAAAATCTAGAAGAAAGCTATTATTGACAGTTGCTGGGCAAATTAGTATTGAATTCAGAGAACTGATGAAAGCAAGAAAGGAATGATAAAGCCCATTTACAAAATGTGGATTAGAAGGGTAGTCATTAAAGGTTATTATTATCAAACCTGATAAGATTTTCTTTGGGACAGACTCTGTCTTGGCCACACTAGAGTGACTAAATTGAAATAAAAAGAGTAACTTTGAATTAAAAATTAGAGCAAAGATTTGATTCCTCAATGTCTAGCTGTTAGTGCTTCCATACCTGGGCCTTTTTGTATATTATAAGGGATTCCCTTTGCCTATTTATAATGTATAATTCTGAAAGGTTGAAAAAATTAAAAATCTAATTTGTCTTGGAGTCCAGGATATGTGTCAAATTCTATTGCTTGTAATGACTTTAGGGATGGGATATCAGAATATATTAATCCCAGTTTTCAAAGCAGTTGATGAAAAAGAAGAGTTCATTGCATTATCCTTCATGGATATCTGTATGCAGACCTAGAGTTGCTACATAAAATAATATTTGGTATCAAAATGGTGGCAGAAGATAAGTATTACTGCCATTTTAGAGCTGATTTTCAACTGAGACAGTTTCTTCAATATAGACAAAAATATTAAATGAATTTTTCATTAGATTTAGTTTAAATACAGAAATTTCATCTTAACACAACGTTTGGAGCCTATTCGTATCTCATAGATTTGGAGCTCAGTAGCAAGATAAATTTTGTACAAATTTCACATTTCATTAAATATTATTAAAGATAAATAGATTCCTCTTTTCTTTTAATACTGCCAAAGCTTTCTGCCTTTTTTTTTTTTCATTTAAGCTGCTGCTTAAAGTTACCTGTCTCAGAGCAGAATTCAAGTGCTATCTCCAGCTTTGTATCTCTACGCATCCCTTTAATCTGTAGCTCCACAGTATTGCCTCTTTCCAAGTACTAGAAATGTTGTGATGTGAATATCCTTTGACTAATACTGGATCCAAAAGTCTCAGTATAAGACAGGCAGTCCAAGTTTGGTTTATGTCAGCATTTATGTAATGGTATATGTCTGAGTTTGGTACAAGAATTGAAATGTAGACTTTACAAAGGTTTGAAATTCAGCCACCATTTTGGAGCTGAGAGAGAAGAAGAAATTAAATAATAGAATTCCTATAGTAGTATTTATGCTGAGAAAGAATATAATGCTTGACCATTTTTAGGCCATGAACACTTAGCAAGCTCTTCCAGTATGATCTAGTTCATGTTTTTTCCTGCAAGGCTTTCACATTCTTCTGAAAAGAGATTTTTTATTATTATTTTTTTTTTTTTTAATGCATGGAGGTAGTCCTGTGATTAACTAATGACAAGTACTATCTTTTGAGTCCAAGTTGAATGCCTTGAGTATTTGTATTCTGATATAATTTTTTGATGTCTTTTCCCTGTGCTTGGTAAAAGTCAAGTTCATCAGATCCCTGCGAAGCAGCAAGAGGAAACTGGTTTTACTCACCTTGTTGCCATTTTGCTTCTTCTGCTAAGTGCTAATGAAATATACTCAATTACAGGTAGATTTTAACTGAATTCTCAATAGTTTTTGCACCTAGATGTATTTATAAGCATATTTACCCACTTCCCTCTTACTTTAGTAAAAGAAACTTATAAAGAGAAGAGTATTACCACTAGAATTTAAAAAATAAACAAACAAACAGAAAACCCCAAACAAAACAAAACAAAATAAAACAAAACAAACCACCAAAAAAACACCAAAAAACCAGCAACCTCAACAGAACATCTAAACCTAATATAGTTTAAGTGCATTTAGTGTGCAGTGAAGATTGAAATATCATGTATCATATTCAAGTGTAATGTGCTTTCTGTCCTCATTCGTCCCCATCAAGTTCCGGAACAACTTATGAAAAGGAAAGTAACGTGTAAAACTCAGCAATACAGTCAAATGTCAATTCTCAAGCTGGATGAAGAGAACAGTCCCATAAGTATACTTATAAGTAAATTAAAATAAGAATATTGTGTCATTTTAACCAAAATGGTTATTTAGTTGCCTGAGATCTGTGAAAATTGCAGTGGAAGGTATTGCTGCTCCAAATTATTTAATCTTTCATTCAGAATGTGCTTTTAATTATAGGAGCACCTGTTAGACTGTACTCACTTATTGTCAGCATTTCAAATAAACATCCTCAATTGAAATGAATTCTTTCATGGCTCAAATCTACAGCCTAATTGTATTTTTAGTGTGCTTTTGACAAAAGTATTTTGGCTATTACTCTCTGCTGAAACAAAATGCACATTTTTTACAAACTAATTACATTCAGGTTCAGAAGGATCTCTTAGACCATACAGTCCAGTATTGTGGTTTCTCACCCAGGTATTCCTATGTCTAACCTGTAACAGGTGGTTATATCTCCTAGGAAATATTTTAAAAGGCATAAGAAATTCAATCGGGGAAATCTTAGTGATTGCTCAGAAATAAAATCTAATTAATTAATTTTAAAACTTAGTCTTGCTTCTGATCTGAGTGTGCCTGGGCTTAGCCATTAAATCTTGCAGTTTACTTGCTTACATGCTTGTAGGCTCTGTACTTATCAACACGCCTTTTGCAGTTGTTTGCATTTCCAGACTCAAACACGATGCATTTCTGATGCAGATTTCCAGATAAGAATCATTTCAATTTTTATATCCATCCCAGGCACATGCCATCTTTTAAGTTTGCTCCTGTTATTCTTGTAAGTTGTAGATCATATCTTGAGACAGTATCACAGTAATGATCCACCTTAGTGACTCTCAGAATAACTACAAAATCTCTGTGAGCAATGAGCAGGGGAAGCAGTGTTTGTGGGTGTGTGTCCTCCTCAATACTTCCAGTTGCAAGGAATGATGAGGGAATAAGCAGGACAAACCAGCAGACTTGTCTCTGAGCCTAGTGTCCACCAGCAGAATTTTGGGTTTTTTGGTCATGGACCAGTCTACATAAAACCAGACCTGTTGGTGACAGATGGGAAATAAAGGAACTTTCTGCAGGAGTTAGCAGGGCTCATTTGAAGACAGAAAGGGAAAAAAGCCTGAGGTCTGTAGAGATGAGTCGGGGCATGCCAAAGTTTGAGGTATGATTTTCCGGCCAGGTCCTTTGGTCTCAGGCCTCTTTGTCATCTCAATGGAGGTGGGAGAAGAAGATTATTGTGGCAGGAAAGACACAAGGTTTACTGATGTGTTAGAAACCATGGATGTGCCTGAGAATGGTAGGAGTCTGTTATAGACCACCAATGAGGATGAACAGGCAGATGAAGTACTTGTTCTCAGGCAGGACTTCAGTGCCCAGATATCTGCTGGAAGTGCAATGCAGGCTGCCTGGGGAAGTGCTTGGGTCACTATCCTTGGTCACTATCCTTCAAATACCTCCAATATCCTTGTAGGTATTTGAAAGACATGAAATTGTGGCATCTAAAGACACGGTTTAATGCTGCACTTGGAAGTGCTGTATTAAAATTTGGACTCAATAACCTTAAGGTTCTTTTTCTAACCTAAATGGTTCTATGTAGTTTCATGCATTATTTACTGCTACAGTTTCTAAATGAACCCCTCCTTTTTAAACAACTGTGTAAACAACTTTCTTCCTTCTGTTCCACTTTCCCTTTTCACATATCAGAGATTATAATTTTGAAAGTGATACACAGATTTTGGAAGCTGTTTAGTCTCTAGTTAAAAAAAAATAAATTATCCATCACTGTTTTTAAGGTGTGAATGCATCAACTAAGCTCTTTTAACTGACATATTTTTTCAATACTATACCATTAATCTCTTGCAATCTATAGCTTTCTGTGGTATGTTTACAACATTAAAGAAAACATGACATAGTATAGGAATATATTTTAAAAAGAGGATCTTTATTCTATGGTGCTGAAGAGTCTGTAGACGTTGCAAAGCAAGATATGAAATGTAAAAAAAAATAAATTTCTTATCTACGTTTTGTCTCAAAATATTTTAAAATAATATAGTGTGAAATAGTATGATAAAATGGTATAGTGTGAAATAGTATGATAAAATGGTATAGTGTGAAATAGTATGCAAATGTTATTATACTTCTGTGAAGCAAGTTATACTTCTGTTATTATACTTCTTTGGGGAATTTTAATCTAGTTGTAATTTTTAAACTCTTATAAAACTCTTTTTAAACACAACAGATTATTGTCCAGTACTAGATTGATTTTGTTTGGCACCAGAATTAAAGATTGTGTCCCATCTATGTGTTTTGTTGCCAGAAAAATCACTGATCTTCAAATATTTTTTTTTCCTCCTTTGATTCTATTTGTGAATGGATTTTCACAGCAATACACATTTTACTTCACTCTTTTTCTCAAGATGAATTTGCAAGGACTCATGCGTGACAGGCATAACAAAACAAAACAACTAAATGAGCAAAGTGGGACTTTTTGTTGTTATTGCCTATTTAGTTTTGTCAGGGCCCTGGTTCCAGCCAGGACAGCATTAATTTTTGCAGTAGCCAAGATGGAACATGGCAGGACCCAAAGGTTATTCTGTGTCACCTCACATCATTTTCTGGGGAAAGGCTCCCTTCTGGGTGATGTAATGTGGTGAAGGGAGTAGTTGGGTATTGTCAGGTGTGAGCAATCATGTGGGATCATACACCTCTTTTCCTGTACACTCTGTCATTCGTATCATTGCTGTTGCTGACCACTGTCTTTATTTTCAAAAGAAAAACCTTTGCTGACCACTCACTATTGTTTTCAAAAAAATGTTCATATCTCAACCTGTGGTCTTTACCTGCTTTGCTTCGAATTTTCCTCTCTAGCCTGCTGCAGCAGAGACAGGGAGGGAGGACCAAGTGGCATGAGGTTTGGAGTGTTTCAGGGTGGACTCTAGATTGGAGAATACCGTTCCTAAACCATGGAAACCAGTCATTAACTCCAGTGCTTCAACAGCACTGCACAGGCACTGGCCTTCTGTTTAGCATTTGCTAAAGATGATATTCATTATTCCGTCTACACAATGGCTGACTAGAGGGAGCTTTCTGTAAGATTGCCATAGTGAAACTAGTTAAATGTATGTTGATCCCAAAAAATTATGTCAAATTATGGAATGTATACTCCAGATTTATCATCTGTGGAACTGTTCAAGAGCCAGCCCTTGGCGTCAGTATGTACTTTTAACCACTTATAAGTACTTACCTCTCAAGAGGCCATCAAGTCTTCTGTTGTGACTAAATAACCACATGGAAGGTTATAAATTCTCTATCATTATCACTTCATATATATAGGAGTGTACCTGAAGTTTAAATTAAACTTTAGGTAAAAATTTAGGCTGTCTTGGTCTGTCTATATGTTCTTGAACTCTGTCAGACTTGGTGCCATGACCACTTTCCTGGGGAGCCTGTTCTAGTGCCTGACCCTATTTGGGTAAAGAACCTTTTTCTAATATCGAACCTAAACCTCCTCTGACACAACTTCAAGGTCTTTTTACTGGTCAGCAGAGAGATCGGTGTCTACCTCTCCTCTTCTCCTCAAAAGCAAATTCTAGACTGCTATGAGGTCTCTCCTAAGTGTCCTCTTCTCTGGGATGAGGACACCAAATATCCTCACCCATTCCTCAAATGACTTCCCCTTCAGATCCCTCACCA
Source organism: Sterrhoptilus dennistouni (assembly GCA_013397095.1). Classification (NCBI taxonomy): domain Eukaryota; kingdom Metazoa; phylum Chordata; class Aves; order Passeriformes; family Zosteropidae; genus Sterrhoptilus; species Sterrhoptilus dennistouni. The sequence goes on from VWZU01011871.1 coordinate 2,078,759, forward strand.
TCTTTGCAGCCCTCCTTTGGGCTCTCTCTAATAGCTTTATTACTTCCTTATGGCCACAGTGCATCCCTTCCTGACATTACCCAAGTTATGTTTCTGACCTTACTGGAAAAGTTAGATACTACTCTAGCATGACACTCCAAATAAATAAGAAATAGTTGAGATTTACTTGAGGGTAACAAGTTCAATCTTGTGTATTGTGTCTGTGTATGAAGATCACTTTTATTTATGATAGAAAATATCTATCATGATCTCACGTCTTAATTTTCATCTTCCTTTGCTATTTTTTTCTAATAGTTAATCACATGCATTCTCATAAAGTGTATATACATTCTTGTTTTGTTTTAATTTCTCTTTTTGAGAAAGAAAATTGTCTACTTCTCTAGCACAGAGGGCACTTTTGTACACAAGATTACCCTGTGAAATGCAATTTTCTAGTAATCTTTAAAGTTAGAGGTGTTCTCCCCTTCCATATAGAGTGAGGTCCTTAAGTAACTCAATTTAGTCTAATTTTTCTCTATTGAACAGTCTCTTTGTAGCGTGGAATCTATTAACAATTTGAGTGCTAGTTGATTCTGCATATGGTTCTATTCTTACCCAGCATCTTGGTTGTATGTCATTAACTTCATTTCCCACAGTATTGCACTTGACTCTGTGCTGTGTTCAATGGCTTGTCTGCTATAGCCTCCAGATTCTTTTCTGAATTACAAATTTCCAAGAAGCAATCAGTTCTTCTCTTCATAAGTGTAGCCTGATTTCTTCATTTGCAGATGAATAACTAATGGCTAATATTGCATCAGTGATTAAACAGATAACAATTTCACCAGTCTTACAATGTCATTAGTCTTGTTAAACCCCCTCACATTTTGTTATTACTTACTGCTTATTCCATTTTAAAAAATCTGTCATTTAAAAAATCATATATCACCAGTTCTGAAAAGGGCAAACAAGAAATGAGCTCCTCTTTCTGCTAGGTGGTGTATAAAAACGAAGAGGCAGTTTTCCCCAAAGAGCTTACCCCTAATGGACTGTTACTTTAAGATATTTATGAAGATTTAATGGCCATTAGTAATAAGTTTATTACTCTGATCTACAAAGACACTTAGATTGTATCACTTATCATCAAACTAACAAAGCATCTCCAAAACAAAGTGTATCAGGCTCTGACACATTAAGAAGACTCCCAAAATCCCATATTATTGTCCTTATGTTCATAAATAAGAAAGATCTGTTTGGATATATACACACAGTTTATATATTATCTACATGCTATTTTTCTGTCCTCCTTTAGTGTAAGTTCAAAAACACAGTGCTGAAATTTTTAGATTGCTCAACATTTCTTGTCACTTTGCTAGAAAGCTGAGAGAAGTGCTGATGATATAATTTCCATCTTGGACATTATGCAGATCTGTATTTTCATAATTTGTATATCTAACTCAGGAGGGAGAAGTTCACTATAGTTAAATTTCAATAAAATATCTAAATTATTATTGTGTGTGATAATAGGTAGGTAAAAAAATGTGTGCTGAAATAAAAGATTGTTTAAATCAATGTGGCTTCTTAAACTGAACTGACAAAATGAAAGGGTTTTCAAGTTGAGGGTGACTTTCACATGTTCCCAGTACACTTACCATGCCAGAGACTTAACTTCACAGAATCACAGAATATGCTGAGTTGGAAGGGACCTAAAGGATCATCAAGTCCAGCTACAGCCCTTGCACTGCACCATCTCCAAAAGTCACAGCATATGCCTGACAGTATTGTCTAAACACTTCTTGAACTTTGTCAGTCATTGTGCTGTGACCACTTCCCTGGGGAGGCTGTTCCAGTATCAAAACACCCTCCGGGTAAAGGCCCTTTCTCTATTATCTGACACAAACTTCCCCTGACACTTCAGGTCATTTCCTTGGGTCCTGCCCTGGCCACCACAGAGATGAGATCAGAGTCTGCCCCTCCTCTTCCCCTCATGTGGGTGTTAAAGATTGTGATGAGGTCTCCCCTCCTTCTCCTTCTCTCAGAGGAGACCAAATGCCCTCAGCTGCTCCTCTTTTGGCTTCCCCTCAAGGTCTTTCACCATTTTTATTGCCCTCTTTTGGAGATTCTCCAATAGTTTAATGTCGTTTTTGTATTGTGGCACCCAAAACTGCACGCAGGACTCGAGGTGAGTCTGCCTCACTGCAGAGCAGAGTGGGACAATCCCCTCCCTGTCCCCACTGGTTATTCTGTGCCTGATGCCTTCCAGGACATTCTTGGCCCTCCTGGCTGCCAGGGCACTGCTGACTCATGTTCAACTTGCCATTCACCAGGTCTCCTTCCATGGGGCTGCTTTTGAGCATTTCCTTCTCCATTCTGTGCATATATCCAGGGTTGCCTCATCCTAGGTACAAAATCTGGCTCTTCCCTTGTTCAACTTTACATGGTCAGTAACTGCCCAGCTCCCTAATTTGTCAGGGTCTCTCTGCAGGGCCTCCTGACCTTCATGGGAGTCAACAGCCTCTCCCAGCTTTGCACTGTCTGTGAACTTGATGAATATCCCTTCCAGTCCTGTGTCCAAGTCTTTAATTAAGATATTGAAGCGCACAGGGTGTAAGATGGAGTCCTGCTGAACCCCAGCACTGACAGGTCACCAGTGTCATGTTGCCCCATTGACTATAATCCTTTGAGCTCTACCTGTTTAGCCAGTTGCTCACTCATTACATGTTGTGTTTATCCAGCTGTGAGCTAAACATTTTGTCCAGTTTCTGTGAGAGACACTGATGAAAGCTTTACTGAAATCCAAACCCTTGATCACCTGGGGGGTTGCTTTGTCATAAAAGGATACCAAGTTTGATAAGCAGGACTTTCCTCTCCTGAATATTGTGACCAATTACTGGATTGTCTTTCAGGTGTTTTTCAATACCTCCCAGAATAAACTGCTTCTCCATAACTTTACCAGCAACTGAAGTGAGTATAACAGGCCTGTAGCTTTCAGGATCTTCCTTCTTGCTATTTCAGCAGTTTTCAAAGCCATTCTTAGCTGATACTGACTATTGACTGAAGACCAGAAAGATTGAAGAAAAAGAAATATAATCTTTCTACAATACCTATATTTCAGTCAACCTTGTCATGTATGAGTATGTAAATAGATGTGGGAAGATAGTTCCTGTGGTATTGCAGAAAGAAACTTAGCGCAGTATCTGGGTCAAAATATGTCTAGTATTTTGAGGCACTAGTGCACTCATTTGTTTAAACAGAATCTGTTGCTCAGTGTTGTAAGAGACAAGTGAAAATATTGAAATGTATTATATAGTAATGAAACACACTACTCTGTGTAAGTTCTTTGTAATACTGCAGTATATTTTTCCACAACCTAAATTGTAGTATTAAGGTATATTTAGATGGAAAATCATAATTTCTGAACACTGAGTATTTCTAATTCTTTTAAATGTAAATTGAAATATTGACCTGTTATGGTGCTGTGAAAAGGACTATGCTATAAAAGATCCATATAGAATATCTAGATTTTAAGTTAGGTACTCTGTTGCTGGTAATTTTTAAAACAGTATGAGAACTTAGGACAGCATGGACAGTGTTTATGTTTTACTTGTTCAAATAAGGATATATAATTTTATATATATATAATTATATATATATAATATTTTATATATATATAATATTATTTTATTTAAATCAATGAAAAGAAGTAGCCTTTTTCCAGCTTGCGAACCCATGATAGTCTGGAAGCTGATCGTGATGGTTTGTGAAGCATGTGTATATTTAAAAATTTTACTGAAGACTGTGGTTTATAAATACTGATAATTGCAATTACAGTTCCATATGTACAGCTTTAAGCATAAAAAGAATCAAGATTAGCCAGTAACATGACTGCAAACCCTTTAATCTTGACTAATCTGCATATACCAGAAACACCAGTAATCAGCAATTTTTGACTAGACTGATTTCTATAACCTCAATTTTCTGTGTTGCCATTAAAACACATAAGTATTGCAACGGTAGCTGTAAATCACAGCAAAATACATGTTGATGACTTTCTTTCCTTAAATTTCTGTTAATTTTTCTGTGAGAAATTTCAAATGGTAATGGCATACTGCTGAGGCAGAAGCATGTAAAACTGTTTCTCATTCCAAAGAGGATAATGGCAAAGTATCTAAAGGTCAAGAAGAGTTCTGGATATATTAATATAAAAAGGTAGCTATAATTTAAGCTATTACCCAAGCATTGTCCAAGCGATGAGAGAATATTCCACTTTGAACAAGGCACAATCTATAGGTCTTCAAAAGGATTGATATAATCATAAAAGTTCAGGTTTAGAAAGGACCCCCAGGAGGTAATGTAGTTTTTAATTCTACTCTGAAAAAACCTTATCTGCTTGGAAACCCTCTGCAGAGATGCCGATCTTATCCATTCTTAAAATAGATAGAAAGAAAAGCATGGAAATATTCTATTATTGCTAGATACTGTGTATAGTGAGTAGTAATTGGAATGTCCTATTGTTGCTTAGCCTGCTGCTTCTCTCTGTATCTCATAGGAAAAAGATTAAGTGCCTAGAAAGGCACTGTATTTCACAGGGTAATAACCTGAAAAGGAAGTGCAAGGTAAGAACTAAATAAGTCTGTCCTAATCTAAGCAAGTTTCTACTTCTATGAGTAAGAAAACCTAGGCGGTAGAGCCAGGGACTCTGTGTTGAATTATTATTTCATCAAATTCTGGTATTTGATTAAATCCTTAATCCTTTGCTCTGTTTCTTGTATAAAGACAAATTTTCTTTCTCACTCTTTCATTGTATTTTCCTAGTTTTCACCCCATTCCAGGATTACTTCGTAAGAATTCCAGTCAATGTTACTGGGGATTTTCTTCTTTATAAAGCAAATGAGACATGAATAAGTTAATTGAGATAATTTTCAGTGCAATCCAGAATTTAAGTTGTTATTTGAACAATCATGTATAGATCACAATGAACTTTTATATTCATATTTATATTTTAATAATTCACGTCTCAAAAAAAAAAATAGGTTTTCTTTAATACCAGCTAAAGTGAAATCCAGAAAATCCATCATATCCCAAACTGTATAATCTGTATATTGTGTCTTCAAATTTTGTCATAATGTGACAACACTCATATTGCAAAACCAAGACCAACTCAGAAAGTCTCCTTCGGATCCACAAAATGGATTATATACTCCCATGACCTATCAAGGTGAACAAAGAGGTCAAGATTCTTAAAAATGGTAAATACTGATTTCTCATTGATGAGTCCAGTAAGATGAATAAACTCCACAGTATTACTTAGACTTAAAAAGTATAATAAGCTTCTAGATAACTTCTAAACTTGAAATATACCTTTAACATGTATCCTTTTTACAAGAATTGTTTGTTTTCATAGTACGTTATTTTTTCACAAGAAATTATTGCTTTATGGGAAGTGATCACTTGCCCTACTTCTAGGGTGTGAAATCTAAAGTATATAAACTGAATCATAACATTTCTCCCAACGAAACATGCTCTTTGCCTGGTGGCTCATTTAATTTATGTACTGCAATGTCATTGTGTTTCACATAATAATTCAAAAGGATTGATAACAGAGTCTATGTTGTTGGGTTTTTTAACAGTTTCTGTTTTATAGCTTTCTCTTACTTATAGGCAAACAACCAAGTGTGAGTTATTATATTAACAAAAACAAGTAAAAGAACAAAGATGTGTTTATTGACACTTAAAGCTGTGTTAATTTCTTTTCATATTAAAAAAAAACAAAAAACACCCAACCCCCAAAAAAACCAAAAACAACAAAAACAAAACAAAACAAAACCTCCAAAAAACAAAACACAACAAAAAAAACAACCAACCAACCAAAAACCCACCAAAACAAACAAACAAACACCCAAAACAAAACAAAACAACCAACCAACCAAAAAATCCGAAAACCAACAAGCAAACAGAAAAAATCCTCAAAAAAGTATGTTTCCTTCTGGCATAAAACAGAAACTAGTAAAAGCACTCTTGCAAAACATGATCAAGGGCATCTAAACAAGCATTTTGAAGGTAATATGTGCCTTTTCTATTAGGAGAAGTGTGAGTTCATGCTCTGCTAATTTCCCAAACAGTTGAAACTCCTCCCACTTCAAATTTACAATGTAAGCTGAAAGCCGTACCTCTGCTAACCTTCCTGAGACAGGTAATACTATTCATATCTAATTACCAGCTTGATTTTCAATTTTAGTATTCACATCATTCCACCATTTACTAGATCTCCTTTGAATTACAATAGTATGAATGTCAGTAGATTCGGGGGTTGAATTTTTCCTAGGGTTTTTGAAACACTTTTTCTTTCTCATCTCTTCAGAAGGGGAACAGATGGCTTCAGAAATTCCCCTGGACCAGAGTCAACATGATGTGGATAACACTGTGATCTTAGTAAGACTTACTGCTGAGTTTAAAGGCACTAAGTTGAATCTGACAATTGATGTGCTTGAAATTGAGCATGCGAACAAGTGGCAAACTCTTATACCAGGACACAATGCTGAAACCTAAGAGAATGCAGAAGCAGGTTTGTATTCAAGAAAGAAAATAATCAATCTTCTCTTCTAAAGATTAATAACTGAAAAAATAACAATTCCACTATGGGCTCCCTGAGTTTCTTTGTATGGTCTACCTTCATCATTATCATGTTACATACTAATAAATCATGGAAATTATTTATTCCTATGATATATACAGCTTTATGAACTCATTTTCGAATAAGTTTAGAAAAAAATCCTTGTTCTATTTGTTTGGAATGGTTGCTGAATGCTTGGAAGCCTTTTATAACCATAAAATTTACAATGATACTCACTAGGGAGGGTTTATGGAAGGTGATCATGTAGGATAATTTTTAAACAGGGAAATACTAAAAGAAGTTTCTAAAAAGAAACTTAACAGTTTCTAAAAGAAACAGACCACAATATGTAATTCTCTTAAGCAATAATAAATTGCCCATACAGAATTAATGATCTCCTGACATTTCTTTCAAAAGACTTGAAAAGAACTAATTAATGTAGCACATTTCAAGCTAAGCAAATTGCAATGATAAATGGGATTACTGGAAGCTATAAATGCAATTCATAACTGAAGGAAAAGTGCAAAACATCACTCAGAACATTAAGGAATGCAATTAAGCAAAACATTTGGAAGTACTTAATTACATCTGCAGAGGATAGTTAAGTGAGATCTGGTGTCTTGCATTAGTAGCAATGTCAAAGCTGCAGAAGATTGCTTAAGCAAAAAGTAGACCATTTGGCATCAAGATAATATCTGATTTGACATACAAGAAAAATATTTCTTCATTGATAAATTATACAAATGTCTGAAAAAAAATAACAGGTTCCTAGCAATGGCAGATTTTGAATTGCAGGCAGAAAAGTCATGTAGTTATGAAGTGGATACTTACTTGTTGATCCAAATATCTTTTGGTATGATTAATGTATACCAAAGTAAAAAAAAATATGCAAGAAAATGGGGTGGACTGTAAATCAGCTAGAGCTTAATTCAGCAAATTGCAAAACTATATGGCTGTAATTAAGCAAAGTCTTGACAAACTTATGTTCTTTCATCGATTTCACATCCCTTGTTATAACATTCTTCACTGGAGTTTGAACTTAGAAAATTGATCTAATAGATGAAACTCCTAAAGACAGGTCTTACATCATGCAGTCTCTCTTCCACAGAAAGGTAAAAGCTGTCTTTGTGAAGGCACCAGGGAGTGAACAAGCCTTGGAGGTGGCTGGTATGGAATGGCTTATATTCATGTTGTTCAGGACAAGCCTCCCCTGGAGAAGAAAGACTTTGTCAAGTTTACATATCAACCCAAAGAGGTCTGGTGGCTTTTGCATCTCTGCTGCTTGAAGGAAGGTGGAATTGAGGAAATCCTTCAGTTCAACCACACGTACATTTCCTCCTGTATGAAGATCTCTCTAAACTGGAGCTCAGAACTAAAGTAGAGATCATCCGAATGACAAAGCAAGCACACTGTGTTTGCAAAGTTATTCTCTCCATGTTTGCATTCACTTTACTCCTAGAGAATAGTCTGGCATCTTGTTCCCTGCTCCACTTTTCTTCTTGACCTGTTTTCTGGCAGCTGTTGTAATTTCAGCAATGAGATGCTTCTAGCTGAATGTTTGTGCTTAAAAATGTAATGACTGAGTTATCTACAGAACCTCAAGTCTAGATGCACTGCTTAGAAACTGGACTGTCAAATACAAGACCCAAAAGAATTGTGTTCTCTTCCTTCAACTTTCTAAAATAATAAAGCTTCACTTAAAAATTATGCATATTTGGAACTGAGCTGATGTTTTTTGAAGACCAAATATTTGTGTCTGTGTAGTCCACAGCTGTTTTTTGGTTACAATGATGGAATATCATTTAATGGTCAATAAAAATCACCACTAAAGGATTTTGTCCCCTTTCCTTTCAACTCAAGAATTCTTTTCCAGTGGTTTTTATTGCCTGAGCAAGCAAGTTGGGCTGTTGCCAGTGAGTGTTTTAATCCCAGAATAGTGCACTGAAAATTCCCAGAATTTTCAGCGCACAATTGTTTTAATATCTTTTGGTGTATATCTAATACAACTGCTTTTATGGGTCTATTCTATTGATCACATGGATACCATTACCATTTTTAATGTTGTTGCTATGACAAAGCACTGATGAATAAGCAATGAAATATTTTTTTTAGGTAATATATTATTGTTTATACTTAATCTTATTTCTTTTTCATGGATATTGTTGTGACCTGTATTCATTCTGCATTTTATACTCTGCAGCAAGTTCTAAAATTAAATAAGAACAAGAAAAGGGAAACTAATTGAAACATAAGGATATCTCAGAAGTACAGCTGATGAAATAGCACTGTAAAACTAAAAGACTAGTAAGTGTTGTGGGAAAAAATATCAAAGATTACATCAATAGGGGAAATTTTTAAGTTGTGAATATTAATGTTGGATTAAACAAAAAGGAAATGTGATTTTGTACTGAAATCTCCTCTGTCTAAATTACATTAAGTTGAAACATTCTTCCTGCCACAAACATGCTGACTGGCTTAATTGCAATATTCCTCAGTTTTTTTGAAAGGTGACAGATTTAGATAGGAGTAAAGATAAAGGCTGTCAAAATTGTAATCTGTTTACTATCTGGACTTCCAGATCTTAGGAGCTCTATCCTAAGATAAGTCTTAGAAAAAAGGGAGAGTAATCTTATGGTCCTTCTGAGCTTGTCTTCCTGGCTAGTTCTGCTCTTCAGATACCATACAAACGAGTTATTCCTTTGGGTCCAGATTTCAGACAGAGACATGACTTTGCTTGGAAGAAAGGAGTGGCTCACACTTGGTGTTACTTAGGAAGGTGTTTATTCAGGACAAAGGCCCAGGTGGTCAAAGCGTGGGAGTGTGAGTGAGGACTTTTTCTTTTACCTGCCCTTATGAACATGGGCGTTACTGGTGGAAATGAGGGGGAATGATTTAGGTACAGGGGGGGTTGACATTGACATTTAGGGGTAAAAGGGGTGGGAGATACCTGAAGCCTTGGCTGAGCCACCTGGCCTGCTAGCGCCATCAAGCACCAAGGTGTGTTCACAGATAAGATACCATACACTGGGCTAGGGCTATTAAGGGGATACAAAGCACTGGGCTAGGTCTATTAAGGAGAAACAATACGCTGAGACAGAGTATTGAAGAGATACAGTGGAGAGGGGGAAGCCTATTATGTGGCTTAAGGACAGGTATTTGGAAAGGGGATGGGGGTGGATGAACACTTACAGAAACCGGGATACAAAAATTATACAGAAATTTAGAAAGCCCGAAATGCACACTGCAACATAATCTCTTCTTTTTCTCGTACTTAATTTTTTAAAATTCTGTTTATTAATTCTATACATGAGTGATAATTTCTGTTTGCCTTCTTCAGATATGACTTGTAGTTTGCATAAAAAAGATGAGCATGCAAAAGTTTTGCCACTTCCAGGGATGTTTAGCTGTAGAAAGTGATAAGATCTCAGAAGTATGATGTGGGCAGTAACAAAATAATTCAACTGTATCAAGATGATCAAAACAAGACAACCAGTTGGCTGTACCTTTAGAAACTTGAAAAAAATTATAAGTATTGCAAGTCCTCAGTTTTTTTACACATTAAAGAACATACGTCCTAATTTTGAAGGGGATTCCGGAAATAGTGCATAGGATAAAACTCAGGATTATTGTTCTAAAGTAGCACTAGTTAGCATGAGTGACCATGACAGGGACCCAGACCATCAGGAAATCTGAATCATTTATTCAAAAGAAACGAGCTGTGAAGCGGTGTCTTGTCTCTGCCTTGGCCAGCCCTGACACCTCGACAGTATGAGGGCACGGCTCGGTATCAGGATGAACCTCACCGACCCCTGTGAGCTCTTGCTTGCCTGAAGGAGTGAAGCAACGACAACAGGAAACAAAGAGGGAGGCTATTCTGGGTTACCTGCTGGCTTTATTCATCAGGGTATCTGCCCCAGCAGACACCCCTCAGCAGAAGCAGCGGGGGAGAAAAGCGAGGGAAAAAAAGGCAGGAAACCCCCAATTCAACACCTTTTATTGGGGGGAGGAACTCAGGGATGGGTTTAACTGGGGACAAATCAGGGGCCAAAGGGTATGGCTCTCTAGGTAAATGACATACATTGTAACAAATCAATAACTCGGGTGGGGAGACAGCTGAAGTCTTGTCCAATCACTTGGGGTATTTTACTGGAACTTTCCAGACTTTTGGGAGAGACCCCAAAGTGACAGAAAAGGCCCAGGGGCTGGATAACTTCTGACTGACATACAACTGGGGTTGGGGCAAAGCCAAAAAGGGTGGAACATGGGTGGCATGGGGCAAACCATTACAACTTATAAAAAGGAATATAAAACAAGGAACAAATACATACATAAAACTGATAAAACCAACAACACACCACTACAGAGCTGGTTTTATACACTTTTCCAAGGCACAGGGTTTCCTTATATGGTAATTCTCACTATGTGACCTATCCCATGTTGCCACATCAGCAACACACATCCTAAATGTCCTTCTGTGGGGTGATCCTGTGCTGTTTACCAATCTGTCAGTGAACTTCTGGCCAGCTCCTCTCCATAAGACTCTGCTGCGGGGCACCTTCTCCTCAGCATCAGGCACAGACAAGTCTCTCTGTGCTGGTAGGTTCTGCTGGTAGGTCCCACAGCCTGCAGTTCAATTTTATCCCATCTCTTCCCACAAGTTAGCTAAGCCCTGATTTAATTAAGAGTAGGTGGAATCTTTTTATATACACATAACTCAGGCATTGAGCATAAAATCTCCATGTTAGTTAGTCCTGACTCTCTCTTATTTGTTTTACCCTTCTGTCATGATTTAGCTTTTCTTTAGCCTTCTTACTCTGAAGAATTGACACATTTTCCCCTTTTATTTCATTTAAAAAGGATTTATGGGAAAATGTTGTGTAAATTTTCAAGGACTTTTGACAAAAACTGCAAAAGCTTTTGACAAAACCCAGATGATGTGGGCTGTTCCTGAGACCGTAACAGTAAGTTAAGTTCAAAATACAACTATATGACTACTGCTACAGCAGATATTACAGTAATTAAAACACTTGAATGAGTACTGCTGTGAATGCATTTCATAGGGCCCGCAAAGTGCTAAATGCACACCACTAACTATTTATAAAAACTATGCATTTGTTTTTGTTTGACACCATATAGGACTCTCTGGACTTATTTGGAACACGAGAAAAATGGATGACAGAGTTGCTCTTTTTTTTTTTCCATCTATGCAGTGCAAGCAGATGGGAGTCAATTTCATGATTTGTTTCAATGATTTAGTTGGCTAATTTTTCCCAAATTTGCTCATTTTGTTCACAGTTTGAAGAACCTGCAAGTATTTTTCCTTTGTGCAATAAAGACTACAGTGAATGTTAGCTGGGTCAGCCTGGTAGTTCTCTGAATTTTATCTTTTATACCAGCAGAGAATTCATTCTCTGCTGTAGCCACATTTATAGAGATGGAATTTAGCTGTCTGCTTTGTCTAATTGACATTATAATTCAAGCTCAGCTAGCATATTAGTGTTTCAGTTTCCTATTTAAAATCATGACAAAACACACATAACTATAATGGGCTGAAAGTTTTATGCTTCAACAATCATATTTTGTAATGCATAACTAGTAATGATTATTCTTTCAAAAAGATCATTTACATGGGAAGAAATTGCTAATATTAAGTTGGATATTTTCCCATAAGGGAAAGAGACCTTTGAAATTCCTCCTTTCATCCATAGTCTCAAACTGGTATTCTTTCTGGCTCTCCATTGTGGTCACTACTTTTTCCCTCACATTCTGTTTTTTTCTTCCAGTCCATTCATTCTGTCAAAGACTAGCTGTTAGTAAGTCTTTTCTTCTGCTTTCCCTCCTTTTGCCCCTTTCTGCACCCTTCACTGTCTAGTCCAAGCTGCTGTTCCACAATCAATCAGACCATATGTAACTCTGCACTGGTCTCTGTCTCAACTTCCTTGTATACTCTACTAGTCCTGCTCTCTAGTTATTCCTGTTCTTTTCTTTCTTCATTGGGTATAAGATCTAGTTTTCCTTGAGCAGGTAATACGCTGGTGTACTTGAGTCCAGTCTGATCTCGAAGAAAGTGCTTCTGTTGAGACTGCTTTCTTAGCACTGTGTCCACTTGCAGTGCTCTAGCAATGAATGTGTATATAACTAAACATGAGACTTTATTTTCAAAACTTATAAATAGGAGGTAAAATATAAAGGTATATAGGTTTCAAGTTTCAGTGTGCTTCATCATTAGGGAAAAGCACATTTTAAATCATTGTTAATGTGTGCAGATAAACCATTTTGAATTTGACTACACACTTATATTTCCATTCGAAACTAAACACAAGGAAACAGGTTGAGTTGAAGTGTGTGACCTGAAAAAAAAGTCAAACACCAATAAGAGTTTTTTTAAAATATTATTCAACCTTTATGAAATGTATAAGGCTGACAGATGGAAAGAGAAATTTTCTATCTACATCTTTGGTCTGACACAAGGAGTGGTTCGTTCTTTGGCAAGAAGAAATGAGGGCTACTAGACCTCTATTCCCTCTACTAAGAAGGCTAATATTTTAAGTGATGATCTGCCCACTCAGTAGGAAATCTGCAGGACAGTGGCAGCCACATTATCACCAGTTAAATCAGTAAACAGTTTTGCTTTTAAATAGGAAAGGTGTGATAAAGAACCACTTCCATATGTCCAATGAACATGCCATGACAAACTAGCAATAAATAAATTTTCAGTATGACTTGTCTACTACCATTTTTTCTTGATACCCAGTGACATATTCAGGGTGTCAACATCTCTGCCTGGTGTTGTCAAAAAGAGAATGAAATTTATTTCTACATGTTGTGAGAGAATGCTTTTCAGTTTTTCAAGTTACTGTGTTCTTAAAAATGAATCATAATGAAATGAGGAAAAAAAGAGACCAAGCAAAGAGCAAGAGGCAGACATTAATTACATTTTGTACCACTTTATACAGATGATCTTTTGCCTCATTTGAATAAGAAGAATTTCTGTAATTACTTTTCGGTTTAGAATCTCCTTGAAACAAGAGCATTTATTGAAAGTTAAAACATTTTGTAGGGATGTTATTAGTACAACTGATTATCATAATGTTTTTTGTCTTTAAGTGGTATGAGTCAGATATTTTCCAGTGGTGCCCTTTTTTTAACCTAAAATAATGAATGAAGCTTTTTTTCTCTGAACTGTGTAAGTGTATATGTTTCACTGGAATATGCTGCAAACCTGATTGATTTTGGTAAATAATCCTTTTTACTTTTTAAAAAACTTACTAGAATTACTTAAATATCTTTTATTCATTATTTCTTTATTTATTTTTATTTCTTCATTTCTTCTTTCTTCTTAGAATTTTCATGAAAGAAAAAAAGTAAAATTCCTCTGTTGAGTGACTTGAGGTTTTTTTTGCATTTCTACTGGTCTCTTTCTGCTCCAATTAAAGCAATTGGAAAAACATCAATTAATTTCAGATGCCCAGGATGTGAAGTAGATGCTGCGCTTGTACTGAAATTTGTCTGACTCTTCATCTGCTACTACCAGGGTGGAGTATAACTAAAAATTCCAGGATCTCATTTGGTTGTTGGCTCATGGTCTGTTACACTGGCATCTTACAACTCAGTTGTGGATGAGTGAAAGGCCTCTCACGCAAAAAAGAGAAGCAGAAATAAGTTTCATTGAGGTAATACTTGGACAGAGTTCAATCTAATCAATGAAATTTAACAAAGATTAACAGTGGTTTACCACAGTTCATAAAGTTTGATGGAAAAGTTCACCTTTTTAAATACTGCACAGAAGAAACACAAAGGAACATTGAGTTAGGATGTGCAGTGAGGGGTAAAGTGTATGTACCACACTCCCTCCCTGACTATAGTCAACTTACTTCATGCCACAGAGTCCTGATGTTGTCACCTCTTATCTTTACATTATAAACCCTTGATATATCCTGTCCACACACTTGAGGATCCATGCTAAGAAAACAGCTTGTAGTGTAAAATATAACTATGAATCTTATGGGTGGTTTTTTTACATTATTGGGTGATTTCACATGATGAATAAGTAGTATTTGCTTTCTAAAATACCAAAACTTTGCATGGAATAATTGCAAGTAAAAAGCATCTTATTGTTAGAGCTAACAAAATCAAAACAGGATGAAGGCTCAGAATCAAATTTCTTGTTGCTGTTAATGACCATCTGAATAAGTTACCTCACCAATTTTGTTTTCCATCCTTGACTGTCTTCAGAACATGACACATTTATTTTGCTTCATAATGAGCAGTAATACATATTCTTTGTCCATTTTCTTGATTTTTTTTTTCTGCAATGAGTAGAGATCATCATGCTGTAATAGCTTTCTTAAAAATATAAAATTCATTCCAATGGAGTTAGGTAGTAAATCTTGATACAATGTAGAGCTAGATTGTAATTATAGATGAGAAGTGGTAGGAGCTGAATAGTTAAAGTCACAGCTTATAACTCGAGTAAAATTAAATCTACAAATATTTGAGTGATTGCTTCTATCTACAGTGATATTGCCTAGAAATATAAAATCAGAGAGGGTTCTCATAACAAGCACATCCATTTCTAATATACACAAATACAGTTTCAGAGGTTGTGTCAGGATATATCTCAAAATGGCAAATACTTGTTCAGTGTCAAGACAAATATCTTAGGCTTTAATAGCATTACGTTCACAAATCCTTGTTCTCACTCAACACATATATCAACATCAACAGTCTGCTACATGTTTCCCTTTTGTTGAGCTCATACCCTGTGTTTTATTATACAGAATGCAGTTCCATTATGATTTAATCTCAGCCCAGTGATGGGGGATGTTGTATATACCAAAGCATTGGATATTTATACTAAAAGTTGTGGATTTACTGTCAGTAGAGTCATAAGTAAAATTGACTAGGCACCATCAGGATTTGAATTGCCTTTCAAACTCGGTTGCATTATCCCAGATTACCTCTTACAGTGGGTAAGGTGGCTTCTTCACCTTTTCCTACAATTGCTGCCACAGTAGATTGTACCACAACTAAGCCTGAAAACAATGAAGAGCGAGACAGATATTAACTTGGGTTGCACAGAGTGCATTTGCAATTACTTGGTGGTCCCTTTCCTTCTTCCCATTGAGAAAATACATCATATAAGAGCCGTTGGTTCGTTTCCAGTGTGATAGCAAAGATTGTTATGGATGTTCTAACTTGTGTAAATTACTTGCTGCAGAGCTTATTTCTTGGCTAAAACTTCATCAGTCATGCTGTTTAATACCCCTAATTCTACGTGTTAGGTATCAGTCACATATCTTCTTGATTTTTTTGAGAAGTCAGGGTTGATCCACGCAACAATTCCAACCATCTTGCGTGGGACATACTTAAGAATAGTGGACAATTAGGTTTAATTGCCAAGATATTGGTATTTTAACTTCTTTGAGGGAGCATGATGAATTAAACAACACTCACTGTTGACCTGTGTATTCAATTGTACTGAAATTGTGTCTAATTTCAGTAATTTGTGAGGATAAGGTTTGTTTGATTCTGGGAATTATATGGTAGGGACTAGATTGATAGGCAGTAGTTATGGCTGTTGTAGTAGTGTTGTGGGAATAAGAGAAATGTTAAACTTCCCAGTTCTCACTGTGGACCTGAACCATGATCTTGACAACAAATTGATGCACAAATTCCATAATGAATCCAAATGTCTCCATACCTTTTGGGCGTTGCCATCCCTTATTGGGCTTACCTCAGTGTTTGTTACCTGTGTGCAGTTGTATAAAGGGACAAGCTTAATAAGTCCTTCAGCAGTACCATGATCATATTGTAGGGCAGTTTCTCCATCTATAATGCAAATGTGAGTGTCTCCAACCCACGTCAAGATTCCTGGATACAGACTATAAACACTTAGGTATGATGTAAGGTTGATTTGTCTGATCAGATTGATGTCTTCATTCTTACTGTCCACTGATTGATTTTGGATATGTTGAGCTTCACTATACATGTTAAGGCAGAGGCTACCATGTCCTGTGGGTTTGTTTGATTACTGAACTCTGTACTGCATCTCCTGACACTTCAGTACTGAAATTGATGATCCTTATGGGTCCCTCAGAGTATTCTGTGATTCTGTGATCTGTACTGCCACAAAAGTGGCTGATCTATTGATTGATAATTGAGGCAGGGAGGTCTTAATGGGAAAGTAAGTAGGTTAAAATAGACTGGTCTTAGGTTTTTCTGGACATGTTAGAAAGAAAGAAAAATTTGCCATGCATTGATTCTATGTTTCGTGTTGCCAGCAATGTGATACGAACTGGACCAGCAGGGGTGACAATTGAAAATAGGGACGAGAACTATTGAGTAAGCCTGGAAAATAACTAATAAAGTGCCAAAGCCAACAAAAGAACATAAGCTGAACACTGTATGGGGCAACCTCAAAAGACAGAACAATGGGGCAAACATAACAATATATACAGTGCAATCTGAGGGCAGGGAACCAAGGAAGAACTACATTACCATATATGTCCAACACTGTTAGCCATTCATAGATGAGAACTAAAAACATTGCCTAATATGGTGCAACTTCATTAACATAACTATTCCCATAATCTCATTCTTCTCACCATAACCTAATAAGATATTTCCCTTCCTACCATTTCCCTTCCTACAATCCCGTTTCCTGGGTGCCAGATGCCGACTACATTGTCGACCAAGGCCAACTCACTGTCAGTCCTTGCCAGACCAACTCCAACTCCAACCTCTACTATCAGCATCTCTCTTTGCAAATAGACCACAAGGTTTAGTTACCATTAATAGTTACCCTACTGATTTGTGGTAAATTTACCATGACAGGTTTTCCTGACTGTTATGCTATCAGATGTTTTCTTTGATCAGAAGGTGGGACACCAAGCTCTGTCTTTTGCAAAGGATGTTCAGCTCAGGGGGCTTCCTGTGGGTCCAAATGAAGTACTCAATGTAGTACTTTGGAAAGTCAAGTATTCCACTGGGCCTTGGTGGCTTAAAACTTTTGTTCAATAAGCCATTAGCATTTTTTGCCATCCCATTTGATTGAAGATAATATGAGATATAGAATACCCATTGAATTTCTTCTTGAACCAAAATGATAGCCTTCATCCTGAATTTTGTCCTTTGGCCTTTTGACAGTCACAATAAACGAGACGGACACTACTTCAGCTTCTCTGAGAATATATTGGTATATTGAAGAGCAAAATATCACTGGCCTGATGTAATCAATTCACTATGTTGACCACAAAGTTTTTTCTTGATAGATATTTAGGGGTGGTGCTGTAGCAGGATGACCTGTTTGTAATTTTATTCAATGTTGAGGACATTATTTTACTAGTTTTTCTATTTAGGTGCCAACCCTCACTCTAAGCAGGAAAATAAAGTGCTTTTTCACCTGTGTGACCTAATTTTTGATGTAGCCATGCTTCAAAGAGGTGCCACTTGGGATTCAGGAAATTCACTCTTTTTATTTTCCTAATTTTAGTCAATAAATTTTCTTTTTGGTTTCACTGTGCAGCTGGTATGTTGCTCTCAGCATGAATTTTCATCCATCTTATCTTGAATGGTGTTTATCTGGCTGTATTTAGTAGTGGTTGTCAATATTGAGTTCTCTAAGCTGGAGATCTGCTTACTTCCCAGTTCAGAGATATACACTGACAGAGCCACTCTGTGTAAACAGCCTATACAGTATGAGAAAGTATATATAGAATTTTTTGCTCCTTTCTGTGTTGCTAAAATAACTTCTTGTTGTTCTCCTACTTGTATGCCACCTTTGTCTTCTTTCATTATTTGTTTGCTAGTGGTAATGTCCATTGCAGCATCCTTGTTTAACCTTTTTGTGGTGGTCCTAGTGAATCAAATGTCTTCTGTTGGTGCTCCCTCACTGAAATTGGAAAGGTTAGATTTCTCTCACTAAATTGGAAATTGGTGAGATTTAAAAGCTTGTATAATGCTAATGGATCTGCATTTAAAAGAATATTTTGTTTGGAAACTTTAGTATGTTCCTTGATTACTTTCATTCCTCAGCAATTCCTGTCAAATAAGACAACTATTTTCTGCCTGTGCATTTTGGTGAAACTCCTTCTAAACGAGTAGTCCTCTCTAGGACTGCTTCTAGCAAGTTAAGTGGTCCTCTGCTGTACAGGATGTCTTTGGTGTATTTTCTCAACTTGTCTCACTACTTTGACTGAAGACAAAAGCTCTTTCCCTATTTAGAGTATACAACTCTATCTTTTTAAGCATGGTCAAGCTGAATAATAAAATCTCTTTGGTCTGTCAAGACCAGTTTGAAATAAGTAAGTACCATATTCAGTAAAACTCTATTCAATTCTTGTAAGGTTAGGAGGATGTACTGATCCAAATGACTAATATGTTTTTAATTCTTCAGAGTTTTTATCACCTCCTTATATTCTAATTTCCACTTCCAGGGTTTGCCCTTATTTAAAACTTCAGATAATGGATAAATAATAACAAACCTGGGTATATGCCATCTCAAATATTCTAAAATTCCCATCAGCTGCTGTAACTCTTTCTTAGATTGGGATATTTGCAGCTGTTCAATTTTTCTTCAGGTATCTAGAGGAAACACTGCAGTGCCCACTATTCCCCAACTACTTAAATATTTTACTCTCTTCTTGATTCCTGATATTTATCAGATGGGATCACAACTTCTGCTTTATGCAGTTCTTGCCACGCTGATGCTGCCGCTTCTCTCACATTTCCAGGAAAAGGTCCTCTGGCTATAATATCATCTATATGTTGGTGCAGTTTCACATCTTGAGGGAGTGAGACTGTAAAGGTTCAGTAAGTGCAGCATGGGCATTTGTAGGTGAACATTCATATCGATAGAGTCTGTTAAAGATGTATCTCCTCCAAAGTAAAAGCAAATTCTTATCTTCTTGTAAGCAGACCATATAGAACATATCTTTCACATCTAGCACTGCCATCCATGAGCATGTGGCTGTTTGTAGTGTGGCTGCTGAAATTGCAATACTGGCTACTGAAGTCATTAGCAGGACTCCACTGGCATTTTAGCACTGATAATCAATTGTTAAATTCTACCTCCTATCTGGTTTTTAGACTGGTCAAATTAGTGAATTGTACTGGGTGTAAGTTCTGGAAATAATGTACAGTTTTTACATGACCACTATTACCTCAGAAATCCATATTTGTGTTGCAGCAAAAATCAGATATTGTGGTACATTAATAATCTTTGAACCAGGTAGTGCAGGGCTGGATGTCATGTCTAGTCCCTTTAAGATCTAAGCCCCTCAAGATTTGAGACAAACTTTACAATTATGGTTAGTTGTTAATCACCAGCTGTGGCTGGGCAGTTATAATTAAGCAATTGCATTGTGAATTTTGTATGCTTAGTTAATCTTCTATTTCAAGGAAAAGGGAAGAAAATACCAAGATGAATGGGCTGTCTGGATGATAGCCACCAGGAGTCACCAGAACTGAGCAGTAATGTAGGGAAAGGTAATTACTGCAGTGGGAGGTAATAACCACCAAGTCACTGACCACTTGCTAAGGGTCCTGGGCCTGTTTTTCAGCTGATAGATTGTCCCACCCTATTTCATAACTGTGGTTTGTAATGCCATGCATTAATTCTGCCCAGGTAGGGGGTTGTTTGCTGGGATCATTATCACCAAATCCCTCATTGTGTTTTGAGTCTCTTTTAATTTCATACCCTTTTGCAAATAAGTAGGTTTAAGAACTGCTAGGACTCCTCTAAGTAGTAGTTTTAGCATTACATAATCAATTGTAGCAGACAATAGAATATAATTGGATTTTTTTAAATGTATGTCATGTATAGGCAAATTTTGTGATGACTGTAGGAAAGCTCAGTAAGACATCTTATAGGTTCGTCTTGCTACATAGCATCTATTTTCCCAGCTCAGTAAGCTATCCTGCTGGTTATAGAATGGCACCCCATATTCATGTTTGAGTCCTATATTTAAGAGAGGTCCTGGACCCCAAATCTTACTTGATTCATGTCTACTCAGCATTATTTGGTGAGTGATGTTTAGCAGCCTTGCCACAAGCACTATGTTTCAATTTCACCTTCTTGCCACATTTTTTCTTGTAAATTTGTCAACAGTAACAGATCCCAGAATGATTCGCACAGTGTGTCACAGAGAGCTACCCTGAGGTTTGTCAGAATGTTCTGTTTTAATGATAGGTCTGGCTTTGGAAAACAAAGAATGATCTTCTCCTTGGTTGCTATAATTGTCACCCTATATGCTCCTATCCCACAGTTCAGGGGATACTATTAATTTCCTAATCTTCACAGTCTCAGGTTGATAAGCAGCCTCCATAAACATAATCTTGGCCTTTTCTTCTAACTTTTATTCTTTCAACATTTCTTCCTATAACTATTTCAGCAGCTGTTCAATTTCCAAATGCAGTATTAATATTAACTCAGCTGCCTTTTTGTCTTCTATTTTATTTTTTTTTAGGTCTTGCTCCTTTTTATTATTATTCCTCCTACCCTGATAAGCAGCTTCTTAGCCGGTACCTAGCATTTTACAAATATTTACTTTCCCTTTTCCATCCTTTATATGCCCCTGGCCACTTTTGGCTGTTTTTCCACAGCTTTCCAACCATACCAATTATCACGAGTACAATTTTTTGAGAAGTTGTGACTCAGGTTTATTTCATGACTCCGGAAATAATCTGTGATAGTACTTGCCATACTTTTGGCAATCCCAATTTGTTGCAGATGAATGAAAGGCTCATCACCCAAAAGACAGAAGCAGCAATATGTTTTATTGACATAAAATAATAATTTGATGGAGTTCAATACATCTGACAGAATTCAATACATTCAGTGGAATTTAAAAATTTATTACTGTTTTACTAAGGTTCAATTAAGTTTCACAGTGAGGTCCACCTTATTAATTACTGCATGGAAGAAACACACAAAGGCACACTGAGTTAGAATTGAGTTTCACACAGAGACCAGAGATGCAAAGGATAAGGAAAACCATTCCTCTGAGTCATGAGGCTCAGAATGTACCCCATTGCTTTCTCAACTCCTTAGACAGCCTAGGTTTGGCTAGGTCCAATCTTAGTCACATATTTGGACAATGGTTTATATCTCATGAAAATATCTATATGAAGTTTATAGCAATTAATATTGACTAAATACATGGATTGCTAATGTTTC
This sequence comes from Sterrhoptilus dennistouni, assembly GCA_013397095.1. Lineage (NCBI taxonomy): Eukaryota > Metazoa > Chordata > Aves > Passeriformes > Zosteropidae > Sterrhoptilus > Sterrhoptilus dennistouni. Next base: position 2,100,526 of record VWZU01011871.1, read on the forward strand.
ATTAGTATTAATTCAGTGTTATCAGTCACTTGCCAAAGATCTGTTGTGAGTAAAGGTATTTTGCCATCTTGGACATGGAAAAACTCTTAATTCCAGGTAAGGGATCTCAAACCTTGTGAGTCATCCCTGCTAAAGGGAGAGTAATTGGCATGCTGCACATCAGGGAGAGCTCAAAACTGTGCTCGTCCTGATGGGAATATTTACAGAGTGAAGTAGTTGGCTGCTGGTTACTAATGTAGATATGTTAGACGTCTTTATTTTAGCTCTTCGCTTTAGTTTTGTGCTTTGGTTATCTTGCATTTTTGGGGCTTCAAAACCAGGTTACAAAATGTTTTTCCAAGGTACCTTGACTCCCTTGTATGTGAGACAGGAGCTTTCCAGCTCACAGGTTCACCACAGGGTGTTAGGTTTGTTGCTCCTTAGTCAGCCTAAACAAAAATACAGCAAAGGGTGAAGTGTCGCAAACTCGCATACTGTTCATAGACTAAAGGAGTTGCACTGATTAATCACTGGAGTGCCTGGGCATGCCGTGGATCATGCCACTGATCAAATCATGATAAATATCAACAGGAAAAGTGAAACTCAAGGAGAAGGTGGCTAACTGAACAACAAGAAACTAACAAAAGCCTGTATGCCTTGTTGGTTCTTCAACAGCTGCTGAGAGATCTGCTCTGAAATCATTAGCTTCAGGTAAGAATAATGTTTCTCTGGTGTGTGCATCTGCTGCACTGACTGCTCAGCAAGTTGTTCAGGGGAAGTGAGACAAAGCCTGCTGAGACTTACTTCTAAGACTTACTTCTTTTACATACATGGTATTAAATCAGAAAATGTATTCTTCATTTTTATAACTTGTATAATCCTGATCTATTTTCTATTTGGAAAATGCTGTTATTCCTCTGCAGGACATATCAGACCACTAGTACTTCTAAGTTCACGATGAAGACGATGCTCATATTTCTGTTGGCATTTTAGAGTTGAGTTAATTAACATTTTTATAGGAGCAATAATTAACATTTTATGAGCTGGATTCCCTCATCCCTTGAACGTACTTTGGCCTCACTTCATACTGGAACATATAAGAGGGTAATGTTGCAAAATGCTAATGTTCAATTTGGGTTTAAGGGCAAAATGCACTTCATAAATGCTGCTGACTTGCAGTAAGAGTGAGAGCTTCATCTGAAGGAAAAGAAATGGCAGGAAGCCCTTAGCACCAGTCCAAAATGCTAAGCTAACACTGAATGATAATTATTCTATAAATGTTATTCTGTTTGATGTTATGCTAATGTTGTCTTAGTGAGATGACAGTCCTTCAACTATCCAAATCAGTGTTATTTTATATTTAGATTGTAAGAAAATAGGGGCAGACCTCTGTGGTCTCCTGACACTTCTAGCAAAATGGAGTTTGGAGTAAAGTAACAAAGTGCTATGCCAGGTCAAAACTTTAATCGTAATAATTGATCTGTCAGAATATTTGAGGAGATGTCTAGTTTTAATGCCAAACCTAGGTAAGATTTTCTCAGTAGCACTCCAAAGTTTATCCTTTCAGTCTGCAATAGCATTGTTGACAACTGCAGACACAGAGATCCAGATTTCAAGAAATAATAGTAGCAGGTATATTAGTGTCTTTTCAGACATATTTACTTGCATTGTGGAGAAAAGGCGATTAATTTGGTATCTGTTATATTTGCTTCAGTTTCTGCAGTATCTATGGTGGATTTTTGTGTAAAGTATGCCACTAATTTAAAAAGAAAAATTATTGTAATTAGTTCTATTATTAAAGAATGTAACTCAGATGAAATACTATATTATCCAAGTGGAAACCATGCTGTCTTCTTGTCTTAGTTCTGGATAGGACAGAGTTAATTTTGTTACAGTTGCTTTGAGGAGGCTGTGAAGCCTAGATCCATGTGGGCATGTCTAGATTATTTATTCCATATTGTGCACATCATCGCTGGGGGACATGGCTTCTGGTGGAAGAAAAAGGGAACATGCTGTGGAGCCACTACCATTGTTGTTCCTTTTTTTTTCCTGGGAGAAAAGCAGAGCACAGATGGTGGGGTGATGTCATGAAGATGGTCCAGCTTGGAGGATTTGTCCATCACAGTTTTTCCTTGTTTCAGGCTTGGGGGAGAAGTGTGAGTACAGATGATTTTTCTGACATTGTTCTCCATTGTCTTGAGGGAATGAAACACTGGCAGTGATAACATCCACCATTTTCTCCTTTGTCTTGGGAACCCACATGTTTCTGGCTGCTGTAGCACTGGGTCACTCAGAATTCCATGAGCATTTTTTCCATGAAATTACCCTCTTTTAAACACCATTGTTGTTAATATTGTTGCTGTTAGTGTCTGTTACCTTATCTCATTACTGTTTTTCTAATAAAACATTATCTCAACCCATAATATCTGCCTTTTTTTCCTTTTCTCATTGGAGGGACAGGGCGAGGCAAGCGTCGACTTGCAGCTTAATTTCTAACTGTTCTTCATGTTTTTGTGAACCAAATAACTTATTTTATTAAGATTTCAGGTCACAGAGATGTGTACTTATAGCTATGGTCTATCAAATATTCTTCTCTATCGATAAAATGTTCCAGTGCCAGTTCTTTTAGCTCCATGGATCTCAGTTTACTTGTGCCGAGTGATCTGATTTATATGTTGTGCAATATACCTTTCCTTGCCACATGAAAGAAGTATCTCATTAAGAATAAATCTCATTTTTTCAGCTTTGGGATTTTAAAAATAATTTAACTTAAACTCTTGAGAATTTAACCTGCTAAATATTTATCCACTGAAGATTTTAGTCCTTGTTCTTACAGTTTACAGAAAACCTAGAGTAGTACTGGAGGTTTTCTCAGCTACACTGAGTTTTGCATCAGATGTCTCTTGCAATCCATTTTACTTGTCTCCTGATACTGTTTGAAGTAGTAGGAAGACTGTGTGCATAGAAAAATGTGCAGACTCTGGCAGAGTGGAAAACAAGTGTTGTCTGTATTATGTGCTGGAGAGATCGCATAGAATGGAGCATTATGTCATTTAATGTGGGTGGTTTGCGACACTTTCTTGGCTCCAGCTGGCTAGGACAAATGTTCTCTTTCAAATCCCCTTTACTTAAGAAACCCCAAGGGGGCTAGATGGGACAGAAAAGAAAGGCAAATGCAATATGTCCTTATTTCTAGTCAAAATGTTGTGGAATGATAATCAATGTAGTTTCTGCAGCATTACTTCATGTGCAAATATTGGATAATTTGCCAGCTGAAAAAAAATAGATAGGTAACAGGTATGATTGCTGATGACACTGGGGCAAATTACAGACTCACAAATTTTGATGAGTAATTGAATATTTCAAAAGGCAGGCTCTTTAATCTGTGCCTGAGTTATAATGCTATCTTAAGGGGTAACTTTTTAATGCTACACCTTCAACAGACAACACAGCATCAGAAGCAAATACATGAATGCTGATAAAACAGAAAAGCATGCATTTTGAAAAGAAAGTTAAACCATTTTGCAAACTAGAGAAAAAATACTACAAGTCACAAATAATTGTAAAAAATGTTCAAAGAGGAAAAAATTCACCCTTTTCTAATGGTCTGAGAAGGTCTAATGGATTCTTTAGCTGTCTTTTTGCACCTTAAGATTACAAACTTAATGATGTGCCAGTAAGAAATTACAAAAATGGAAATATCATAGTTTCTTATGACCAAAAAGAGAAAGCTATTTTTATGTACATTGGAGGTATCAAAACACACCTATTTTAAGATATTGAACTGTAAGATCCAGGAGCAATTGGAAAGAAATGCTATATGCAGTTTCTTGTTCTGATTTAATATTTTAACACTGTTGCAACACCTCACACAAACAAAATCAATTTGCTTATTGTTAAAATCTTGATAGACTTCCTCTGGGAATAACTGTTCTTTCAAGAAAGTAAACACTAATACCAGAACTGGCCTAAGTGTCCACCCGTTCACAGTCTGACATTTATAATTGATCTAAAAAATATTTTGTCTCCTGCAACTTGCCTAGCATGTTACAGAAGGTATGTATTAAAAATTTCAGCATTTTGGGTGGGCAAATAGGCTTTCTCCTCTTCCATCTCCAGCTGGTGATTCTATTTTGAGCATTTACTGCATATGTAGTGATTGTTGTGAGATCAGCCCTTCCTCAGATATTTCTGTGCCAATTTAATGCTAGTGCAAGAGGGTTGGGCAACCAGTTGTTATTTTGACTACTATATAAGTTTGCCAAATTTTAATGGACCATAGGATGTAGAGAGAAGTGGATCTACTAAACATGTATGAAAAAGCACCATCCATGTGAAATCAGTTCAGTTGTCATTCACCACAGAGAAGGACTATATCTAGGATACCAATGGATAGACAATGGATAGACAATGGAAGAAGCAAATTACAAGATGTCTTCAGGTTGAATGTCTGGAGGTATGACCTAAGGTATGCCTTAATCTCTTATTTCCCCCACTTCAGTTAGATGTCCTCTTAGGAGTGCAGAATGGCAGTCTTGTCATTGTTCTTACTGTACTGTGGATTCATTGCTAATATCAACATTGCAGTGATGCCTTAAGTTTTAGGTTTCATGTTTTTCAGATTCTGTGCTGCCTAGGTGTGTAGTTCTGAGCCTCATATTAAGTCCTGGCTAGCTCTCTTCACAGAGTAGGGAGACAAAACAAATCCTTTTCCTGCTGAGGACCAAGGACAATTCTCAGGCCCAAAAGCCTAAACAACGGTGGACTGAAGGGAGAAATAGGAAGGATGAGACCTCACAACCTGAAGCTGTAATTGGACAATTAAACCTCAATATGCAAATAGACCAAAACTTACAAAAGTGTTAGACCTTGTGACTGGCTGTTCATTTTGTGACCATTCTAAGTCCACCTTGGGTATAGCCCTGGGCAGGCTCTTGTCCTGTCCAATCCTGGAGGCCTTTCAATAAATTCCTACTTTATACCCTAGCTCTGTCCAGTCTCTGTTTGAGGTCAGCCTTCCTAAGATGTCAGCAGGAGCTGTAAATTGGTTAACAATATCCCTTTCAATCAGCAGAAGAATAAAGTCTACTGCAAGAAGTGTGGCCTGCCAAACTTATTCCTGTGTTTTCAGTCTGTCTAAACAGATCAAGAATATGCTCATCATGCAGTTTTCAGACAACCACAAAAGGATCCTCTGGAAGTCATCTAGTCCAAATTACTTTCCAGCTTTCCAATATTAGATTAGTTCAGCTGTGGCTACATCCCTCCAAGTCCTGGAAATCTACAAGATGGACATTCTTCATCTCCAAAACTTGCTCAATGCTATATTATGCTGATAGTAAGGAAACTTTTACCTGTGTTCTTCCTTAACATGCCAATGTGATATTTGTGGCCATTGCTATTTGCAGACTGGCTTGGGCAAAAAGTTGTAATGTGCATACTCTGTGGTAAATGATTTTCTATAGTCTGTGGTGTGTCAACTGTCAACAGAGAGTCTCTGTCCTAGGTCAGGAGAGGTGCTGTGATAAGCTGAACAGATCTCAAGTTGCAACATCCAATTTCGTTCATCAAAAATGTAATAAGATCTGGAGAACTCACCAGGTATATGGATTGGTTAGCAGTGGATTTCTTTACAATATGTCCTGTTGGCCCCAGCCATGTTTCTGATGTGAAATGTAAAGATCAGATAGGAATGTGATTTTCTCTCTAATCAAAGAATATGTCATGAGTTTTCTTCACACCGCATTTTCCTATCTTTATGCACCAATTCATAAGCTGAGAGGGGGAGTACAAAACACAAGTACAATATAGACAGCAGGGACATAGTGAAAGTCACATTACACCTTTGCACAGACAGATTTAGATTTCATACTGATGGGGATCAGTTTAAAGTGTCCTGTTTATGTTTTGTAGGACTCATACTTAAGATATTCCTAGAATCAATGGGGGAAATACTGTATTTGTTTAAAATTGTTATATACTTATTTTATAGAATAGAAATTAGTTTTAGCTGGTATTGTAAAGCCATGCTAACTTTGAAAAAAGAAAATTATATTTTTGTAAATACTAAAATACATGCACATATGTATGTACAGTGTCAGCAGTTTTCATTGCCAAACTTAATTTTGTAGATTTACTGTACTTCTTAATGTTTACATAAGACATCTTTATCTTTCTCTCTCTCTATATATATATATATTTATGCGTGTGTGCGTATTTGTAACATGTTTCTTTCTCTATGAATCTAACCATCTGTCTGTCATTTCACTGTAGTATTCCATGTATTGCAAAGATTAACTGGTAATAGCTGTGTCTTTTTAGTTCTACCCCATGGCAAGTCTGTAAACAGAATGCCCTTTAATCTAAAAATTATGTGTAAAATTTAGGTGAGAAACCACATTAACTTGGCTTTATAGATCTATTTTTGAATGTGTCCAGGACTTAGTATTCTTCTAAATGGAGTGTGTATTCAGTAAGCACATGTTTAATATTGCCTTTGCAGCTAAGAAAGCTTTCCCTTTTGTCTCTTTATGGGTGCTAGACCAGTACCAGAAACACTTCTTCTCACTTCATTAAATCTAGATAGACCTTAATGGTTTTTAAAGCCATATCCCTAGTAATAGTAATAATATTGCACTGCATTTTTTACCTTATTGCTAGTTAACTGTAGAATAAACCTACTGCTCTTACCTTTATGTAAAATTATGGTTTTTAATTTGAATGTAGTTTTAATATTTAGATAAATTCTCTGATAAAATTAAATTAAAGTAAAGTAAATCATGCTAGAAACACAGCAAAAAAAGATTAACTTAATAGCAATAATGTGTTTTTGGGATTTCTTTTGCTTCTTCTTTGGGAAAGAAATGGAGAGAGTACACTGTATTTGCTGAATATATTGTACATTGCCAAAGGATCATATTAATAGGAAAGAAGACACATATCCATATTATTTAGTTTTTAAAGATGAAAAACCCTCACTTTTTCTTCTGCTCATTATTATACTATTTGAACCACATGGATTAAGAAGAAATAATGAATACTTCAGCATTGCCTTCCTGAAGGGTATTGTGGACATATTGAATGGACTACTGTCACATAGAGCTTTATCAAAATAACTAAAAGAAGTCATGCTTAATAAACTCCAGATAACTTAAGTAAAGTAACTCTTGACTTATTTCTTTCACAGGCTTTGCAGACTGGCAGATTTACATACATTACATCATTCTTCAAGACATGAGATCTTGAATCACAGAGCATAGCATTAGGAAAATTATTCTTGTGGTATTATATGCACCTATTTGTGCTTCAAAATAATCCAAGCACCTATTGCTTCAAGGTAAGAACTGTCTTACATGATCAATGAAATAATTGCTGAAATTAAGGGAAGGAGAGGTCCTAATTGGACACTGAAAAATTAACTTGTTAAATTGAACTTTCCTGGAGGTGATCCCTTAAACTAAGAAGTGATCTGTTAGGATTGACATGAAAAACCTGATACACAATTATCTGTCTTTGTTAAGTTGCTCATTTAGGCAAATTAAAGCTGTCTTTAGAAACTGGGTTTTTTTAAGTCTTAGAATAATCGTTACTATGTGTAATATTTCTAGAGCAACAGACAATTCGAAATACTGCTGCATACATAGGATTCTTCTTTTTCATTAATAACTCAGAATATCTCTGACTGTTACAGAGATGAGTCCAAAGTAGCCAGCTACTTGTGCAGATTTTTATTTTTTTTTAATGTGGTCTTGCAATTGCAGTGTTTTATTCACAGATAATTTACAGGTTGATACTTTTCCTTTTTTCTAATAGAATTTTAACATAAAGTGGGATAGCCTGATCCCAAATACAAATTTTGATGAAAGTAAATGCATTGCACAGACTACACCATTTCCCTCCCATCTTGTAGAATATATAGAACATCGATGTAAAAAAAAAGCTGACCTTGTTTATCTTTCCCTTGTGAGGTAACTCTGAACAACTCTGGTATGATCGATCCCCGGTACGTCACCAAAATGCCATAAATGGGAATGACTTCCCTGGCATACACTGAACAAACTCCTGGATTTATATTAAGATCACATAAAATGTTCTGCTGTCTCTGTTCAACCATCCAAGAACTGGGACATTTATCCTGGCATACATTAGGACATCAAATCCTCAAGAAATATTGTAATGGTTAAAAAAAATAAATAAGTAAAAAAAAAAGCATTCTGCTGGCATTCTTGCATGGGTATGAGAACAAAATTGTAGGGTAGTAAGAAATAGTGAATAGTTTTTAATGACTTAGTTTAGAAGAGCTATATTTGTAATCCATCCATCTCTAAAAATCTCAACCCAAACTCTCAATAAAACTTTAGCTCTTGCTTTTCTTATTAGCCTTCTGAAGTTTTTCTTGTTTATTTGCAGAGAAGTGCAACTTTTATACTAATTTACATTGATATCGTCATAGAAAGCAAACCAAAATTACAGTCCTATTGACCTACTAAGACTATAATAATCAATATGACTTCTGCATGTATCTTGGTTTGGAAAGACAGGTATCAGCCAGAGAAAGCTGGAGCTTCCCTTGGAATGGAAAATGTAAACCCTCTCCCTCCAAATTATTATAATTTTATAATTAGGGGCTTTCAGGCAGAGATGAGGGAATAGGAGTAACAGTTCTTTATTAGAAATATTAAAAATACAAATGTAGTAGTACAAAAAGACCAACAAGCAAGCAAGCAAGCAAACAAACAAACAAACAAATATCCTCGAAATCCTGACTGAGCCAGAATACAACCTGACACCCTGTTGGTCAGGGTGTTGGTATAGTCCAAATAAATCCTGGAGTAACAAATGTGGTTCTGTTGGAGTAGAGATGATCCTGTAGAAGGGTCCAGTGATGGCGAAATGGGTCTAGTCTTCCTCTGGGAAATCCAGTGGAAAACAGGCTGTCCTGGTGTTCTGAATTGCAGGTTTTATATAGGTAGAAATGCTTGGCTCCTCCCACTGGGTGGAGCCTCTCACAATGGGATGATGTAATATTATCAGTCATGTGGTGAGGCTTAATGGCCCATTACCAGAAGATATCCCCCTGGAGGGAGGATGGGTCATGGAAGAGATAAGGAACGATGCTCTACCTGGTTTTAACAGCTGATCCATTAACAGAAGGCACCCCACCCCCCTGGAGCTATGAGGAATGGGGTATACAAGAGATAAAGAAAAACACCTCCCCAGCCGGTTTCAACAGATGGCAAACAGAATACACATTTTTGGTTACATATTGCAACCCAAGACAACATGTAAATTCTTGGGTTTTGCCCTGAGAAACCTCTCTACATTAATTCATCTCCTTGTTCTCATGAGACAAATTGATTACTGCTGTTATTTTTTAAAATGTTACAAGACTTTTGCTGTTGCTTTGAAACAGTGATAATTTAGGGAAAATAAAAAAGAATATTCAATGCAGAAGAAACAAATCTTTAAAATATATAAATGGATACCTGTGCCATGCCTTTGTTCGATGCCTGAAACCTTCTGTCCAGAAACGTAGTTAGCATGCTGGTATCTACTGCTGTTTACCAATGTAGTGCCCTTTTTAACTGCATTTCCTGCTCTGCCTTCATGTTTCTTTTTCAACATTTATAATTTATGAGCCATTAAAGATGTTGTTTGATGTAGGAGCAGCACAGAACAGATTAACTGCTGCTGTAAAACACAAGTTTTGGCAGTGTCAATCAAATTATGCCTTTGGCATAGTAATGTGAGTTCTAGTGGTATCTATGAAAAATTCTTTAACTCATTACCCCTGTGAATGCCAAATAACCCTATAACTTAGATACAGGTAATTGTGATGAAAATCAGAACTTTTATTCTCATCAGTTGTCAAGAAACTTGCTCTGACTATATAGGTGACAAAAGTCTTTTCAAACTCCAGCTTTTTTCTCAATACTGAAAATATTCAGAGCTGAGAATTATCAGAATACTTTCTCAATGATGCATAACATCAGATCATCAAAATCAAGACCATTTGTGACCCAAAAATATTTTATAATAGGAGATTTTTTTAAGCTAAAAGTGTTTTGATAGAGGAAAGAGTGGAACAGAAGACATGGAAGTGGACATAGAATTACCACTTCGGGATGATCCTGGCTGCATCTTCTTCCTGATGCAGTAACTTGTATCTAAACCAACTGATACCCAAGTAACCACTTGTTAGCCCGGGCTTGATCTGTTACTTTTTTCACTGATCTTGCTGAAAAACAGTCACTTTTGTCAATCATACCCATACAGAGGTTGTAGTTCAGTGAGTAACATTTAGAGCTGATCAGGTTAAATCATATACCTCAAGAACGGCTGTCTTTTTTCCTCTGTTCTTGTGCACTTATCCAGCTTATCACTGAGGACATTACCATTTTAGTCTTTAGAATCTCTTGTTTTCCCTGTTTTCTGATGTGTCAGCATGTGCCTTTTTTCTCTTACCCTAAAGAGAAATAAACTAAAAATATATGAAATCACTAAATGGTAGAGTTTTTGGTTCTTAGAGATGTAAGGAGAGGATTCAGCAGAACTTCCACAATGGATCTCCAGAAGGCAGAACTTGGCTTTTTTAGAAGGCTAGTTCAGGGTCCCTTGGGAAGCAGTCCTGAGGGGCCAAAGAGTCCTGGAACACTAGACATGCCTCAAAAAGGTACAGGATATACAGATTAAATGTACAGGAGCAGGTTGCCCCTATGTGCTGAAAGATGAACTGTAGTGGAAGAAGACTGGCCTGGCTGAACAGAGAGCTTTGGTGAGACTTGAGGCTAAAAGAAGAAAGAAGTGAGGAAGGGGCAAGCAGCTCAGGAGGGATATAAGGTTATCATGAGGTAATACAGGGAGAAAGTTAGAACAGTCAAAGCCCAACTAGAAATTAATGTAATATTGCAGTGAAAGACACTATAAAGTTTTGTAAATTCTTCAGGAACAAAATGAGTGATAAAAAGAATCTACATCTTCTATTGGATGCAAGGGGAAATGTAGTGACCGTGGCTGAGGAGTAGGTTGAGGTTCTTAATGCCTTCTTTACTTTAGTCTGTAGTAATACGACCAATTCTCAGAGTATTCAGTATCCTGAACTGGAAGGCAATGAAGCTGGAAGAAAATGAAGCTGCCACAATCCAAGAGAAAGTGTTTTGGGACCTGCTACACAACTTGGACACACTTAAGCCTATGGAACTGGATGGGATCCACCCAGGGGTACTGAGGGAGCTGATGGAAATGCTCACTGATCCACTTTCAATCATTTACCAGAAATCCTGGCTAGCCAGGGAAGTCCCAGATGATGGAAGGCTAGCCAGTGTGGCACCCATCCACAAGGGTCAGAAGGGAACTACAGGCCTGTCAGTCTGACCTCAGTGCCAGAGGAAGTCACAGACCAGATCATCTTGAGTGCCATCATGCAGCCCATACAGGACAACAAGAGGTTCAGACCCAGCCAGCATGAGCCTGAAAGAGAAGTCCTGCTTGACCAATGTGATCTCCTTCAAGGTAATATACTCAGTGGTTTAAGGTAGGGTGGTAAATGACTACTTGGACTTCAGTATTCCTTTGACACTCTTTCCCACAACATTCTCCTGGAAAAAATGGCTGCTCAGGGGTTGGACAGGTGCACTGTTTGCTGGGTTAAAAACTGGCTGGATGGCCAGGCCCAGAGAGCAGTGATGAATACTGAGACATTCACCTGATGGTTCATCAGTAATGGTGTTCTCCAGGGCTCAATACTGGGGCCAGCCCTGTTTAGTATCTTGGCAAACATCTGGATGCGTGGATGAAGTGTACCCGTAGTAAATTTGCAGACAACACCAAATTGGGTGTGAGTGTTGATCTGCTGGCGGGAAGGAAGGCTCTGCAGAGGGATCTGGACAGGATGAATCAAAGGCAGAGGCCAATTGAATGAGGTTCAACAAGACCAAGTGGCACATCCTGCTCTGTGGTCACAACAACCCCATGCAGTGCTACAGGCTGGGGGCAGAGTGGCTGGGAATGAGCCCATCAGAAAAGGACCTTTGGGCAATTGTTGAAAACTTTCTGAACATGAACCAGACTGTGCTCAAGTAGCCAAGAAGGCAATTACACCCCAGTTTGTATCAAAAATTATGTGACCATCAGGATGAGGATAGTGATTGTTCCCCTGTGCTCAGCACTGATGAGGCTGAAACTCAAAACCTGTTCAGTTTTGAGCCCTTCACTGCAAGAAAGGCATTGAGGTTCTGGAGCATGTTTTGAGAAGGAGAGCAGAACTGGTGACGGGCTGGACCACAACTCTTATGAGGAGGGGCTGAAGGAGCTGGGGTTGTTTAGCCTGGAGAAAAGGAGGTTCAGAGAAGACGTTATCAATCTCTACGACTGCCTGAAAGGAGGCTGTAGCCAGGTGGGGATTGGTCTCTTCTCCCAGGTAGCAAGTGACGGGACCAGGGAAAATGGCCACATATTGCACAACGGGAGATTTAAGAGTAGTAAAATTCTTTCATGAAAACTGTTGTCAGGCATTACAGCAGACTGTGCAGGGAAGTGGTGAAGAAACCATCCCCACAGGTATTGAAGCGACATGGTTTAGATGTAGACTTAGAAGTACTGGGTTAACAATTGGACTCAATGTTCTTAATGGTCTTTCCCTACTTAAACAATTCTATGATTCTATGATTGTATGCCTAACTAATGTGTCAGGTTTTTAAATACAGGCTTGGGGGAAGCAAAGCCCCATGAGTTTCAAGCAAGAAGAAAAACTTTTTCATTTCTTAATGATTGTATTATGACACACTGTTAAAAAATGTATAAAGAGATTCAGATTAAAACCTCCTTATGCCAATCTAGTGCCACCTATGCAAAAATTGCTAGCAATAAAAATATTTCTTAAGAGGGAGTTCTCAATATTTCTCTTTTATGTCCTTTATAAGTGCAGATACTTTCATTGTACTATCTAAAAATACAATAAATATATCCAATTTATTTTGCATGTCCTTTCCTCTTTTACATATTATTCTTTAAAAAATACTCTCTTAGTCATAATACTAGGGGAATAAAACACTCAAAAAACTGCCAACATATTTAGTGGTGGCTAAATAGGCTAAAGCTGAAGACTCTTTTTTTCATTTTCACATGAAATTCATATTGTATTTCAAGTAAAAACAAAAATAATAAATAATTATAAATCACTCCTTAAAATAAAGTTTTAGCAGACTATTAGTGGGAAGGGGGCCTACCTGTATTCTGCTGTTCCCTCTCTAAATCCATCTCTTGAGTCGTTACAGAGGTGATGAAGATTCCTGCCTCTATCTTTATACAGTTCCCACTCTTCAAAAGTCCAGCAGAGAGGGGACTAGAGCAGGGCTGGATCTATGTGATCCACCTGTCCTTGGTCTCTGTAGAGGGATGCGAATGTCACAGTCAGAGCCCTACAAAACTGATGCAGGCAAGGCACTGAGCTGATGCTGTCAGTGACCATTGTCATGATTCAGAGGGGAAAGCTGTCACAAATTCCTAGTGCAAAAATGTGGAGCAGTCTACTCACAAGGACAGACTTTCTCATTCCCTTTGTTAAAAGGCTGAAAAGTGAGATATGGTCCTTTGAACTTATTTTATTCTAAGTGTTCTAGTCTCTCTCAGGTTCAACGCTTTCCTGCATCTTTCTAAAGCTTTACATAACTTCTGCATTTTGTTCTTTTCAGCTGCAGAGTATATTCTTTGGCATGTAAATATATCTCTCAAAATTCAAGCACAGAGAGTCATGCATCAGCTGGTCCATGAATTGTGCATTAGCTTTGTGCATGCTGAAGTCATTGGAAAATTGTTGATTTATTATTTATTGAAGTAATAAGGGTCTGCAGTTTTAAACAGACCTTCAATTTACATTGCTTCATGTGTCTTGGAAAAAAATCTTTACCATCTAAATGGCTGTAATGTATTTTAAACATATCTTCCTATGTATCCTGTATTTCATGTGGAAAAAAATAATAGGGATGTATATAAAGTACTTACAGCATATTCCAGTTTTCTTGATGAGATGCTAGTTCCTTTATAATTGTTGTGAAGGACTCCATTCTAATTATATTTATTGTTAGTAAAGTCGATCTTTCTTCTAATTTTATATTTTTGTGATCCTTAAGCATCCTAATTATCCTTTTCTGCTAATAGAAGTTGTTGCTTTTCTTGTTTTATGCTGTCTATTTCATACTACTTACTTTTTTATTACTTTCAAACAAACTATAGCACACAGTTTGCCATCTGTTATAATATTTTTCTTAGAAAAACAATTTTTCTTTACAATGTGCTAAGTGGTCTTGCTTTCTGCTGTGAATCTTCCATTATTTTATGTATCTGCTTCAAGCCTGAGAAAAAGGGCTGGTTCATACTCCATCTCTCCATTGCCCTCCTCCCTCCTCTCTCCTTTCCTCTCTTGCATCCCTGCCCCCTTCTGTTTTATTTAATTTTATTTTGTATCTTATTATGGTTTATATTTCAATTATTTATTATTTATTCATAGTTCAAACACATGGTTTTTTATTTTTACGTTTCTGAATCTCATCTTCATCCAGCTGAGGGAGGAAGTGAATGAAAGGCTGTGAAGTGCTAAGTTGTTGGCTGGGGTTGCACAGAGGCATGTAGAAATTGTGCTCTCTTTTCAGATATTCAGATATAACTGTGATGTCAGCCGTGTTTTCAACACTCTTGAGAACCTGGAATATGAGGCAGAACAAGGCTAGTGGGAAAAATATTCAAATTCTTATAGTCCATCCTGTATTTTTCATTCTTTGAATGGGATCAGAAGCTGACCTGCAGTGATCTTTATTAAGAAAAAGACAAAACAAAAACTTGAGCCCAGAACATTTCCAAGATAAAAACCTCAGTGGCAGATGTAGTTTTTTCTCTTACTAAAGATCTTCTTCCGGGGTCTCCACTTACACTAATTCAGGGATAGTCTTGAAATGTCACACTTAATTGTCCACTTTTTATTATATTAAATATATATACTTTTGAATGTTTTTAGTCCAAATTCATGTATACCAAAGAATACAGGATTGAGTTCTGTATGTATGTGAAGCCTGACTCGAAGCCAATCATCAGTGCCAGGAATGCTACTCTCAAGGAGGATTATAATTCTCTTCTGTTGCAAATTAGGGAGTCACAGAACTTAGAAAATATGAATTTTAGTGGTGTCTCAAGTAAGAAAACATTGCATTGCCTTTTTCAGGACAGTTGTTCTTTCTAGGTAACATAGCAGCTGTAGCCAGTTGACTTGCACAAATGTTTGGACACAGGATACAACCATAAAAAGGAACTTGCAGGATGGATTTGTAACTATTTTTTGGCTGACTAGAAGGTTTTAAGCAATACAGAATGAGGAAATTGGTCATTTTTGTTGTTGCTAATCTAACTGCTATGGATAGCTAATTTTTGGTAGTTTTTACTGGATATTCCAGCAGATCATGGCACCCACTGAAGTGGTAGTGAGCTAGGCTCCATGGCTACTGGGAAAAGTATAATTTATTATTCACATTTTACAGATAGGAAGACTGAAATGTGGAGTGCCAATAGCAAATATCTCTTTCAGTGCTGTAGCCAAGAACAGAGCCGAGACCTTCTTAGTTGTATCACCTGGACACAGAGTGATGAGGATCTCAAGTTCTTGCTACTGATTTAAACAAAAATATGTCTTTAAATATTGGTCACAGTGGACCTTAGCCTCTCTGTATTGGATAAATAGGTTCTTCTTTGAAATATCATCTAGAGGCATTGAAGTTGTCTGTAGTTGTTGCTGAGAAACTGAACAAAAGACATGGATATATTCATTCTTGTGAGAATGTTCACAGCTGTAAAAACTTTTTGAGGCTTTCTGGGAAACATTTAAATTAAGTTTTTTTCTGAATATTTGGCATTAAGATTATCAAACACATTGTCATTTGAAGTTGATCAATGAAGCAGCTGCTTCTTTGATCTTGCCCCTTAATAGAGACCAGAGCTATAAAAAATTCCTCCTTTACCTCTCTCCTCTGATCATGAGCGACATTATCCACCAAGACAAAGCTCTGGTGAGCAAATTATATTCCAGTGTGCAATCACAAGGCGGCATGAATCAATTTATGGGCGCTTCAGTATTTCAGTTTATTCCATCTGTTCAGCACACGAATTACAAATTCAGACATAAACACTGTTTAGGGATATATCATAAAAAGTTAGCTGAAAGTGATTTGTATCAGTGTATACTATATGTGCTTTATTCTGTACACCATGCAGCTGTTACATTTGATGTTTGTTCCAGACTCAAAATGCAGCCAAGTGGGGATTTTTATGTAGCTGTTGATTGTAATAAGTGCTGTAATAATTTTGATGTTTTGTGTGGTTATGCAAAGACATTTGGGGTGCTATTTGAAGGACAGAACTGTAAAGTGGGACTACATTGACACTATCTTGAAAAAATCCAAGGTCTAGCTAATTTGGTATAAACACATGTAAAAATCTTGTAACTATTACTCCCAACAATTTAAGGAATAATTATCTTTAATAAGTCTTTCATTAATAAATTATTAAATTAATAAATTAACGAGGGGGGAGGGGGGTGTTAATGTTAAGAGTTACAGTGTTTCATGAAGATAGAAGTAAGTGCAATTTGTACTTTAATACATAGGTACAAATATCTTCCTAGAGCGCTCCAGTGGACAATAAGTTTTCCTCCTTCAAGAGGAGGAAACTGATATTTTGTCCTTCATTAGCTACACCATGGAAAACACAGAAACAATTATTTGAATAGGGCTTGTAATTCACATCTTTAACTCTTATCACTACTAGATAATATATTTAAACAGTAGGTAAGAATATTTTGTGTCTTCCTTATATCTATCCCACTCAGTCAGTAGAATCTTGACCTAGCAGACACAACACAAAATGTTTGATAATGTCTATTTATTTAGCTCTGCTCCTCCTGTACACAATTACACCTGTGCCCTTTAACAGAGAAAAGGTGTGGGCTGGACATATTTGCTGAGGAAAGATCTGGATATTGAATACCATAGGGAGGTGATCACCTTTCAGTAACCTGCATAAAGTACCTGAACTCTGCAGAGAGGCTGGATTTGAAAAGCACATATCTTGCTTTCCAGTAGGCATCCTGGATCACATCCAGATGTGTTAACACCATCTTGTAGCCATGGCAGGGGCTTCAGGTACCCATTGCAAGGCTGTGCTGCAGGGCACAAGTACTGAAGAGCCTGGACACAGACAATATTTTATTACTTACTGGTGGATGTCTAAGTTTGTTCACTCTTACATTGGAAAGTCTCTGAGGGGGGTAATATTGCCTTTCTCATGCACAAGTGTGTTGTTCCCATTTTTCTTCTGCCTAGCCCTGCACCAGGCTTTCAAACATATGACTTCCATCTCTTGAGTGAAAATCTCTAATTCTAATCCATTACATATTTCACAATGGAGTTTTTTATATGTTTCTCAACTGGAAGACATTCCTAGACCCAGTAAATATTGAAATATTTCACATCTAAGATGAAAATACTAACTTCAAAGGATGGAAGTGGTACAACCACTTCACATTAGTCTTTTAAAAGTTACCAAGCAAGTCGAATGTTGAATTTGTCACTTTCCATCTTCTGCCTTAGAAATATGCTACCATTGGTGTGTCCCTTCAAAAACCTGGTGATTTTTTTTTGAAGAGCACAAAAGTCCAGCTCGTACTGCATCCCCTACTTTTTTCCTAAGACTTGCTTGTGACAAGATAATGTTTTGTGACTCATTATTTAGCCTGTTGCAAAATACCTTACTATTTATAGTTCATGGTATCACTACAAAGAATTTCAAATATCAAATTAAAGATATGCTTGTTGTATTATGGGGACATATTTTTACAAGTCTACAGGTTGGCCTATTATATGGTCATCTAAGTATGCAATAAATACATCTCATTGAAAGAAATTTCTCTTTATCTTGGAGAGAAAAAAACCCCACCCAAACAGTTAGTTGACTTACTGTATTTGGATTAACTTTAATTAACTCGAAGTGTCCCAATTGTTAAAACATATTTTCATATGAAATTAGGAGATTTCTGTTGGAAACCTTCAAAATTCCATTTCCAATTTGATATTATTTATAATTGATTGAAATCATCTCCGTATCAACTACCAGGAGTTGGTATGCAAAATACTTTGACTTTGATCATGAATATTTATTTGGAGCTATGTGTCAAAATGCAAAACAACAACAAATAAATGCTTAATGTAGATAGAAATCAGCTGAGAAATGCCTTATATCAGAAAGGTTTTATAGAGATTAAGAAAAAGAGAAATCATCTAAATGAGAGCATACGGAAATAAGGCTGGCAAACAAAAACTAATCCGTAAGAACTTCAGAGAAGCACTTAACACTTTTTTTAAATTCGTGGGTTTTATTTGCATTTTCTGCACTGGCACCTCTATAAATAACCTAAATTTCCAAAGAGCCAGAGTACTTCATCAGGAAATACTCAGTGTCTAGAGCTGTTCAAAGTCATATAAGAATGGTACATCTCGAATTATTCACTTTATTCACTCTTTTGCAAATTGTGGCCAAGAGTTGACTTCACAATTGTGTTTTATACAGAATTCTTCTACCTTTATGCCCTCAACAACAACAAATGAGAAAATGTTTAAAAATGAAGAAAAAATACAGAACAATTTCTGGAAATTTTCAGAGAAAAAAAAAGCTTCATTTCTAGTATTCTTCTGTTCATAGCTTAAAGATGCTGAATCAATAATTACATAGAAACTGGTTCATCCCATCTAAGTGTAGACATTTATTCTTGAAGTACTAAAATTTCTAAATAAAGTACAACAGTCACTTAGGGAGTGAAATTGAATCTGTGCCCGAAATCCCCAAGCATATTTGTGGAGAAGCCTATGGAGTTTGTTTTAACAATAACATAGCAGAAGTTGAAGATACATCTGCAGTTGGCTGTCAGGACTGCGCTCAGCTGCCCATGCTTTCTCATCACTTCCTTGGGTGGGGCAGGTGTTTGCCAGCTGTTCTCCACACCAATGAAGCAATGGGACAGGGTCACTGATTGAATTTCTGACTGGCTTCATGAGAAACTGTGGTTACAAGAGGCACTTGAAGTGGGAATTTTCAACAGTCCTGTAGACTCCCCTAGGCACCTCCTGCTGTCCACAAGCCAGTTGACAGGCATGATTTACACTCTTAAACATGCTGATTAACATCCTGGGTGGAGGACCTGGCTGTTGCAGAGACTTCCCCAGGCAGTTCCTGCTGTAGAATTACTCCGATAGGACACAGGAAAGCTGCTTGTCAATACTGTGCAGAAACTGTTTTTGTACTTACAGACCTGCTCACATAGAACAACCTTTTGCACACATAAAATTAGAATATTTTGGTTATAGTTTAAGTTAATCAATAGAAATGGATCTTGCATTCCCCGGAGTGGTCATATAGGATCACAATTCAGCTTGCTTATAAAAATTTAGTAGAACTAGCAGTTTGAGAAATCTCTTCTGGTATAGCTAAAGACCCTTAAAATGGACTTCCATTAACCTGGACAGACACTGACCAATTACTTGGAGATAAAATTCCCCACTTGAGTATCATCTCGTGCTAAATATTAAAAAAAAATAGCTTGATTTTTTTGCGAGTGGGGTTTGTTGTTGTTTGGATTAGATTAGTTCTTTTGCGGTTTTGTGGGGAATTTTTTGGAGGTGGTAGGTTTTATTTGAACATCTGTCTGCAAATGTTCAAATAAATAGTAGCAATAGTACAGCAACATAGTATAATATAGTATAGTATACCAATAAGTATAGCAATAATAGTACAGAAATAGTAGCAATAGTATATTCTTCTGACCTTCTACCAAATCCTGATTGGGATAAGTCACAATCATTCATTTTATCATTTGCTTATGCTTTCATTTCTATAGGGAAGAAATGTAAATGTGAAGCTAGCAGTTGTGGAAGTGTTCAATGAGTATTGATGTGATGTAATGCCCATAGAGAGGGGAAGATGAAACACCTGCACAGGCAGGTGGACATGCAGCTCACTTAATAAAACTTCGACAGAAAGGCTTGTACCCTTTAAGGAAACAGTTCATGTATTTGGGACAGAGATGGGCTGGTGGGAGAAATAGTGGCTTTGATTGATAATGAGTGGAAAAAACCCCAAAATTGTCCGTCTCTTTGAGTCAGCAAAATTTGGTTTTGCCTCCCGCCAGCAGAGCATGGAGCATGGACCAGCAGTTATTAGGTCAGAGTGCCTCATCAAAGTGGCTGAAATTATCTGTGTTGGACCAATGCTTTATTTAACCTAAGGTCATATCCCATCTTAAAGCAAATCTTCCTCCCTTAAAACCTAGAAGTTTGTGGCAGGGAAATCTGAAGATCCTCTGCCTACATAATATTGATAGAAATATTCAGAGAAATATTCAGACAGCAAAAGAGGCCATTTTGTGTAGAAAAGGACTAATCAAATTAGGATAAGAGCTTCACACACATTTTCTCAAAGAATAATGTAAATGTTGTGGATATTTTTTGTACCTTATCCAAGAATTATCAAAATTTTGAGGATTCCAAAGTGTAAAGTAGTCTGGAGCAAACATTAACCTAATAAGAAGCTTAGTACAAGATGTGCTTGAATGTTTGTGGTTTAATTTATCAGTCCACATCATCCTACTTTCAAATATTTAAAAATTCCAAAGTAAGAGAAAAAGGAATTCATATGACCGAAAGAAGTCAATAGTGAATTGTCAAAGCTGACATTTCATGGACTATCATAAGATGGTATTTATATTAATAACTTGAAAGATGTTTACTTGTCAAAAATATCCACAGAAATCAGAACTTATTAATTAATCATATGCAAACAGAAAATAAGTGCTACATTTACACCGTGATGTAGTTTGACTAGCTCTAAAATAAAACCTGATATCTAGGGGGTTTTGGAAGATATTAATTATGAAAAAAAAATAAGAGAGAGAGAAAAAACAAGGAATAAAAATTTCTTAGAGCAACTGAATTTATTGTAGGCAAAAGAGGAGTAGAGCTCCAGATTAAATGTTGTACTAATGCCCAGTCTGCCCCAATGCCATAATTTCAGTAATCAAATACTCTTTATTTATACCATGTATTTTGCACTACTCTCATGCATACTAAATATTTACAATTCAGTTTTCAATTTATAGCTTTACATTGGCAACAGCTTTTTAAAATATTTAATAAACTACTCTATTTAGCAGTTTATATATCATTTGGGAATAATGCAACAGAATTGCTGGCAAGTTATACCACCTCCTAGGGTGCTTCTTTGCTGCAGAACAAACCAGACTGTTATTACTCTAATCAGTATTATAATCCTATATGACATCTGAGAGCACGTTGAACTGTGTTGCTCATATCAGTGGATTCCCTATTCTGATATACTTGCATGTGGTATGGAAAACAGCTGTCTGATTCATACTATTCTTTTTCTTAAGCAAAAATAGGCTCCTTTTTTATTAGAATAGATTAGATTCAGACTTACAACTGAACAGTATTTTTAAAACACAATTCAGCAATATTTCAGTGTAGATTCTCTTGAGTGTTAGTTTTGTATGCAGAACCTTGAGCTTTACGAATTGTAGAGACATTATTAGGGTTAGGGTTAGGGTTAGGGTTAGGGTTGAGCAATTACAATAAATTTTAACTAGAAGGAAGCACATGCTAAACTCTTGAATTCTGTTAGATTACTTGTTTCTAATGATTTCTTTTATAGAGCTGTATCATGAATTGGAAAGTGACAGAGCACCATATGCAGTAATCTAACAATGTAAAGGCACCTGTCCTCTGCCTTGCTGTGGGGAAGAACTGAATTCTAAAAGCAGAAAATCATCCAGTTCTAAATATGTGCTAATTGACAGAGCATTTGTCTGCTGGTCCACAGGAAGACAGAAAAATAAAAGGTGGGAGTGGGAAAGACTATGCAGAAAAGACATATGCAAATCAACTATAGCCTTTAATGTGTTGGAAATAGAAACTTTAATGCTCATGAAGT
The DNA here is from genome assembly GCA_013397095.1 of Sterrhoptilus dennistouni. Taxonomy (NCBI): domain Eukaryota; kingdom Metazoa; phylum Chordata; class Aves; order Passeriformes; family Zosteropidae; genus Sterrhoptilus; species Sterrhoptilus dennistouni. The sequence continues at coordinate 2,122,540 of VWZU01011871.1, forward strand.
ATCAGCTCTACAGTATTCTAATAGATCTTGCAGCTGTAATTGCTTTTGCCATGAAATCAATTCAAAGTTCAATATTTTACTTGGAAAAGGCCAAATCACTGCAGAACTTCATTGTCCCCTGCTGACTTGTGAGGGGAGGGCCTGAGACTGCAGATAGTTTGTGCCTACCAGGCTGTAGAGGAAGGAGTATTGAAATGTAGAGTAATAATGAAAATCAAAATCACAGACTTTTAAAATGTAGATTTCACCATTTTAAAAGCTTTAAAAAGCTTTATTTAGCTATTCTTGCACATGTTTAAAGTTGGACATCTTTTGCATCAGAAATATTATTTTGCTTCTGGCTCCTTTTAATAAGTCACGATGAATGTTTAATGATGTTTCTTAAAAATATCCACATTAACTAACCATGACCCCTTATCTAGGGCAAGAAAAGAGAACACTTAAGTTAATGATCCAATGCCTGGGGAACCCTATATTCTTTAAAGTACAGAACAAGTAAGGACATTTATAGATCTGGTGGGAGATAATAAAAAGTACCCGATTTACATTGAAAGTCAACAGGAGTCCTCTCTGGACCTCTGAAAAACCTCTCCATTTATCAAGTAATGGGATTGCACACAGGTTATGTCATAAAGTTAAGTGCACAGATAAAGGCATTTGGGAGGAGAAAAAAGTAACCTGTACTCTTCATAGACAAATTTTGACTTAGATGAATAAGTTTCTTCTTCTATATATAAAATGCCCCATCAAGTGTTAACAGACTAATTTAAGATTGCTCCATTTCTGTCCTGAGAACACATGTAGCATGATTAATTACTCCTGTGTTTCCCAGGAGTTTTAGCTTCTCAGTCTGGTTTTTGTCCAAAACAAAAGCTGGTACTTTTGTGGGGAGAGATAAAAACGATTCTGTGGAGTTACAGGCAGCCTTTCCTATCCTGAGGCACTGTTGTCCACGCCTTGTATTCCTCACAATTGTCTTCAGGCACTTCATGACGAGGGCCAAGCTGGAAGCCTGGTTGCCCTATGACTGTTGTCTATGGGTGCTGGAGAGTGAGAGAGGCTCCTCAATGGGCACTGCAGCACACAGGTGAGTTGCAAAACCTTTTGTGCATGTCTATCCCTCTGGTTCATTGATGGAGTGGCATTGCACTATTGTGGCAATGGCCATGGGAATAATAAGTCCAATGTAAGATATGGGGTGAGGCTGGGGCCTGCAATTCCTCTCCTGGATGGCTACAGAGAAAGGTAGGAGAGAGTGACTGATTCAACTTCCTGATGAACTTTTGGCTTTTACATGTCCAAAACAAGAGTTTAATGGAAATTTATTTTCGAGAATAATACTGTAAGTCTGATTCTTGTTGTAAAGCATTGAATAAAACTAATGTTTTATTCATCAAAACAACAGCAACCTTTTCTATTTTTTGTCATAGAAAACACACCTTCTTTTCTGCTTATCCCTTATGTAACCATTTGTGATTCTGTGATTTTAAACTCTTTCCATTATTTATTTTGAAGACAGATGTGTATTATTGCTAGTTCCCTTTCCAATAACATTTTAAGTCTTCATTACTTATAAATTTTAAGTGTTCTTCATTACTTATAAATTTTAAGATTGAAGTTAATTTATTCAGGAAGTTCATTGTGATTTCTAAATGCTTTTGAAACTTTTGGGAGATATCAATATCCTATAAAAAGATCAAAACCACAAATATAGTCAAGAGTATTTAACCTATCTCACAATAACTTTGTTCATGAAGGGCAATGAGAAATACACGTAAAGCAATCAAGGGATTTCTCTTCATCTTTATGATCCTGACAAAGGTCCTGACAAAGATCCTGACAAAGGTGACAAATCCATTAATGTACAAGTTCAACAGCCTCTTTTGTTTACAATGCACTGAATGGTAGTTTAGCTGGAAAAAATCCTTTCTTCAAGAGTTATATAAAAGGTTTTCAGTTTTTTTTTTTCTCATCCAGAAAATAGATGTTTCCAGAAAGAAACAGAATGTTAGGTTTCATTAGACACTCATACAATTTGAAACTAAGCTGTTTCAAATAAGTAATTCATAGCCAAATAGACCGTGTGTCTCTTGTCTTGGCAATGAGACATTTAGGGGTATAATTTCAGAAGTCTCTTTAAAAACAGAACAAAGATAATCAGGATACACTGTTTGTCAGGACAGTTACTCCCTTTCTAATAGTTCATTAGAACTCAATTATGGGTGCACTATTCTGATCCAATGGGATCCATTGAAAACATTGTCAAAGCATTTTCTTCTTAGTGATAAGACAATTTGCAGTTTATTTTTCATACTCTGAGGTCTCCAAAGTCAGATCTCAAAAATATTTACTGCTTTTATTCTAGCAGTTGACCTCAATGCATTGCACATGCACATACTTGCTGGTAAATGTTAGCATACATGCTAACACACAGGTATATGATTTATCTCTGTCCAAATATGTGTACCACATGTGGACCCTCTTCAGGGCGTAGATTTAGGATTGTACTCAATAATTTAATGTTCTGTTTTTGAATGAATTTTAAAAAAATTACAACAAGCTACATGATCCTTCATTTTCCACATGGAGTACTGCATCCAGCTCTGAGGTCTCCAGCACAGGAAGGACATGGACCAGTTGGAGCAGAGCAGGGCCACAAAGGTGATCAGGGGGCTGAAGCACCTCTCCTATGAAGAAAGGCTGAGAAAGTTGGGAATGTTCAGCCTGGGAAAGAGAAGACTCTGGGAAGAACTTAGAGCAGCCTTCCAGTACCTCAAGGGAACTGACAAGAAAGCTGGAGAGGGAAAATCAGCCAGGATACATAGTGATAGGGAAAGGGTAATAGCTATAAACTGAGATTGGGTTAAGATTGGATATTAGGAAGAAATTCTTTACTCTGAGAGTGAGGTACTGTTACAGGCTGCCCAGAGAAATTCTGGATATCCCATACCTGGAAGTATTCAAGGCCAGGTAGGATGGGGCTTTAGGCAAACTACTTTAGTGGAAGGCATCCCTGCCTATGGCCAGTGATTTGGAAATAGATGATCTTTAAGGTCTCTTCCAACCCACATCACTCTATGACTCTATGATTCTGGTTGATTTTCACTTTCTTTTAGGTCAGCACACAGTTAAAAAATTGTTGTAATACTAGCTGGCATCCATGGAATTTAGAATTCCTTTTAATAAGGCCTGTTTGGATTTTCACGATTTTCTTCTGTGTGTCCCTCTTTCCGCCTTTTTCTTTACCTCTTTTTCTTATTTCCTCCCTCTTTTCTATTCTGTTGAAGAGAACATGGGTATGATGATATATGCAACTTGAATGGTGCAAAGTTGAAAAACCTGTACGAGAAGCTCTGGTGAGTCAGACTAAAACCTCATTCATTTCTTTGGTAGTTCATCTCTGACAGTGGCCATACATAGATGACAAAAAAACAAAAAAACAAAAACAAAAAAAAAAAGTTTAAAAAAGGAAGGCAAGGATATAGCAAAAAATTTCTAAAAGCTTTCTCAGCCTCCATGTACATGTCTCCATATGGTCATATATTTAATAATTTCTGATAGTTTTAATTTCTCTGAATCCACCTATCTGCCTGCTACCCATGCACAAATTTAGCAACTATTACATTGGTGTCAAAAGACTACCAGATTCATTTCATATTAAGTTATAAATATTTTGCAGGTATGTTGAGCCTTTCCCAGTAGACAGTCTGTAATTTCCTTCTCAAGGGCAACCAGATAAAATGTCGCATTCTTGTAAGCACAATATATTATATAGATAATCAACATGTCCTTTAAAAAGCAGTCAGAGTTACGGCAAGAGGTTATGTTAAGGTATTCTGAGGTGATCAGTTACAGGATAATTTTCTGAAATGTAATGGGTTTGAAATTTTTCAACAGTTTTAATGTATTTATATGACTTACAAAATTATTAGATTTCTATTCATTTAGAGGTCTTAAGCATAATTCAAGAGTTCCATTTACTAACATTTAAAAGAATACATATGGAAGTTCCTAGTAAACTTAGAAACTAGTAAAAATTCAATTAGATTATGCATAATGTAATTATTTCATTTACCCATTGCTTTTTTTGTTCCTTTGGGTACCTTTTTCTGCTCATCTACTTTTCAGCCTAGAAATTAAACACATTTTTGCTCTTTTTCATGTGAATACACTGGACAAAGTTAAAGAGTGGGATGTAACATATTGATAAATTTATGGAAATGAAAGGAAAAAATTATAGAATTGCCTGGGGAAATGTGAAAAGAATATAAAGGGAGCTCAGATTAGTGCAATATGCATATTAATAAGTCAGAATAAGGTATCAATTTATATAATTCCAATGCCTTCAATCCATTTCTGAAGCTGGTCCCTGGTGAGGAGGCTTAATTTAAAACACAGAAATGCTCTCCAAGTTCCTGAACTCAAAGAGAATGCAATTAACATCACTTGCCAAATGAGCCCATTGCTATTTTTTGAGACTGTTGGCAGAAAACACAGATGCCTATGCGGAATCAGAGAGATCAGAACACACCAGAAAGTGTCCTGTTCATTGCTCTTGTCCACTACAATTCTCAGTTACTAAAGATGTTTAGTAGTCAACAGCTCATACATGTAAACTGTGAAGTACATGCTATTTATATGGAAAATATGGAGAAACAACATTAATGCTTTTATTTAAACTAAAATTGCACACACCGAAACATGAGTGACAACTACTATTGTAAAGTAATGGCTTATAGTGTAACCAATGGTTTTTCCATAATTATTTCTTATGCTAATGATAGATGAGAATGTTGTTTCCTGTTTAAAGATAACTATTGGAAAATTTTGACATTGCAATATTGACTTCCATGGCTATATTATCAAGACTTTGCATTTAAATTAGAGACATAATTCCTCATATTGAGAAATGAGTAATAGAAAAATTTTTCTTTTCATCTCTCTGTTTCCACTTTCAACCGAATCCATACCACTAGTGATTAAGTCTGTTCTGAGATGTTAATGACCAGTTTAAAAGAAGTTTATAGCAGTTTCTTTAAAACTACCCAAAAAATTTGAGAATGCTTTTTTAACATTTTATCACTTTCATATTGTTTGTTTTTCTAGAATGTTTCTGACAGAACTGCTACTGGCTTGAATGGAAGAAGATGAGTTGTTACTCAAAACATTTTTTTAAATAAAGTTTAAAATAAAGTTTAATCTAACTCCAGATGAGAACAGTCATTTTTACTCTGTGATATAAATTTTGTTTCTTCAGTTTATGTGGAATTTCAGTCATTTGATCAAGTAACAGAAATAGTACTCTCATTTAGTTAGGTGGTGACCTATGGATCATCTCCAGTTTAGCCATTTATCATGCAATATCTCCACAGTAGCTGTTTCTTTTCAGTTTCCTTTAAAGTGAGAGGAAAAATATATTTAATTTTAGCAGAGACATCAACATGAGGTCAAGGTAAAAATGTGAACTAACATAAGTATAATAAATAGATATCTATATAGACCTGCATTTATTTATCCAGGCATATTATTACAGGCAATATTGAAATGGTTGGTTTGTAATGTCTTCCAGATTAAAATCTTATTTGCATAATGTGTTTAAAAAGTTATAGTCAGTATTTGCCAAGAAGCTAATAATTGTTGCAGGATGATTTGCATAAATGAAATAAGATTAAAATAAATTGGCTAAAATGCTTACTATCCTATAGCATAAAGCTTCTACACATCCTCAGCAATACCATGTGAACTCATAGTATTCAAGAATCTCAGAACAAGTGTCAAGGACAGTATAGATATAGATTAGAGCATACACATTTTCTGTAACAATGATTCCTTTTCTTCAGGCTCAATACATACTGGAGGATTAAGGGTGTTTGCAGACTGTCTTTGCATTAATTATGTTGATGTCCTTCATGTCATTATAAATCATCATGTAATTTTTACTGTGCAGTCCAGTCTCTTTCTAAAATCCTTTCCTTTGTCTTGAGCAACATTTTGAAATTTGTTTTTATTTTTTCACGGAAGACAGAATGGGTATAATTTGGAAGCGATCAATCTCCCTACTTGTGCAGTGTCGTCCTACAGCATGTTTCACAGAATCATATCCAAACAGTTCTAGAAGATCTCCAGTGAGGAAGAATCCACAGCCTCTCTGAGCATCCTATGCCAGTTCTCAGTCCACTGAGAACCACTAAAGGCAAGGAAGTTCTTCCCCATATTCAGGTGTAATTTCCCCTGCATCAGTTTCTGCCTGTTGCCTCCTGTCTTATTGCTTGGCATCACTGATTTTCACTTAGTTTACCACCTTTGTTATGCCTGAGGTGAGAAAATTCTTTCTGCCCCCAGCTGTTCACTTTGAAGAATCTGGCTTCCACTTTGAATTTGACTCAATTCGTAGAAATATTTTTAAGCCAAACTTTCGCCAGCATGTTTATTTATTTATTTTTACCAGCCAGAATACTGCCTAATCAAACTGTTGGAGGTAATGACTTTGAAACCAAGAACATCCAAGAAATATCAAGGTTTTTCTGATGCACTTAAATACTAGTGAAATGAAACAAAGGTCAGTGTCATCTTTGAAAATATGTACAGGTATTTCCTTCTTTTTTTTTCTTTTATTCTTTTTCTCTTATTCTTTTCTTTTGTGTATTTAGTTGTTTTTTTGTGTTTTGCTCTTCCTTTGTTTTTATTAATCTTAAAAGTGGTAAATTTTAAGGCTAGTAGGTTTTCTTTTTTTTTCTTAATTAACATAAAACTATTTTTGCTTTGTCATTTCTCTGTGTAACTTTGAAACACTGCTCTCTATCTTCGAAAATATAGACAAGCTTACTGTTATATTACCCTCCAAATGCCAGACTTATTTGGCTGCCATCTTTACATTTCTCATGTTATTAAAAATCTATCTTTAATTGCATTTGGCTATTGTAAGAGGAGTCATGTAAGTGCTTTTACACTGTAATTTGCTGCATTTAACATGTCTTTCTGTTACATGTCAAAATTTTGGGTTCTGTCCATATTTATGGTAAAGAAATTGTAATAAAAACTGTAGAAACCATCCCAGAATTAACAGTAATAAATTGCTTTCTCAGGGAACTATTTCAATAATCCTGGAACTAGCTCTTATCTTCCTCACTGGTACAGTGGGGTTTTGTCACATCCTGAAGTCAGATAGCTCCTATTTCTTGCCAAGGTGTTGGATGGTCCTGTGCTTTGAGTCATGCAGTGGTGCTGCAGGGAGAACACAAAATTTTTTGCAGTTCAGGCTTACACCTTAACAGAAGAGGATGTTAGTTAGGTGTCTTTCTGCTGTTTCTAGGTGAGCTTTTTTTTAATTT
>VWZU01011871.1:2129914-2205941 GCA_013397095.1 Sterrhoptilus dennistouni
TTTTAGGAAAAAAGTAGGTATTGTTTGTCTTAGTTGAAATTAATATAATTGTAAGTTGTCAAAACACACTGAAGACATTTATAAAGGTCCTTTCATTATGATGCACACACACACTCACCTCAAAGGTGCTTTGAGAAGCTTCTGATAGTAAGTTGTAGAAGCATAGGGTTGGAAGGATGATGAAAAACGACAGGTTATTACTGGTGAAGGGAATGATTATTTTGATGGCTAAACTTGAAGATATAGCACAATAATAATGTCTGTGTAAGAAATTCTCAGTGAAAATTAGTTTGTCCTTCTTTGGACTGAGTAGTCTGCAGTCAAAGACTGTGAGTCCACCGGTGATATTGCCGTGCCATGAAGCTGCACCATTACTACGCTTTAATAAGCTAGCTCAGGTTCTTGAAACAGTGTGGCCACATTAGAAAAACTCTCCCCAGGCTGTTTTGTTCTGCTGAGAAGCAGGATTTATTGCCTGGACAGAACATGGTTACTGCTTCCACGACTTCATTTATCTCCTTCAGCTTCACTGAAATATGCCAAATAAATGTCCAGCTCTCCAACTCCACAAGAAAACTGGCCTTATCTTTAAAAAAGGAATTTTAAATGTATTTAGTGTGTAATTCATGTTGAAAAATACCTCCAAATATGTGTATATGAACCACGGCTGGCTGAGGATCATGTAGAATTTAATTTTGAAAACTGATTTATCAAAGGGATCTGGATAGGGTTAAAAGGGTAGAAAATGTATGACTTCAAGATTCTTTTCACTTATTCTGGGAGCTTCTTTTCTGTTTCTATGCAGCTTGAAGGCCCTATTATCTTTGATCCCTGAAAAGCTATCAGAGAATTTTTTCTTTATTATCATTGCATCAATGCTGAGAACCCAGAGCTAACCAAGAAAAAATGAAATTACTTATTTTGGATTTTTGGCAGATAAACCACAAAATGCTACTGTGCCTTTTCTGGCAAAAGCACTTGGTGATGCATGCAAACAAGGTCTGTTATAATGAACTGCTGGCCAAGAGGAGGCAGCAGAATTTAATCTTAAGACTTATGTCCGCTTGAGCATATGGTGCTAAATGAGTATTTTTCACAGCCCAACTAGTAATGAGAACTAATGTAAAATGAGCTAGCAGCAAACTGCAACAGACCAAATAGGAGAGTAATATTCCATACTTTTAGTGTAGAGTTAATTGCATTTTAAAAATTTGAAGTACATTGTTGATATTTCAAGGGGTGGATAGGAACCAGTGGAATGTCATAAAACCAAAAAAAGCCAGGAGGGTCAAACAGTAGAAGATTTTGGCATAATAGGAATTACCATTATGCTTTTGTTTATATCATGCTTCACTTGTACTATCCATATCATGACCACTGTAGCCTAATCAAAAATCTGTTTCTAATATGTTCTGGAAACCTTTAAAACATTTGCATCTTGCATATATTCTACCACTGAGACTCAAATATGAAGGATGAATGGAACGAAATAAGTTAACGTCCTGATCTTAAATGAATATTTAAACCCCTGCACATACAGAGAGAAAGAAATTGTGAAGGAAAGGAATAAAAGGAAGAATTAATTGCTATACATACTAAAGCTGAGCACATTCCACATCCTTGAAGCTGTTTCAGAAAAGTAGGAATGACTGACACCTAAATTGCATGGACAGCATATTTTACCCAAGTGCTGTTGGCACAGATCCTTGTCACAACATTGTTCAAAGGGAAGACCTGGCATATAGTCAAAATTTATACCCCAATATACTGGAAAATTAGGAAAAGCCATTTTGACATTAAATTAAGTATTTTTTAGACATCCAGTATAAAATACTAAATATTTGCAGGAACATATGCTTGATCATTGTGTTCCAATTGCAGACCAGGTGTGGTACTGCTTTATTCACTGACTGATAACAGCAGCTGAGAGCCCTGCTCTTAAAACATTTTATCTCAGTGGTTATGAGGAATAGAAGTATTGCTTCTATGCTGAGATTGCAAGAACATCATAGAACCACTAAAGGCATACTTACGCAAACCACAGTGGTGACAGAACTTGCATAAATATACAGTGACAATCTGAATTTGTTTGCATGGTAAACACCTAATGCCTTGGGGAAGGGGAAGAAATACACAGACACATATAAAATACAAATATATATATATATATATTTTTTTTTTTTCCAGATAGGTTCCACTCTTTGTAAAATCTCTGTATTCCTACTAGAACTTAAATTATTTCTAGATTAATTTCTGGTGAAAAGAATTTCTAGTTTATTGCAGTTTGTTGATTTTTTTTCATCTTTGATAGACAAAAAAAAGAAGATTGAAATGTAATAATTTTGCATTTCATGTATTTGTACGATAAAACAAATTAAAAAGCATTTTCAGCAACTTGCTTTCTAAAATGCAGGCCAACTCCAGTTATTTGTGGATATTTCATGCTGCTGGGATAAAACAGAAGAAAAGATTAATACTGGTGATACATGCTAGATGAAAATGAAGGGATGACAGAAAGAGGGATGAACTAGGTGTGTATCATATTATGCCTGTCTCCATAGAAATCTTATGTTCTTTGCATTTAAAAACATATGCACAAAGAATTTATGTAACATATTGTTTAGCTAGTTACTTTGTTACTTTAGAAGTGTAACATTTAGGTAGCACAAATTCCTTATTTGCCTTGCCTTTTTTTTTTTCTTTTAACTATCTGCTCTAGGTTTTTTTGAGTCTACTTGGCCAGTAGATGATATTACACTTAAAAAAATTAATTGTAACTTAGTTAAAACCATAGGAATAGTTGTGCTTCTGTAAGTAGTTGAACTACACATAGGGCTTAAATTTGATGAACACCTTCCCTAGCACAAATTGAGGCCATTTCCTCTTGTTTTATAGTTGGTTGCTTGTGAAAAGTAGATCCCCACCTGCCTACAAGCCCTTTCAGGTGGTTGTAGAGAGTGATAAGATTCTTACTGGCCTTTTTTTTCTTCAGGCTAAACAACCCCAGTTCCCACAGCTGCTAGTAATAAGACTTGAGCTCCAGACCTTTCACCAGCTCCATTGCCCTTGTTTGGACTCACTTCAGCACCTCAAAGTCTTTCCTATAGTCAGGGCCCAAAACCAAACACAGGATTTGAGGTTCTTTGTCTCCCAATTGGCCGAGGTCCTCTGACCTTAACCAAATAGCATGGGATTGTTCTGTTGTCCATTGGAAGTTTCTCTTATCATTTTTATTCATGCAAACATATTTTAATTTGGATGCATTCCAGGGAGGCAATTAAAGTACTGCATAACTCTTGGTGTATTTTAATTTGTTCTTTAAAGCAGCACTTGCTGATGTGAACTAATCAGCTTTTATGTGCCAGTGAAAGCACAGAACATGATGACAGATGGTAAGCCAAAAAAATTCATGTAGCTAAATATCCACTGTCATTGTTAACCTAGAGAGTGACAACTTTGGTGTCATTTTGAACAGGATATGAAAGTTTTCCTTTGGCTATAGCTAAGTGCTCATGATTCACAGGACTGCCTGTAGCATGGTGCATTTGAACATGAAACATCCCACTGACATATCAATGAGATAGTCCTGATGAATACTACGAGTTCAGTTAGGCAAGACATAAGGTTTGTGGCAATGTCACTATGAATATCTAATCTCTTTATAAGTGCATCTGTCTTTCCTTACCCCCTCGTAATGTCCATCAGTTGCCATTTATTCACATTAAGCTTGTGGGGAGACATTTCAGGTGTCTAATTAACAATGTAGGGGGAAAAGAATCAAGCAAGTTCTGCTTATATTTCTGCTCAGTATTTTAAAGGGCCTACAAAAAAATACAATATGTTTTATTTGAACTAAGAAATATGTGCCTAAGAATCCTTCCAAGCAAATGAGCTCTTGCTATCACAAACATCAAAGGAGAAATGCACTTCAAATTAATGTTCCTCCATAAAACCAGAATTTAATGCAACTGCACAGGTTTTAAACTAAGATCTCTGCAGTACAAAGAGAATTCTACTGTAAGACTTAAAATAAATGAAATTTTATTTTTAAAATACTGCTTCTTTTATTGGATGTTTTAATTATATTTTAGTTTATGGATTATAGAACTTATGTCAGCAATAGAGAAACACTGACTTGCCAATATTTACTAAAAAGAAAGTATTAAGATTTAGGGTAGGAGGGTGGGAAAGAGGAGGGTGAGATGATGGCAAAACAAAGCCAGTCTGAAAATCTATCATCCACTCAAATTACCAGTTATACTCCATATTATTCTTAAACAGGTGATCACATTTGGTGCACTGATATTGACAACAGTTTTTGGTAACTGATGGTAAAGTTTATTTTGAGGTGAAGTTTCTTACCTTGCATAAGTACACATTTCATAGGGTGTTGTAGAAGACTCCTTATCTCCACTGAATATGTTGATTCTTTTATATTAGTGAATATTTGATCTCTTTGGTGCTTTTTGGATCACTCTTTCTCTCAGATATTGTTTTTCCAAATGCTTTCTTGCTTCAATCCACAAGAGACAAAAGGATTTTCAAAGAAATCACACATACATGAAAGTATGGCTTGCCATTTTTATGAACTGAAAAATTTTCAATTAAAAATATTTTTATGTATCCTAAAATTCTTAAAAGACAAAAAAAAAATATAGGCCAAAATTAATACATAAATTACTAAGTCCATATTGAGGTAAACAGCAGCTGATGAAAATACAAACAAGAACAACATCAACTACTGTCCCATCCCATTAAGCTCAAATGGTTCTCTGATTTTCATATTGACTGATTTTTGTGCAACAATCTAGGGGAAATGTACTTTATTTATACTACTAATTGCAGAATTGTCTCCACATGAGAGAATAAAAAAAGAATAGAAAAGGACCATTTTACAGACTTTGCTTATAAGCTGTGCTCTTCCAGCTTAAGTGTCGACAACAAGGTGTCTTTCATTTTCATATACAAAATATCTTCATGCATTCATCATGGAGGGATTCTTGACTTTTCTTTAAATATGGCTTGGATTGTCTCATCATAGGGCTCATATGGCTCAGAGAGAAATCCTCTATTTAACAATTTAGCGTCAGAAAATTTCCTGACTGGAAGATTTCCATCACCTCTGTGTTGACCTAAGAACAGCTGACTTATTCCTCATCACCTACGTTGCACTCTTCCTTTTTATTAAACTCCAGCTGACTGTTGTACTTCTTCTGCACCTTCAGCTATATCTGAAAAATACATAGCAGCTCTAATTCTCACATTCAGTTTTGGATGCCCATATTGCCCTATTCCCTAGATGCTACTGGATTGCCACAGCACTTTTTATGCTTTGCTTAATGCATGTTGTGCTTGTTTTTAAATATGTGAAATCATCTGGAGGGTTCTTTTTTACTGTTCACGGTAGAGTTAACATACAGTTCACACTCACAAACCCAATGTAGCCAGTCAACAATAAAAAGAGAAAAGCTACATGGTACTAGATAATTGCAAAGTAAAATATAACAAAAAACTCCAAAATATTTCAAACAGATTTTCTGAATGTATGAAACATTTTCTTCTCCCTTTTCATTCTGTGATGTATTACAGTTCTATCAAAAGTACTGGATTGGACAGGAAAGAGAAGCCATCCAAAATGTGTACAAATGTCATACTTAGAAATTGCATTCTACCCCTTTAGGGATTTTCACGTTTTCCTGATAAAATGATAAAAGAGTCTCAAATAATGCCTTACTTTTACTATGAGGACCATTTTTTCCCTCCAAAATTACAAGGCTCACATGAAAGATGTCACTAGAGAAATCCCAGCAACAGAGGAAGAAATTTCTGATGAGCAGAGCTGGAGGGAGAGGTAATAGAGGGGGAATATAGACTGTATATTGAAATGAAGACTGATTTGATATTTTAAACAAAATATAGAGCTGAACACCTTTTTCACATGTTGAGCCTGCTGCCACGCTTACCAGAATGCTGCTTTCTGAGAAAGAACACATCCAAGTTTTCATCTTGACAGTCTGATAGCTCTTTCCTTGGAATAGTCAGTTCATTTCAGCTGCCAGCCCAGTAACAGTACCAATAATCTCTTAGAGAAGATCAGTAACAATATCTAGATGAGGATGGATGTTTGACCCTAGTGAGTCTGGATTTTTATTACATGCAATTATTTTATTGATTATTATTGCTTCTCAGCACGTTTTTAGATTGTGTCAGTTCACTGAATCCGTGTGTATCATTCTCACTTCTGCCGCCCTTACACATCGTTTGCTTAACTTTACCTCCTCCTGATCTTAGATTCTTCTGCATGATGCAGAATTCTTGACCATCAACCCAACTCCAACTTCTTTTTTGTTTTTATTTTGCAGCTAGAACAACTACTAACTTTTTCCTTTCATTTCAATCTGAGAGCAATTGTAAATTATTTTTACCCTCTATATATCTTCCTTCTGAAACTACTTCTTACAGTCATATAATATAAAATACATCTCTGAAAGACTGATCTGTTGACTTTAGAGAGCATTATAATGTGTTGTTCATTCCCAGATTTGAAAATTGCAACAAGTTTTCAACAAAATCTTGAAAACAACCTAAGTTTTTGTAAAAGAAATATCATTTGTTTTCCTTGCAAATTATTTTGGAATGCCATAACTATAAAAAGCAATGAGGGCATCAAAATATTAACAGGTATTATATGCATCAAAATTTCATGAATGTTATTCCTGTCAAAATTATCAAGCAGTGATATGTCAATTTGGAGGATTAATCTAAGACTTGTTTTTGAAGTTTGTCATAAGACTGGAGGAAAGTGTTTTTCCTTCATTCTGATGGTACTCACTTTCTGGATAGTTCTAAATTATCTCTGCTCAAGGTTGGCTTTTAAAAGCCACATGTCACAATAAGATCATCCTGGGGCCCGTTTTCCTGCTCTTGCAAGTCAACAGAAAACATTATTTATGAAAGTGCAAGAACGATGTCAAAGTATCATTATCCTTGTGTTTACTGAGAATTCATTCTTCCCTCTGCTTTGGAGAGAATAAGGGAGGAGTGGCCATACCTAAGGAATATCAGAAATATCAGGCATAAAGATTTTTCTCAAGGACCATTCTTTAATAACAAATTGGATTTTGTGCTGAACATGTGTGTACCATTTTCCTCAAAAACACAAAAGTGGCAGGAAGTTTCCACTCTTTGTATAGAAACACTTGACTTTAGTTTTAGATTCAGTGGATCTTTTCGTACATGCTTGCTACAGTCCAGAAAAAGATATATTATCAACCCCTAGCACTCCAGCTTTTAAAGAAAGGCAATAAATATACAGGCTTTTGAAGAAATAAAAATGTTTTCCTCTTTATCACCCAGAAATAACAACTCAGATTGAAGACAGGAGGACATTTACCTGAACCTTACTTGCTCCTGATGACTTTTGGTTTTTACAGGTTACTTAATCTGCTACAATCTGAAAAATCAATATCTTCATATTTTACATTAGCTACCCAGTGCTTGCCTCTATACATCTTCCTGTCAGATGGAGAGTTGTGAAGGTGATAAAGAATCTTGAACTTGGATTAGTGCATTACACAATGTATATGTGCGATAAAATAAAATGTCACAATAGGTCAATCAGTCTACTGCAGAAAAGTGAACTGAATTTAATTTAGGATTTGGAAAGATCTTGAGCTGACCAGTGTGGTGGGAGAACCTAGCCCATTTTCCCATTTTTGTACTTGAATGAAAAAAGATGACAAAAAAAAAGAAGACATTGTTTAGTGAACTTCATTGCAGCTAGACTTTTATTTTAGATAAGTGAGTAGAGATTCAAAAGTAATGAAAAAATAATGATCACAGTATGTGAACTGGCTTGTAATATAGTGTAAGTTTCCTACATCTTTCCCCTTATCCTGTATTATAAAGGCAGTAGCAATGGTCAATAAAGAGGAAATATGCCAAAATATCTTGTCAGACTACTCTGTGCAATTTGTACAGCTGTACTTTTATGTACAGTCTTTATCGGTGTCTGGTAAACTAACAATAATCTGTGTTATCATATGTTAAAGTATGAGTATTATTTTTCAGGAAATACATTGTCTGCCACAAACTCAGGATCAATTAAATGAGATTTAAATGTTTAAACTTACTTAATCTCAAAAATCTATCACTTGAAAAGGATGAGGGAACTTTTGTCCAATGCTAGCACATGAAACAATAGCCAATATGGGTAGCCAAGGAATATTGTAGGACATAATAATATAAATGTATAACGACATCTATATTGCTACAAAATGTGTTAAGGGCCATGAAAACCTAGTAATTCTATATAGAGATAATTATTTAACTCAGCAATACTTGAGGTAGAGGTTTGTTATAAATCCAAATTATTTGCTTGTGTCTTAATTTGCCAGTTTGAATAGAATCTGCCAATAGGACTGTTATTTCCCATAAGTCTTTTCCTGCTAAAGAACCTTATTTTTGATCTCATCACTGCAGTAAAGCCTCCCTTATTTTGACTAGTGATGAGCAATCTTATCCAAACCGTTCATCATTAAATGTGAGAGCCTTTTCATATCTCCACTATGGCTTTCTCAGCCTCTGTGATTTAGTAAATACAGATCTCTTGGTAAATTAAGCACCTCTGAATAGTCAGTCTCAATCATAGGAATCACCATTTCTTTGTGGATATGTAAATCATATACTCAGCTCTCACGGTAGAAGCCTGAAGTAGAGGCCAGATGTAATGCAATATTTAAGATATTCATGCTTGGTTATCTTAAGCTCAATATTCATTGAAAGATTTGTTAATGTTCATCCCTTCTAGAAACCAGTAATTTTATTAATTTCCTGATGAGTGATTTAGTTTGCAATAGCTTCAGATAGATTTCAGTTGAACAAACACACCACCCCTTCAGTGGTTATTCATATCAGCTGGCTTAAAGGTGACAGGCTACCAGTGGCTTTCTCATCAGATTTTATATTGACTGAAACTGCCTACAGGTGTAAATTTAAATCTGTAAATGTAGAGGTACTCATTTAAAAAGCAGTAATCCACAGTGCTAATTTGGGATATAGTTGCTGCTGGTTTTCCTTCTCAGGTACCAAGAAAATTGAGATTTTCTTTAATTTTCAAAATAGTGAGTATTTGAATTTTTTTTCAGTGAATATTATAGATAAATTATTGATATATCTCTTTTTCCTGTGTTAATATGCAATGGTTAATAATTAGTTTTCAGAACTTATAAAGCAGTTTAATGGAAGGAAGGGGAGGCAGAATCTGTTCCTTTGCTGCATAATCAGAGATATACTATTGATAGATGAAGTCTACTCATATGGTGCCACTCAAAACATCAAGTTTAAATAATCCAACTCCCATATACAGTCTATTTTCAACAAATAGTCAGAAACTGGATCTCAACTATAGCATTATTTTGCTCATTATCATAATTACAAATAGTTTTTGCTGTCTGGAATACATATACAGACTGATAGTAGATTTCAGGATGAAAACGTTCTTCTTATATTAATCCCAAAAAAGAGTCTCTTGAAAGGTTTTATTAAATATTAACAGCTATTGATCTCTCAAAAAAAATTATTGTTCTGTATATTTTTATGTCTGTATTGGTAGAAATCTTTAAAAAGCCTCTAAGATTTATTGATAAGTTATAGAAGTAATGGAGAATTTTAGTCCTGTGAATCACACAACTATAATTACCAAGTCTAAAGTATTTGTTGTTCAAAACTTATTTTTCAAAAAAAAAAAATCAAGTATTTACCTTAAATTTCTGATACATTTTCCATCTCTGCTCTTTATATTCAAATATCATGGACTGACTTATTTCTAAACCCCAGAACAAAAACTGGAATCTACTGTCTGCTCAGGCCAAGCAGCTAAGAGCTTTCCAGAGTCTTTTGCCACCTGAAAACCTTGAAACATATTTAAAAAACATTCAGGTTGTATCATAAACCTGCTTTAATAGCATGTTGTTTTGTTAATACTTTTGCAAGAGATTGTTTTCGTATCTAATTTTAGATGCAGTTCCACATTATACAGATGTTGCACTTTTGTTTTCTTCTCAAATGCTCATTTGAGGGTTTTTTATTTTTAACAGGGATTTTTTTTTAAGGAAAATGTTTTTTCCTAACAAGCCACCAACAGGTCTTGCTGTGGAAATGCAGCCAAATGAGGTTCCTGCTGTTATAAAAACATTTTTACAAGCATATTGCACCTTTTCATGACTCAATCAGTTCTTCTAAATGACATTTTTATAGTTGTTTATTTATATTCCATGTTCATATTTTCATGCATTTAACTTTTGTCCATATTTTTTCTAAAATTAATTTCAATTATAATTTATTACTATTTTAATATAATCTAAGACAGAAAAATAGCAAAATATTAGCACTTTCTATGTAATAACCGCAAATTATTTTGTAATGTTAATATATGCTAGTTCACAGCATTTTTTTCTGATATAGATAATCCTTGCCATATCAAAGCATTTAGCAGCCTGGAAAGTAGATGTACAGTAGGATTAAATTACATCCCCAGGATTAAACAAGGAGTTACACAGCTATTTTCTTGCAAGCAAGAAGAGCACAGCTAGATATATTTCCTCTGGTATTTGAGGGGAGCAATTCATGTCCTGTATGACATAAAACCCTTGACAGACTGGGGTTTTTTGTCTACATTCTTTAATGTGTATTTGTAAACCACAGGTTGTTAGTAAACTGCAGCCTCAGACCCAGGACTTCAGGGTGTTTTTACACCACAGGTAGTGGAACAGCTGGAGGTTGCATTTACTGGTGGAAATTTGAATCCCCTGTCTGTGACACTGAACAACAGTATAGACATGGAAACAGGTCTGGCTGTGCATCTGTTGAACAGATATATAGAGGGTGTTGAGTTTTCTCCTGTGATATGTACACAACTGGAAATGTGAGGATTTGACAGAAACTACTCCATGTGTATCTACACTGGGGACAGTCATTCCTTGGACTGAAGAGAAGAGAGAATTCTAGGAACTGTACTATCTCTGGGAACATTCAGCTGCTTATGAAACTCTCCCCTTGCTCCAGTGAAATGCAGAAAAACTACAACAAAGGCTTGTGGTTTATTAGTACATTTACACCTCTGCCTGATTTACACATTACCAGGGGCAACTTTGTAAAAATGCTCCAGTGACCAAATCCTAAATATACTGGCACAAAAAGACACAAACCCAAAACCACACCACACCACCACAAAACCCACAAATAAACAAACAAACAAACAGGTTACTTTTTGAATCCTTTTGCTGTCTTTCCTTCTATAGATTTTTTTTTCTTGGAGATATTAATTGTAAAGCATAAAAATATTATTTGTTGTTGTTGTTTCAAAAGTATTTGAATCAGGGCAGAAGCTAAGTGAGAATAATTATTTTTGCTGTATCTACTAGGAATGCACAATAAATAGAAAATAGAAGGATGTGGATGGATGCACGGATGGACATTATGATTTGCTTTAGCTCTTATTATGATATCTGATGCTTGACAAACTAATTATAGAGGACACAATTATTTTGATAGGAGGAATTATATAGTTTCTATTTATATTATAATCTTTGCAAAGATTCATGGGCCAGCATTCTCCTATGGACTGAAATCAAGATCCAACTTACACAGTCTTTGAAATATAAACATGTGGGTTTTTTTCTATTCATTTTTGCCATTGCTCTGAAAAGGGGACATCAAAAGTAACAAATGTGTCAACACAGAAACACTTTAAAACATGAAATATTATCTTGTTCATCAGGAAATTATTATGATACTGATACTAGCTTTCAGAAATGGATGGTGATGAAAGCAGACAAAGGAATTTTCTAATGGCTGTAGAACAGAGAAATTATGCACTGAAATGGAGATGTCTGTCTCCCAATCACCTTGCACTTATTGTCTGGCAGAACTAGCCAAGCTGCAGCACCCTTTGCTTAATATGGGTTAGTATTTGAATACTAATTCTGACTTCTACTCTTCACTTCTTGTAAAAAGCGAGCTTATATGTGTCTTTGTACTTGATGTGGAGTAGCTATCAATAGATCGAAAACATATATGTAAGGATAATTCTTCTGATGGGTTTTCATCATTACCTCTGTCTTAATTTTTGCAGTTTAAGAGAATCATAAGTATCTTTATCTGTGAGAGACTGCAAGTCAAGTCAAAAAAAGAGATTGTACATGAGGGCAAAAGCCAGAGGTTTTCTTGAAAGAGAAGTTGAATTATTTCTGCCTTCTGGTGCTCAAGCAGGGGTTGGCTAGGACTGAAAAGATGGATGACGAGACACAGGTGTTACAATGGACAAAATCCATTATACAAACCAGAGAGACTTTGCTGCAGAAAGGTGAGAATTCTTGGTGCATTGCCATGAACCCCTTGAGCATTATGACTTGCCAGTGCAGGGAGAGTAGATCTGTGAAAGTAAGTTATTTTTTAATCTATGAATCATCAGAATATTCTAATGCTAGTCAAAAAGACAGCATAAATGTTGCACATTTCTTAAATATACAGTGTATATTATATGAGTTGCTCAGTGAATTAAACCTGACCAACCTGCTTCAGGCTTTATAAAAATTCTGTTTAAAACATAACCCTTGGATATAGTCAATCTAACCTCAAGTATGAAGTACTTAATAGAGGATCCTCATCACTATCAGATCCACTTTTAATCAGTACACTTCCACACTATGAGAGTGATGGCCTGAATTACCTGGAGGACATGCTTTCTTCTCTCCACTGACTCTAGAGACCCTGTGGAAGCCAGGCATCTCAATTAAATGCCTACAGTTAGATGAAAACAACTTAAACTTGAATGTACCAAAATTGTGCATATGTGTAATGATGCTCAGTGTTTAGCTGACTCTATATCCTATCCAGACATTTTTTAAGACGGGGTCAGGGCAGGTTTTTTGTACTGTAGTGGTGTGTTTTTTAGTTTTATCAGATCCATGTATGTATTTGTTCCATGCTTTCATGCTGTTTGTATAAGTTATAGTGGTTTGTTCCTTGTATCCCCTTATTTAACCCTTCTTGGTTTTACCTCAATTACAGTTATATGACAATCATATGTTATATAACCCTCAGATCCTGTCCATCACTTCGAGGCCTCACCCTGGGTCTAGAAAGTTCCAGTGAAAACATCAAGTGATTGGGCAGGATCCCGGTTGTTCCCTTCTTTGCCTCCTTGATTTGTTCTCCTGTTTGTCCTTTATATACAGAGTTGCTCCTTCCATTCCCCTGGTTGGTCCCACACTTTGCCCTTCCCCTTGCCCCTCCCCTAAATTTAAGATGCTGCCGAGAGGTGATCTGCACTCTGCTGGGCAGACTCTCTGCTGGTGAGGCAGTCCTGTGTGGACCTCAATAAGCCCCAGCTGCTGTTCACCCATCAGAGTCCTTCCTTCATTTCTCATCATTGCTCACGTTCTCGTGGCGGCAAAGACCTCACAGGACGGGGAAGATATCCCCAGATACTGGACTGTACCTCTCACTGTGGCCGTTGTCAGGGCTAACCAGGCGAGGCAGGAGGAGGCTCCTGCAACATCGAGACCACCACACTGTACCTTTACATAGAGCAAAATAAGATACCTTCTCAGATTTCACAGTGAAAATCTATATTTGCCCATGAGTCAGTTTGTATCGGAAAGGAAATTCTAAGTGATGAAGACAGATGCTTTTTTGACTATCATGGAATGGTTTAGTACTGATTAAAACTGTGTTATATATGTCTTTGGATTAAGGTCTTCAGATGGCAATATTTCCTCATTTGGTGTTTCTCAAACATTGCAGATCCAAAATTCTTATTCCAATGTTTGCATTTCCATGAGGGGAGGATTTGTAATCTTCTTCTGCTATGTCTCTTCCACTCTACCAAGTAATTTCTCCCTTTGTCTTCAAGATGTCAAAGAACAGCTATCTTATTTTTGGAGGGCTTACTCCATTTTGGATAGTTTCTTGAAGAACTGTTAACCATTTTCTGTGGTACTGGCCAGAAGTAAACTGTTTTTTTAACTATTATCTTATTTCAGCACTTTCAACTTCAGTTCGACTCTAAAATTAGAGATCTGACAAAACTTCAGATTTCTTTCTATTTTAGTTGAGATCACTTAGTGTTTTCTGTATTCTAGTGCTACAACCTAAGGCAAAATGAAGCCATGATATTATGGTCATGTAGATTGTCCCTTTTAGTCCCCTGTTTTGGAAAAGGAGGTAGAGTATGATAGTGAGAAGGGAGACAGAGCAATAAAATCTGTGGATGGTACTATTAGACTGTTTTTCAGATGCATGTTAATTGTTTCAAGAGCTACCTCAAGCATGTTAAAATAGCATACAAGTTGTTAAGACCTAACAACTAATGATTTTTGATATATGTGAAAAGAGAGACACACCCTAATGAAATTAGAACCTAATCTGATCCTTAATAGTCATATTTCTTGAAATGAGTAGAAAATGTGTGAACTCAAAAGGACTAAGACAAGAGGCATCAATAAATGCAACTGTATTTGAGAGTGGTATTATTTTGATATGAAAAATTGTAGTGTGGAGTGAAAGAAAAGGAGGGGAAAAAAGAAGAAAAAACATAAAAAATGTTTCCTCAAATGTTATGTTTTTAATAATAAAATATATTTTATCATATAATAATATTATTAATATTTTTATTTTATAATATTTATAATGTATTATAACATAACAATATATCATAACATAATAGCATTACATATCAGTATAGAATACTGTAATGCTATTAATATAATGTATTATGGTATAAAATTATATAATAACAAAGAAAATGTTAATGACATAAATAAAATTTTTTTTTTTAATAAAGATATAATTAAAATTAATTTTAAATAAAATTTAAGAGAATGTCCAGACTATCCAATCGTTTTCAGAAAAATCTACCACATTTGAAAAAGCGTTGCAGTTTTGCAGCAGAGAACAATAAAGATTCTTTACTTTCTCTGTGAATATCACTCAAAGCTTGTTCCCAATCACATAATTGGGTAGTTCCCATGAAATTGTGCTGACCGTTTTTTGCATTGCCAAGGGACCATCAGCTCTTAAGACTTATTTAGCTTCATTTTGAAATTTACGTGTTTGTACTTAAATTAATTAGTTGAATTACTTCAAGATTTCCTAATTAGAAAAAAGATCTTGGAATACTTTATTTTTAAGCTGGTTTCATAGATATGGCTTAGATACCTTTTAAAAGAACCTTTTAGACTTAAAATAAATGAATAAATGAAATTGAGATAATAAGACCTCTGAAAGTGTTTATTCAAAACAATAATTTAACTCCTGAATCAATTCAGGATCACTTGACAATGAGAATATC
Source organism: Sterrhoptilus dennistouni (assembly GCA_013397095.1). Classification (NCBI taxonomy): domain Eukaryota; kingdom Metazoa; phylum Chordata; class Aves; order Passeriformes; family Zosteropidae; genus Sterrhoptilus; species Sterrhoptilus dennistouni. The sequence goes on from VWZU01011871.1 coordinate 2,145,267, forward strand.
ATGAAACACACAGGGGAGCACTGCTGCTAATTGTTTACTTCTCTACTATCACAATGAAAAAGGACTTCTTGAGAAAATAAGTGAACCATTAGCCATGTAACAGGATAAAATAAAAAACTACAATGCATAGAACTGAAAGGGGAATTTCTTAATGTTTGTTTACCAAAATTTCAGAAATGTGAGAAAAAAAATCTCCAGAAATCTAATATTTTTGCAGCATAGTATAATAGTATAATTTTATTCCCCTGCAAATTTTCCCAGATGGGTTAGTTCACTGTTCTGCTCTGTTAACTCAAATGTCACTTTCATTAGGCCTTCTTTAGACCATATAGTAATTATACAGAGATTTTTAGGAACATTGGCATATTACGGTTGTATTCAAAATATGTATTTGGAACATTTAATAAGATCATAATTTTGTAACAGTAATAACATGTTGTATCAATTACTAGAAAAATCTGTAATTTTTGACATATTTATTTTGTGCTGTGTTGCATAGAAAGTAAAGAAAATGTTTGAATTTATTGAAATAAATATTTTACAAATATTTCTCTTTGAAAGTGTCATTGAAAACTTCACCTTACCAAAATAAGAGATTTATCAATCTTTTTCTGAAAAAAAAAAACCAAACAAAACCCCCAAAAATTTAAAATCTTCTCATGAATTGTGTTTCAATACATCATAAGGCCTGATTTGCAGATGCTGCAGCCTGCAAATTCATTTTAATAAATGCTTTATGTCTCAGCAAAGCTGTAAAAAAGGTACTGAAGAGCAATAGGAACTCTACCATGACAAAATGTTCAAATCAGAAAGGTATGGTTTAGACATGGTCTTTTACAAGAGAGTCTTGACTATGTGGCTATCTGGGAGATAGCTAAGACATGCACCATCACTTTCTATTAAGTTATTAAACATAGAGGCAATTGAACTCAGACACTTTCCTGTGGCTAATTTCAGAATTATTCATTGACAGTAGTTTAATTAGTGGTATGTTAAGCTTCTAGGATTGTCTGAGTTCAGGGCAATATTGTACATTTCACCCATAAACTTCACCGTCAGTGCAGAATAAAATACATGAGTAAAGACTTTTTTTTTTTTCCTGTCAGTGATATAGTCTTTCAACTTACAGAGAAAGCATTTGGACACATTTGCATTTAGTCAAAGTAATTACAGTGTTTATTGATAAAACATTAGAAACAGAGAGGTGCTTGGACAGCGACTGTAATTTAGACATTGCATTTTCAAGCTTTGAAAACACCCTCCCTTCCTCCCAGTTCTATTCCTCCCCCAGCAATGCAGGGAGACAGGGAATGGGGGTTATGGTCAGTTTACCACAGGTTGTTTCCCCCACTGTTTAGGGAGAAGAGTCACTCCCCTACTCTACCACAGGGTCTTCCATGGGCAACAGCTCTCCATGAACTTCTCCTACATGAGTCCATCCCATGGGCAGCAGTCCCTCACAAACAGCTGAAGTGTGGGTCACTCTTCCATGGGGTCCAGTCTTTCAAGGACAGGTTGTTACAGTGGATGCCTCTCTCTCCATGGATCTCCCACAGGGTCACAGTCTCATCTCAGGCTCCAGCATGGATGTCCTCTATGGGCTGTGGTGGATTTCTGCATCCCCGTTGATCTCTAAGGGCTGCAAGGGCACAGCTGCCTCACCATGGTCTTCATCATGGGCTAGAATGGAATCCCAGCTCGGCTGCCTGCAGCACCTCCTCCTCCTCCTTCTCCACTGGCCTTGGTGTCTGCAGAGTTGTTCCTCTCAGATGTTGTCACCCACTCTTCTCTGGCCCCCATTACAACTCCACGAAAACCTTGTTATTTCTTTCTTCTTAAATCTCTTGTCACAGAGGCATTGCCACCATTTCTAATTGGTCTTGGCTTGACGTCCCTCTTTGGACAGATTGGCCCTGTCAGATAAAGGGCCAGAAATTCTGGCAGCTTCTCACAGAAGCCACCTGTAGCCCCCCCGTAGCCCCCCCTACAAAAATCCAGCCATGCAAACCCGATACACAATCCAAACTTAATTTAACCTTGCATGAAACAACATTTTCGGCTCTAAGATGTTTTCATAATCAATATTTTGCATGGGAAATATGTCATCTATTAATAGAACATGAAATGCAGCAATGCTTATGAAATCCGTGCAAAGTCTGATTAATGCATTTATCGTGTAAACAAAGAGCTGACAAAAGAAGGGAGGATAATAAATGTGTGACAAAAATGCTCATCTCCAACAATCAGTGTGATTCTTTCAACTTCATTAGGTTTTTGGGTTTAATTCTGTGCTTAATACCCAAATACCCAAATACGTGCAAATTATGTTTCTGATAAATAAAGGAAATGTTTAAAATAACTTAAAATATATTCTTTCCTTATGTCTTTTGAAAAGAAGAATGAAAGAAAGGCCATCTGGAAGAACAATTTATTCGTTTTAGGAAAACTTGTAACATGGTGAAACACTTGAATTTTGAGAGAAGAGAAAACTGCTGGGATGAAGGAGAAAAGTCCTGCACTATGTGAACTGTAGAAAATTAGTATGTGTATTCAATGTCTGTCATTAACGGTGCAGCTCTAGACACAGACAAATCCCTTGGCTAGATTTTGGCTAATAAATTCTGCTGTGTTAAGAAAGCTTCAGAAAATAACATGTGCATTTGACTCATACTGAATATTCTTGTTATTTATTAGCTAACAAAGTTAAGGCCCTCAAGGTTTGCTTTGCAGCAGTTAGGTACCTGTATTTGTATTCACAGTCTCATTAGAGTCAAGGCATAATTTAACTTCAGAAAAGCTGGTGCAATGGGTGATGTTACACTTTAAATTGTTGTTATTGCAGTCTAATATAAACTCTCACAAAACAACCGGGATTATAGCTTTCATTCTCTTATCAAAGCCATTTGGCACATCTGGTGCTGATTATTATATCAGCAAATATAATTGTATTTTCTTGAAGTTAAGTGAAAAACTGTACCAGAATTACAATGCCACAGTAATAAAAATGTACTTTTCAATTTTCTTAATGGAAGTCACCTTGCACGAGGTAAGAATAGGAGTAAACTACCAATTGATATTTTGAGTTGCATTTCGTGTTTTGTATTTCTACAAAAGAGACTCATCCTGTAAAATCATCTTCTGGGAACCACATAATACAGTGGCAGTACTTACAACATTATTTCTGAAATGAAAGATTTTACACTTTTGAGAAATATTTCCTTAATTCTCTCGATTTGCCAAGACACAAATGTAGAGCAGAATATGTAATAAAAAAATGAAAATTAGATCTATAAAACAATTACAAGCACATAAAACATAAAACACTGAGAATTGTTAGTTTTGTACAAATAGCTCCATTCTTATCACTTCCATTTCATGAACATTTATCTATTCTGTGAGGAATTCTCTGCAGTGAATGCTGAGACAACAGATTGGCCAAGACCAGAGTAATTGTAAGAATGCAGTGAGGAATGTGATATATATAAGAATTGTTTAAGTTGGAAAATATATATATATAAAACTCATCAGACAATAAAAATAGAGAACTTGTCAAGATTTGTCCACTTTGAAAAAAAACCCCTACAATTCTCTCATTTCCCTCAGATTCCTTCCAAATATGACACCTCGTCCTCCTTTCACAGCTAAATAAGACAAATTCTGGGCAGCTATTAAAAGGCTCTACTGTTCGAGAACAAAGCCTAATCTAAATAATTTGCTACCATGTATCCACCACAGAAAATTATTTGATGTGACCACGTAATTTTAAAGATTACGATTATTCGGAGTGTTTTTGGTCCACATTCTTGACTCTAAAGGGTGAGTGCAGAGTTACCAATAAAAGGTGTCTGTTTAAAAAAAAATGACATTAATGCAGTTTAATGAAAATATATTTAGAAAGTTATCAAGGAATCATTCTGAACAGGGTGTGAAAAGTGTGTATCTAATTAGATTAACTTGAACAGGTTAAAGGTATTGTCAAATGTTCAGACTAGACTGTAACTCAGAGCAGTGAAAAGTGGGAGAGGCAGCATCAAATAACTGCAGCATGACTTAACTTCAAGCAGGAGGTTTAGATCTACTAACACGATTGGACCACCAGGCTGATTTGCTTTTCATTTCCATCCCAATCCAGTGAGGAGGCACACATGATGTACTGAAGGGACCTACTTATTTTCCAAGACAAATTCTTTCCACATCAGCAATTCGTCCAAAAATACATTATAGAGAAGGACTACTGTGTTTGCATTTCAGCCCAGGTAGAGCTGGTAAATCCAACTTTGCCACATTTTGGGAGAGTTTGATGTTCTCAAGAGGTCCCTGGAAAACCAGTAGGGACTCTAATTCAGAAGTATGTCATTATAGTTCAAAAAGAAGTATGATTGGTATGATAAAGTAGGATAAAGTTTACTTTGACTTTGAAATGGCAGTGAAGGAACAGGGAAATATTCCTCTTTCTGTAGGAAATGAAGCTCATACTTATCAATACATGATCACTCCTTTATGGGAAAGGCAATTTTTTTACTCAAGGAAACAAAAATTTTTGGTTTTCATAACCATTTCATTTCTCTAAGGGGAGAGCACTAGACCATGTACCCTGAGCTACTCTGTCCATATTCTGAAGTAAATGCATCCTCACTGGATGTAATTATGTAAATGTATGAAAGAATAGAAACAGAAAAAAATATCTTTAACTTTACAAGCATGAGAAATCCCAATTTGGACATTCAAGATAAGGGTTTATGAAGCCTAAAAAGCTAAGTGAGTAAGGAAATAATGTGGCATGGCTATATGAACACCTCAAATAGCTTGCAGGAAATGCCCTTAATTTCCAGTGCTGAAGACAGTTATAACCCAAATATTCTGGCATTCTTTCATGTTGAGGTAGAAGAATTTTGACTGTTGGGATTTTTTGGCCTTGACTTTAAATGTATAATTATTTTATGGCAGCAGATTTTTGCCTTTTTTTTTTTTCCTTGATGTTTGAGCTGTCCAAAGTACTTCTCAAAAGTTGTTCATTCCATGAAAATCATGGAATCATAGAATCATAGAATGGTTTGGGTTGGAAGAGACCTTACAGTCTATCTAATTCTTACCCCCGCCCCAGAATGGGCTGGGACACCTTTTACTGGACCAGATTGGTCAAAGTCCCATCCAACTTGGCCTTGAACACTTCCAGGGATAGGACATTCGCAGCTTCTCTGGGCAATATGTTTCAGTGTCCACCTACCCTCACGAAAAAAAAGTATTTCTAATATCTAATCCAAGCCTACCCATGTTCATTTTAAAACAATTCCCCCTTGTTCTATCACTACATGCCCTGGTAAAAAAGTCCTTCTCCAGCTCTCTTGTAGATCCCTCTTCAGATACTGGAAGGCTTCTTCCAGTATCCAGGAACAATATCTTCCTTGATTCTTCTCTTCTCCTGGCTGAATAATCCTAAATTCTTCCAGACTGCTTTCACAGGAGAGAGGCTCCAGCCCTCTGATCATCAACATGGTCCCTATGTGTGTATGGACACATAAATATATGTCCAAATAAAAACTACTCATGTAGTTTTTTACTGGAACACAGATTTCATATAAACTTGGAAAGTGTGTTTGTATTATGACAAAGGAAAAAGCTTCAAAGCTGATTGATGCCTAAGATAAAAAGAAAATAGCAGAACATGCTGTGAGTAGGCACAATGTATCCTTGCACATATGTTTAGGCAAATAGTAAATACCAGAACAGCTTGCAATAACTAAAAAAATCTGAGTACTTTAGTGCTTAATCTTCCTTCACATGTAACCTTTTACTGTGGTCTGTGCATTCTGTGTGGTAACTTTAATAAAAAATTAGTAATAAATTTCTCAACCTATACCACATGAAGGTTCTAATACAGGACTTCCTCTGAGTGCCTTTACTGTTTCTCATTTCTGACTTTATTGTGGGCCATAAAATGTATATGATGCTTCTTCAGAGATGCCAGTCATGTAGCCATGGGACTTCTTTTAGTAAAAACAACTTTTTCATCCCTCCACAAAATATAGTTTCTATATCTCCTGAATGTCTAAATGTGTGAAAGTGCCGATCAGCGAAGAAACCCAAAGGAATACATTTCCTTTTTCAGAGACTTTCTTGCCAATAGGAAAATGTGCAGTGAGTATTTTCTGACCACTACAGATTTCAGAAGATCATCATAGCCATGCCAATAAGAATTTCTCTGTATGTTACACAGCATTAATGATCTGATTTTAGGACATCTTCTAGCACCTTCTCTGACATTTATTTGCTTTCCTTATCAGAACCTCAAATGACCAGAACATCAAGAGTAAACTCTGCCTACTGGAACAAAAGTCATGTTGCTATGAATGATCTATCTGCAAGCATCTCTAGGCATGTGTCACCATCTCAGTATGAGAACCATGTGTATCTCATCCTGCCCCTGTACCTCAGTGCATATATATATATATATATATACCTCTCTTTGTCCTTCTGCAGACATTATCTACTTAGAAAAAAGTATTGGGAAAATTTACACTAGGGATCAAAAAATCAATAGGAGGCAACCCTTAATTTTGTTGGTATACTTTCTGTTGCATATTCATAGCTGCTATTTATTCACTAATTAGAGACCATGTTCAGTTGCTAAAGAATTCTAGAGACCTGCAATAATGCTGATGATGGAGTTTGCTGAAGCCTTGATCTTGGTGTTGATGTTTAGTCAATGAAGTCTTATAAGCCTTTCATGCACCAAATGCTGTTCATGCTCTTCAGGTTTCTTATGACATCTTACCATTTCACTGATTTACAGAAAATCATTTTGTCAAGCCCTCCACCTGTATGCAGTTGGCATCCAATATATCTTGAGTTTTCTGGGTGAGAATGCATCCTTCCACATCCTTGTTTTTGGAAATCTGTATCATGTATCATCATGAAAATTGCTTACTTGGACTAAAAATATGATATAAAATTATATTTCATACTGGTCTATCAGAAAGAAATACTGACATGCAAACATTTTTTTCTGCTTTGCATCATGCCATGAAAGATAAAAGGATGATGTCCTTATTTCCCTTTCTTTACATCCCCTATTTCAACATCAAAACACTAGTCCAAAGAAGCAGAAATAGGAAAAAGTATAGAAAAGCTTTTAGTTCTTGACACCTTAAAGTGAAAGGATTAAGCGAGTTTTCCCTTGCCACCTCATTATCATCACAACCTCTTTTAGATTCTGTCAGATGCTTATGATGTGCATAGATTGCCCTATGCTGGAGCCAGTGCTTATCTTCTAACATAGTATTAGTTTTAATTTTATCAGATGTTGGGGATTTCAGATCTCTCTTTGATCTCTAAAACAACTTTTTTTTTTTGAAGAGGTGATAAAACTAATGAATTGCAAATCACTTTTCATAGTTCTGAGATTTTAGTACAGGTATTAGGAAGGATAATACAATACTCCACAGGAAGTTGAAACTTTTTGAAAACCACTCTGAAGCTTCTTATTAAGAATAATGTTTCTACAGAAGACCTAATTGTCTGGGAAACTAGTGCTTACATTCAGATGCGCTTGAAGTATGAAAAGATTTATTTCTAACATTGCAATGTTTCTTTACAGAAAATGTTTCTGTACAATGAATGTGTACTAATAGGCCATAAGGGCACTGTAGGACCTACCATCCTTGTCCCTTAGGACTCCCTAACCCTGCTCATGGCCCAGGATCCTATTTCACTCCTCTCAGGACATGAGCTCTTGCCTCAGTGACACTACAGTAGGGCCAGGTTCCAGCTCCCCACAGCTCTGACCTTCCTGGCTGTGGGCCCCACTGAGCCAGAACCCCTTGTGGGGCCAATCCCATCCCACCTTGACTGGCTCCCATCCCACCTTGACTGGTTCCCATCCCAGTGACACAGTGCCTGGGGTTGGGGCTGACCCTGTGCCCCCTTACTGCCCTGCTCCTGTCTAGGCTGGCATGTTGGTACCTGGCCCTTGTGGCATCCTGACCATGTATTTTCATTGGCTTTAACACTTTTCATTCAGTCAAATTTTTAGATGAGCAGCTAAAAGGTTTTAAGAGAAGAATGAAAAAACAGAGGTAACATGTTTAAGGGAGAGAAGAAAACATTTTTAGTTTTTCCATTGTTACCAGACCTACAAAGACATCTTGGAAATATGAATATTAAAAACTGAGTTTCAGATGGAATGGGATATTGTGCAGCACAGATGGAGATCTCTGCAGAGATCTTCTCTGAGGAAATGAGCTGTTCTGTCATACAGCACATTTTTTACATGTTAACACAACACTTTACTGATTTACTATGTATTCTCTCCACAGATTGCTTTCTGAATTAGCTCTTCTGTACTTCTCCAGTTCATTTATGTTTTTTCCTCAGTTACTTGAACATACTTTGTAAAGCTCTGACTGATAGTATTGATATTTATATTAATGAAGCTTAAGGCAATCCTAGAGTATTTATTTTTATTTAGTGACATGGTAATGCTTTCATGTCTTCATTATTATCTTTAAATAAAATTTCAATGCTCCAAGTACAACTCAGGGCAATACCATGACAAATTTGACTTTTCCTTGTTATGATGTTCAAGATTTCACCTTAATTTTTTGGATTCAGAAGTTCACACCAGATTTTATATTAACCTGAAGATTCAGCCTCCTGTATTTCTGTTTCCAGTGTTATGTTCTAGATCAGTCTAAACAATGTTAAGATTAACAGAAAAAATAAATATTAAACAAATTAAAGAAATTTCTATTTTTTATCACTTTTGGCTTTCAGTTTTAACTGGGTTTTTTCCTCAGTGAGAGAAGTAGGTCTTCAGCAAATAACCCTATAATTAAATCCATAGAATAAAAGATAAAATATTCTTAGACCCCAATGAAAGCAATAGAGACACAATTTATTTTTTTTTTTTTGAGGTCCATGACTGTAATCATGTTTTCCTATCTCCTTAAATGGATTTAGGCTCACAGCCACAGGTTCCTCAAATACCATTTCATTCCTGCAGATCAAACACTGTGATGTTCAGACCAAACTAAGAAAAGGTGTACATCTGATTAAGGTGAAACACATCTGACTGTGGAGACTCAGTCTCTTAATCTCCCTGCCAGCTCTTGTGTTCCATGGGCATCAACCCTCAGGTGGGGCTCAAAGGGGGCCTGTGCTGAAATTTTTTCCACCATTCTGTCTGCTATTAGTTAATTTTTTTCTTCTAAGGACACTGCATGTCTCAGCAGCAGTGGGCATTGGAAAGAGGGAGGAAGAGTGGAAAATGGAAAGAGGAGGCTTCATGAGTGTACTGTTCAACTCCATGATCACAAGTGCTTTACAATTGTACTCAGCATTTCAGTGGTGCTGCAGAAAACCAGAGAACGGACCAATGTCTACAAATACCTGATGAGCTCATAGGAGGTTGCTCATAGTAGAAGATCATGCTGCTCCTCAGCAATCCCATGGCCACTGAGATTTTGACTCTGCCCAATTCAGAGGTGCATAAAATAACTTTTCAAACACCCTGATTTGATTTACAAAAGCAAAACCAAAAGAGATAGACAGCTCCACAACTGGCACAAGCCCAGAAAGACAGTAAAAAATCTCATAGGGAAGCACTGGCCCCTCAGAAAAGATTGCCTTCTCTACATTGCTGACGGCAAATCCTGTCCAGCAGTCATCATGTTTCCCTTCACTACAGAGATGTCATGCTCACAGTAGTGAGCAGAATTTATTTTACTTTCTATTTCCTCCATTGTGTAATGTTTCTTAAAAAACAAGGTCAAGTGCACTGCTATAAACAAAGACAGACATTGTTTCTCCCATAGGAACCACCAAACATGCAAAGGGAGAAGAACATTCCAGGAATGACCTTGAAGACATACATTCCTTTTATCATGGGACCAGAGGGATTTTTGTGGGTTTTTCAGAAAGCCATTAAGTATACTGAAATTGCTCCTGGAAGCAAATGGATGCCTTCAATGATACAGTGAATTAATTACTCTTATATTATTCTTATAAGTATTCTTATATCTATTCCATGTGAGATTTTTAAATTCTCGTTTTAAAAAGTTAAATATTCTATTTATAGTTCAATCAGTCTGGTCTTTTTTAAGTTTAAAGTTTTAAGTTTAAAGTCTAAAGTCTTACTCTTTTGGAGTGTTTCTTTCATTAAAAGTACTAGAAATGTCCCTTTAAAGTTTTACTAACTTAAAATGCTGTCCAAGTTATCAAAGCAAAAAAGGAGCTGTAATCCCAGTGCAAGACTACTGTGAATGAACCCGGTTGATTTTTGGCTGTTTCCTTTGAAATGGTGCTGTTCCATTAGATCAGAACAATAATTCTTGATACATCCTTTTCACCACGTCCTTCTCAGAAATTTTTGTTGGGCTCAAAGAAACTTAAAAAATTTCAATTTTATGACATTTTGTCTTCCTGCTGTTCTTACTGTTGTAATAAGTCCCTCTTTCCTCCTAATATTGCCCACTAGTCTTCTGTTTCAGAAGTCTATGCATAGACCACCTCTTTATTTGGTGTATGAGCAGGCTACTCAGCATCTTCTATCTCTGATGATCCTAGTGTGTCAGTGGATTCATTTTTCTTACATACCTACATCTTATGCTCCTAGGAAGAGATAGCTGGAAGTTAGTTACCCTTATTGACCATCCATGTCATGACTGTGGGACAGTCTCAGTCCCAGAAGGAGTCTTCAGTTTCACTGATGTCTGATACTTCCTCCTGGACCTTTGAGACTAGTAGATTTTAAGAGAGGTATATATTTTGGAGACTGTAAAAGTATAACTCGTTTTCCAGAAGATATCCCAGAGGGTTCCTAGGCTGCTGGGTTCTGCTACCAACCTTTGAGATTTCCAGAGACCTGATGTCTTAGAGAAGTCTGACTGAAGGGCTCATTCTCAAGTGTTTGGAAGGACTTAACAGAAATGAGGAATGAAAGGGAAAGAAAATTATTGCAGTGTTTTGTGAAGAGAAAGGAGGAAATGATTTAGAGTTAATATCCAGGAATGCAAAGGATGTACATAGAGGAGTGTATATATGGAGGAGGGCAGATGGAACAGATTGTCCACTGCATCCAGACCACTTTCAACAGCAGATGCAAGAGCAGAGGAGTTAGCTGTTGGATTTTTTTTTTGGGGGATGAGGTATGAGCTGAGGCTAAGCTGGTCTATGATTGGAACATGATTTTGGTGCCTGGAACAGGCCCTGGGAACTTTTTAAGAGTATTGGTGGATCGTACATAAGTATGTCACAAACGGCCATCAAATTCATGGGATAGACCTTCTGTCACCTAACAATGTACAGTTCCGTTAACTATTCACAGCCTTCCAGAAATTCTGTCTTTTCACAGAAGTCCTCTTTGGTCCAGCTCTCAACTTGCTGCTCTTTAGGGAAAGTGACGACCATGGCTGTTCAATTGCAGATGATCATCCTGAACTTGCACAGGGTCTGGTTTGTGTGGACTGGCTGCCCATGTTTGGAGAGCAGCTGGTCAGCCTCCCAGAGATAAGTTTACGTGCTTTTGTGGTTTCCACTCCAACAAAGGCATGCAAAAGTAATAATATTGTAAAGTTTTGTATTTGGGACAGTGTTTCTTGCTTCTGGCTTCATTCGTAACATCTGGAAGCTGAAGCAATGTCAGAGGAATGTGGTTTCTGGGACAATGTGTGCATGCCCCAGTGACTAAAGAGGTCACTCAAGACACCAGTTTCCAGTCTTCCCTCCTTCTATGCTCATGGCCCCTCCCTGATCTCTAGCCTCGGTTCCAACTTTCTCCTGCATTTCCCTAGTTTCAGAAAAAATGTGCCTGTCCCCCATGCTGATCAGCAGGCCTCATCTTAACATCTGTTGTACTCTTAAGAGCTATTGAAAAACAAACTCTTTCAAATCTCTCAAGGATCAGCTCTCTCAAGGACAAAGGCAAGTGACAAGAGACTGAAAGATTTTATACAGACAGTTTAACTGCTACTCTATCTGTGAGTTTCAGGTTGGGTTTTACTGAATGGGAATAGGTTTGGCTGTAAGATTTATTTGGTCAAAGAACTGGGCTTGCAACCTGGTTCTGATGCAGCATTTAAATAGTTTTGATGAAGTTTCAGAGGGAAAAAAAATTACGTATCTGTGGGAGAAACATCTTAAACAACTTAACCAGCACAGAATCTGATGACTAAAGAAAGAGGACCTAGCACCTAATTTACTTGCCTAAATAAGTAAATTAGGCAAATGAAGGTGAAATGTGCTCTTTAAAGTTTTCTTGGATTGATTAAGTCAAACAATTAGTTATAACTAGATTATATAGTCTCCTAAAACATGGACTATACTGTACAACTGGTACAGGGTCTCTTGGTAATTAATAGAAAGTTATGTTTACCAGAAAATATGTGGCACAGCTGAAGATTATTTTTTTCCTGAGACTCAGAAATAGTCTGACCTCCATGCCTTCCACATGTGGAAAAAATGAAGAACCAACAAACTTGTAATCCAACCAGAAAGAAAAAAATATAAAATTCTTTTAAGGTGCATCCCTTAAGTACCACCAAAGTATGGTTGCCAATAAAAAAAGAATTAATTAATTAAGTAAGTAAGTAAAAAGAGACAAAAGCAGGCAGATAGACTTACGGTATTAAGTAGCTTTTTATTTTCTTTGGGTTTCCTTAGATGAACCAAACTACTTAAATAGTTTCACTACAGGGAATTGTCTTATTGCTGAACTGTTATATAATGTTCCTCCTAACTAATGAGTTTGAAATATGAAACTTTGTGGAGTTGAATAGTAAAAGCTCACCCTTCCAGCATCGTTTAGGCATTTGCTGAAATTTCTCTGAATATAATTTTACACTCAAAAGTCATGCAATATTTTTTTCTTTATTTTCACCTATTTGTTTGAGTAAACAACTATTTTGCCAATTTTTGCAAATGTATTTTGCAGTTACTCATTAATGGCCAGTGATTTAAATATCTATCAATATCTGTTTCTTACCTTTGAGAGGACGGTTTGCTGAAGGAAAGGAATATTTTATCTAACCAGCTGCCAAATTTTATTTTATTTATTCAAATCCCATTTGTATTGACTGATCTGAATCTTATTTTCTGTTGGCGTTCACTATTTTACCCAGAGAGGTGAGACTGTGGCTTCTCAAACATGAGACAGCAATTTAAACCTTTGATAAAAAACTACTCAACATACAACTTCATCACTCATTTAGAGATGATCCAAGTCACATCTGAATTTATTTTAGATAGAAAGCTTGTGTACATATTTGTTCCCTTAAAAGATAGATGTAGTATTTGAAGTCCATCAGTGGATGATGCTTGAATATGACTGTGTGCTATATTACCATATGCCAAATATGCACTTCACATACAATTTTTCTGATAGTCTGTAACAAAACAACATACTTTTTTTGGTGAAGTTAAAAAATTGCATTGCAAAATGACATTGTCATTGAAGTGACATTCAGGTCTATCACACTACTTCAAAGACAAGTCTAACTGGAAGGATATATTTGACTGTACAGTAAGGAAAACAGGTATGGTAAAATAAACAAGCCTTGTCACATTACATTTTCCACAAATAAATCACAATAATGAGGACTTGTCTTTCCTGTTCTTGTAGCCAGGAAAATGTTCACTTAGATATGTAGTCGTCAATGGTGAATACATGAATAAATATATAAATGCATAAACATTTTCTTTTTGATCTGTGTAAGATCAAGGAGGATTTTCCATACCTGCTGTAGGCTCTTTCACTGTTAATAAAACTCACTCTGACTCACTGACTCGGTGGAAAGAATAAATGTTAAGGATATGATTTCAGCTAATATGCTTAGAAAGTGTCCTGTTTCTCTGATAAAATAGAGCCAGAAGATACCAGTAGTTTTGTACTTATGCAACAGTAGGCAACCTCTACAAGAGTTGTTAAGACATCTTTGCTGTAAGCTGACACAGAAATGTTATGTTCACATTTTCCCTTATTTTTAAAATGTAGTTCTCAGCAAATCATTAGACTTACCTTGTGTTCCTTCTATTTTTCTTAACTGCAAATCCACTTGCATATTCTTTTAAAAGCTAATTTTCAGAGTGCAGTTTAGTCACAGATGTACTGCAGTTGGCCTAATTCTGCTCTCACCCACACCAGTGTTAAACCATTGAAAAAAGTATTTTCAGTATTTTAAGAGTTTTTTTCTTATGGTTTTCATTCATGAAGATCAGTTAATAAGTCAATGATATCTTATCAAATGGGATCCATAAGATAATCTTATTGCTTATTTTCTGCGTGAACCAATGTAAAGATGCTCCTGCCATTTGACACATATCTCTAAATTCAATTGAGATGGAGATACATCACAGGATTCACTGTCACAGAATCATTGAAAACTCAGAGTTGGAAAGGACCCACAAGGACCATTGAGTTGAACTCTGAAGTTAAATACTCAGCAATTAATCTAATTATCCATAGATGGCATGGTGCCTTTTTCCTGTGGGCATGAACCATACCAAGAGAGGTAGCCTGTCCTCACCTTCCAGCCCTGAACACATCCAAAGTAGGTGGGAGTTGAAGTTAAGGGAGATATTCTGAATGAGAGGCATAAGTGTTTCAGGGATATTAAAATCAGTATAAGGTACTTCCCTACATGAGCAAATACAGTTATATCAGCTGATTTTTTGACTATTCTCTCAGAAATCTCCTTTTACTCTCAATAAAAAAATCATTGAAAAGATCCAGTTTTACTTTCTTTTATTGTAGCGTTTTTCTTATTTTGTCTTAATCAGGATGAGAATAAAAAGTGTATGTCTCATTTTTCAGGCTGACAAAGCAAAGTCAGTGCTAGATTGCAGAAGAGCTGAAGATGTTTGAAATTGCCAAAAATATTTTTTTTAATCAGTAATGATGGGTTGTTTCATTGTTTATTTCTTTTCCATTTTTATGTGGATGATGTACTTTGTGGGGTTGTTTAAATGGAATAAAACACAGCTGAATTTGTTACTTAATAGAAAGTACAATATTTTGAGTGATCAGGTATAATTTCATCAACATTATTCTCTCCTTGAATAGAGCTCTGGAAACCAGAGAACTTGCAAATATTTTCTGATTTATGTTGCTGTTTATCCATACCAATTGTCAGCATTCTGGATGATGATATTGGATGCCAGAAAGGCATCTTTACAGCTTCTGTAGATTCTATTTATTCAATGTCTGAAGAAGGGATTTGAAATGTAAATGGAAGTGATCTACTTTATTGGGAGAGATAAAGAAGAATCAGGACATAACAATGTATCAATATACAGGTCACAGAACTGTAGTGCCCAAGGGAAAGACCATTATAGGGAGCAATGAAAAGAGTGATAAACTAGATCTGAGCTCTTTTCCTTCCCATGTATCCACTTCAGGACATATTGAGAGTTAGGAACCGTTCCTCTTTCAGCTTTCCTTCAACAAATCTAAACAATCCAAACCCATCTGCTCTCTTCCTGCATGAGCCAGTTAATAATACATATAAATTTATAGGTCCTATAAAAATAAAAAGGAGAGATGCCTGAGCTCTCTTTAGGCTTATAAATTGCAATGAGTTAATTTTATAGTTTCCTGCTTTGGAAATTAAAAAGAAAGTTTATTATGTTCTCTTTTGACTTTTTCGTTTTTTCAGGAATTCAATATTCCTTTATCCTGGTAATTCAGGCAAGGTTACAAAGCAAATAAAGAAAATGAACCTTTTAAAAAGATTGAAATTTAAACAAACGTACATGGATGATGTCTATTGGAGCAGAGGAAAACAATTTGCTGTGCATGAGTTACCAAGCTAGTAAGGAAGGTCTTTTGCTAGTATTTGTATATATTATGATGTACAAACCGTTCATTTCTTTTCTTTTCAAATGGATGTAATAAAAATTATCCTTGAAGGTTGCCTGGGGCTTTCACATTCCTAGCATGGTGTTTGTCCAGCTAGAGCTGTAATAAAAAGAAAAGCTTATTAGTATTTTTCTTGCAAGTGAAGATCAATTGCAAATTACTAAAGGTTACGCTATCATGTGCTTTAATTGCAAAACTGATTTTTTGAAAGATACTTAATAAGAAATGTAAATGTATAGGTTATCTAAATAAGGGTTTGAATTCCCAAACCAGAAATCCCCAGATGCTGGTGTCTACTAATTGTAAACATTAATCTAGATTGCCTTTGAAATCACCGCAGTAACAAGATTAATTTTAACTCTCTCTAAAACAATGAAGGCAATACAACACTACACTAAAAATGATTCTTATTCCTAATATTTGAAAGCGTTCTTATTTTTGGTTCTGCAAATGCATTAGCTGTTACTGAGTCCTATTTTTAAATATGCACACTGGATTAGAAATAGCTAATACTTGCTAGAAGTAGGACAACACCTGTGTTCTTCCACAGAATTTGATTTACTTATCTGCGGAGCAGGGTAGCTCAGCCTAACCATCCCAATCTGCTTTCAAATACAGAATTCAGATGAAAACATTTTTAAGTCCTTAATCTACTTTGATAGAGGAATATTCATGGTTTTGAAGTAACATCGTCTTTCTCACATGTCAGAAGGGAAGTACTGACATTGCAAAGTGCTCCCTTCAAATTTCTATTAGGAGGAGGGTATTTCTTGAGGCCCTAATTTAAACTAGGGCATCACTGAACTAAATGATGAATGAAATATCTAGCCACAAATGGCACTTTCCCAGAGAACTGTCACTTTATAGTTCCTGTTGTATTTTTGTATCCTTAAAAATTCTGTTCCTACAGAGTTTCAATACATTAAATGTGTTTTTAATAAAATAATGAAGAGTAATAAGAAGTGTATGATGGAATCCCACTATTTAAATATTCTTGAATTCAGATGAATTAATAAGATGAGTTTTTGGCTCAATTCATATTTATTGCAAGTGCACTTAATGATTAAACTTGAAAATGCCTTTCAAATTCTAGCTAACTTTTTTTGTCTTATTCTAAAATAAACATTTTCAAGTTTTAAAAAAGTATTTCAATACTATGCTTCCAAACTTCTAGTAACTATAACACTGATACAATACAAATTTAATGATTCTAAAAACAGCGTAAACATGATAGATTTGGAATAACATGGTTTCAACAAAATATTTTTTTTCTTTCAAGAGAGGAAGATTCATTTTCTTAGCTTTTTTATATTGCTGTGTGATAAAAACATTTGCAAAGGTGAATATATTTCTATTCTCTTTGTGATTTAAGGTGTCTTTTAATATGTATTTAAAGAAGTACCCAAGCAATTTTAGTCTGCAGTATATTCGAAAACACAGATAAGTATAAAGAATTAGATAATTTTTTTCCCAATGAGTCTTTGCTAAAAGAAAGGTTGTCTGATCATATACTTTAGTCAGCTGCTAATATTAATAATATAAGCAACATGAAAAGGAAAATGGGTTTGCACAACCCTTACTAACAAACACAAGTCAGAATGTAGCCGCTTACCAACGTGTCTAGGAGTTCAGATGCTCTTTAAATCATATAAATGTAAAGTTTGAAAAAAAAGTAATTCTTGCATAATAGTAAAAAAAATAGGTTTTTTTAAATGTAAGTATTTCAAACTGTTCTGCAAGTACTTAGATTTTTATGTGTTGTAATATTCCACAGAGCTAGAGTTTCTGTTTCTTCTCCCTATAGACTTGGTTTTCCATTGGCATATTTTCTGTGTTATAGCACCTCTCTCCATGAAAGGAGGCACAAAATAATTTCAAAAACCATGTCATCAAAAATACTGATTTTTTGCAGAGTAAAGATGGCAATATGGTCTGTGTAGTTCTCATAAAATAAACAAATGAGCACTAGAGAATATCTGCAAGTTTAAGATTTCAGGATAATGACAACTTTTCCATAAAAAGACAGTATTCAATTTTTAGAAAGCCAGCTTTTGTGTGATAAAACAAAACACCAGGCCAAACCCAAGGAAACCAGAAAAGGCTCATGAAAAACTTCAATCAATCCTAGTAAACAACATTTGGCTGTTTCCTAGGTATTTCAATTCTAAACGCCATTTGATTTCCATGGAATAAAAATGTTAAGCCAAAAGCAGGACACATGCAGGAATAATACTTGAGGCTGCACTAGGAAAGAAGCTGCTGTATTTCTGCATCAGGCCCCTAACAACTTTGGGGATGATGGAGGTGAAGCTGTCCAAGAATAAAGTGTGGTGGATGGGTATAGGGATTCACAGGAAGAAAGTCAATCAACACAAAGACACTTCTGGGTTTTTGTCTTTCTTTTTGAAATGTATTATATATTAAATTAAATATGTTATTTCATATACTAAATTAAATACATTATAAATATATTATTATATATTAAATTAAATATATTATTTCATTCACATATTTGTTGAGGTAAGATTACTTTATTATAAAATTTATCAAAAAGATGCAGATAAAATATTCTGAATGTGCTTGAATAATAATGCAACAAAAAGAAAATACTATTAGTGAATTCTAACAAATAAGTGATTATTTATGAAACTTCTTTCTATTATAGCAACTTATTCAGCAGATGATCTCTGGGGTGCAGTAAAGGAACTTTGAACATACTCAAATGGTAGGTGATGTAAGGTTGTGCTGGTGTGGGCCAGGGTAGAATTAATGTTCTTAGTAACTGCTATGGGACCAGGTTTTGGATTTGTTCTGGAAACGATGATGATAATACAGAGACATTTTCATTACTGCTGAACAGCACTTACACAGAGTCAAGGTCTTTTCTGCTCTTCACCCCACCCCATCAGTGAAGAGGCTGGTGGCACTCAAGAAGTTAGGAGGGCACTCAGCCAGGACAGCTGACACCAACTGACCAAAGGGAAATTCCATACCATAGGGACTCATTTAACTAGGGGGACAAGAAGGAGGAAGAGGGTGATGTTCAGAATGATGGTGTTTGTTTTCCTAAGTCATGGTTATGTGTGATGGAGTGCTTCTTTCCCGGGAATGGCTGAACACCTGTCTCCAGTGGGAAGTGGTAAATTGATTCCTTGTTTCATTTGACTGTGTGTGTGGCCTTTGCTTTCTGTATTAAACTGTTTTTATCTCAACCCACAAAGAGTTTTCTGACAATTCTTTTGCTATTCTTTTCCCAATCCCAGTGAAGGGTAGGACAATGCACAGCTGCACGCGGCTGTTTCTGTCTGGCATTAAGCCTCAACATAGATATGCCGATAATTTTTGGAAGAAAAAAAAATTACAAATATGTAAATGAAAAATTCAATATATTTGAAACAGAGTCACTACATGCTGAAGTAAATATTTTCTGCCAAAAATTGTGTTTGGTCTTGTTGTGTTTCCTAATTTGCTTTTATATTCCTGTAGTAAACAAATCCTTTTCTAAAACCTGTTTGAACAGTCTACATAAAACACTGAAAACCAAGGCAAATAACTGTAGTTTAAACAATGGAAGAGTATATGTTCATGTTTGTTTCTCTATCCTTATGCAAAGTAATGTTTTCTTCCATAACTTATCTACACACAAAAAGACATTCTGAAATGTATTTATCTGGTTTTATCTGAAATGTTTTTATCTTGGTAGAACTATACAACATCTGAAGTAAGGATGTTTATAACCCATTCTAACAAGGGCAGCAGTTTCTTAGAAGTGTTCTGTTTAGCCACTAATAATGTATTTCTTGAATATATATGTATCTGGTATCTCCTCAGTGGTATCTGGTAGAAGGTAGGAAAGATGATAGAGTTAGAAACCCCAATTTGTCTTACTGCCAGAGGTGTTGAGAACCTGCAGTAGTTCTACACACTAAGCTAGAAAAGCAGACTGAATTAATGAAGTTAAATCCTGATAAAATCTATGACTGTGAAGAGCTAATGGCAGATTTTAAAAAGATTTAACTTCTTTCTTCTGTCTCTTTTCTTAGAAATGTAAAAGCATTGCATGTATTCCATCAAATGAGTAAGAAAACTTGTTCCTTGATATTGTGCTTGTATGCTACCAATAGCAAAAGCAAAAATTTATCCCAGCACTAAATGTTTTATTACATCACTCTGATAGTTTCGGCAGTCAGAGAAAATTTATTTTTTGATGGAATAATTAATCTCTGCCTTGGAATTTATATGTCGTTCTTAGCCTAGATGTCTAAGATTAAAGTAAGGTTAATTAACTTGGATTATTATTGTCCCCAGTTACGGACTATTACAGTCTTCTTGTGGTAAATTCTCTCTACACAATTTGCATATAAATATAAAAAATTCCACTCTTTCTAACACAGCCCACTCCCCTCTGATACTATTGCTGACTGTTATTGCATGGATAAATATTATCTCTTTTTTCAAATTTTGCCACACAATATCAAAAATATGATGATATTTACACCTTTTTTCTCATGCATCTGTTCATCTCTTATAATAACCAAACATTCTAAATCTAAAGATGCAGTCAGCTTTCTCTTCAAAAGTCCATCAGGAATCACAGCCATTTAAATATCCTGGGATTTAAGTGTGAAGCGGAGTGCCAAGAGTAGTGTTCCTAAAGAAAGGCTTACCATGCTTGTGAGAGTGAAGCAGGGAAGCGTTTTTGACAAAGCATTACCTGCTCAGTATGCATGACTCCCTGATCATTTAAAACTTATTTCTAGTTCCATTTTTCTCACAACAATGTCTGTCCTATTCCATAGCATTTCTAAGTCAGCATTTTTTATCTCAATGCTTGTATACAAATATATACTATATAAGTCTTCTGTCAAACTTTAAAAATTCTCAATGTATCCATTTCCCACAGTGTGCTGGGTAAGGAATAGGGACTGTCACTGCCATGGCTATTCATAAAGAAGTCTTTACCCAACACTCTCAGCCTTGTGCAGTACCTCAGTTGGGTGTTTTGTTGTTTGAGTCTGTCCCTGACATTTTGTGGTTAAAAGCTGCTTGTGGAGATTCTTAATGGGTCTAGGCCCTAGACACTGAGAGGAACATAAATGATCAGATAATATTGAAACCAACATCAAATAGCGTCAATACAGTAACTGAAAATTATCTCGTGTTATGACCAAAAATAACCTCCAAAAAATCCAAAGCATCAAAGTGAAAAACTGTAGTCAATAGTAACTCAGAACACTTTATAATTAATCATCTTATCAAGTGATACTGCCATGTGGCCTGTTAAAACATAGTTGAAATTATTAAAAAACTGAAGCAATATAAGTTTATAGCTTCAATTTTATTTTTAAAAGATGGATTCCAGAACTACTGACTTGAAAAGCTTTTTAAATCCAAGTCCCTTCATAATCTATAAATTGATAACGTGAGACAGCACATTTTGTTGCTGATTCCAGGATTGCAATTCAGTATTACTAACGTTTCTTCGGGCTTTCTATTCATTTTTATATGCCTTTGAATTCATTTATGGTTATTGTTGAAACTGAATTAATCACCTTGATAATATTAAATTTATTTGAACTTTCAGTAGAGAAGATGTTTAAAGTTAATATCCCTTGAATAATTTACTAAGGAAGTCTTATATAACGTAGCATATCAGGCATCATAGCTTGAAGTATCTTTACTTTTCTTTTATGATGTGTGCAAACTAGAACTGTGTCAAATTACTTGCAAGAGAGTAGAGTTAATTTCTCCATGAGACTTCCTAAGGACGCCATGGTAGTAAAGTTGTCATATCTCTTATTTATTGATAAGTGTAGCAATGCCTCTTCCAAGAATTAAACATATTTTCTAAAATCTTCTTTATCCACATCTTATTCTAATAAAAGAATGGCTTGGACCTCACTGAAAATCATTGCTCATTGAATCAATCATCCTATTTTGTAAAGCTCTCCAGAGATCTGCTTTTAGTTTCCAGATTTTCCATATAAAACCCAATGTGATATGATGCCAAACACCTTAGCTCTATTATATAATAATAGAGCATCTAATAAAGAGTCTAATATTCAAACAGGCAGATCCAGACTTGATCCAAAGAAGGACTTATCAGGACTTGCCTGTTCTTGCCAAACCAATGCCTAACTTCCAGGCTGCAAAATCAGTATTACACTAGAAACAGCCTTTTATGATTTGCCTAACTTGGTCTTTTCATTTACTGAGGTGCAGTCTCATCATAGCACAGCTCTGGGACCTCAGGACCTAACTCATGGGTTTCTATATTATGTTCCATTTGAAAATAAAAAGCTCTGCTGGGAATTGAATAGCACATAAGCTGAGCACATAAAAATCAAAAGAGTTTCCCTGGAGAAACGAAGAGGGAGAAGATTTCAGCCAAAAAAGTGGTTGAAAAGTCTAATGAATTTAAAATTTCTTTTACTGAATATAATGTTATTTTGTCCAACAGCTGAAAATATAATAGATTTTACATACTAAAAGCAGTTGGGAGTAATAAAACGGAAAGAAAAATCCATAGTATATTACATTTCTATCGAAAGTTCCTGACCAAGGCAGTTGCTCTATGCAAAAAAAACCAACAAAAAAACCAAAACCAAAACCAAAACCACAAACAAAAACAAACAAACAAACAAACAAAAAAACAAACCAAAAACAAACAAAAAAAATTAAATAAGAATATATTTTATCTGGTCAGTGTGTTCAGTTCACCATGTTTATATGCCTTTATAAAATCAGGGTGTCTTTTTTCTGCCAAACCAGCCCTACTTCAACTCCCTGTGCAAATTCTTTACGTTAATGAAACCAAGTATGCTCTTACGTCTTGTAGCGACAAGCAAAGACATTATATTGAGCACTAAAGGTGCTAACATTTATTTCCCTTCCATTTGTTTCTTTCAGTTTTCAAGCTTATTTTCAGTACATGTGGGTCCATGCAGCATCCCACCCCTAATGGGAAGGGAGCACACAAGATTTATAGATGCTCTTGATTGAAAAGAACTTCAAAAGCTGGAAAGTGTGCATAAGTTCACAATGTTTTATTAGTAAATTACACTTGGCATGGAAATCGGTATAAGTTAGTGCTTGATCTCCTTAGCACTGATGCCTCGAAATAGAACACAAACTTTTATAGGAACACAGAATAGAACACAGACAACATTGGACTGATAATTTAAAAGAAAACACTTACTAGAAAGCCTTCAGGTACACAGTATGGTGAAAAACCGTGGTAGGAATTTCAGTACAATTTTATAAGATCAAGTATTTAGAATATCCAGCCAATATTGTCCAATTAAAGGAGCAGTTGGTTAAGTAATCTCCTCCCTGTGGTTCTTCCCCATTGGAGCTCTTTCCCCAGTCTCTTACCCTACCTTTATTACGTCTATGATTACATGATGTCCTGGGTGAACAAACAAGATTAAGCAAAATTTTAAGAATGCATCAATAAGTGTTTGTTCACTACAGAAATGAAAGCTGGAAAAGTACAAGAAGTTATATCTAGGCCTTTAAAAGTCTGCAAAGCTGCAAATACATAAAGAATACATAAATAAAAAATTAAATATTTTTAGGTATCAGCATAAGCACATTGAAGTGGAATTTGGGTAAAGACATAAGATGAAAGGAAAAAGAGAACTAGAGAGATTAATAAAAGACTATGAAAGGGAAAGAAAGGAGGAATGAGAGAAAGAGGGAGATCACCAGTCCTGGCTCTAGAGCTGATCTGGCTGATGGGACATCCCAGGCCCTGGGGCATGTGCACGCCCAGGCCCCAAGGGAGTTTCTTTTCATAGAAAATTTCCTCACCCCGGAGATAAGTTTCTCACTTTCTCTGCAATGGGTTATCATGTTCAGTCCATTCTTCTAGACCTTTCTAGAAATGGCTGAGGGCTTTAAGGGTCTTTGGTGGTCTTGGTCCTCCCCTACAGTCCATAAGTCCATCTCAACCTCATCTGTGCACTTGCACTGTTCTTTGCTTGTCTCCAGGAGCCTGAACAAGGATATCTGTCTCAGAAAAGCACTCCTCTATCTCCATATGGTCCCACCATCCAGCCACATCCCGTTCTTTCTCACACTATGTCATTACCAACAATCCTTGATGGGCTCCACAGCCATTTGGGCATTGGTGTATGAGATATGCACATTATCCCCCTTATATTCTAGGCTTCGACAGTCCACAGGGAAGTATTTCTGGCTCATATTTAACTTTTACACTCTATCTTCAGCAGAAAAACAAAGCAGAATGAGACTAATAATAATGCATATTTTTCTGCAATAAGAAGGTCTAAACACTGTTTCAGATTTAGGTGACAACCTTGGTTATCATCTACCAGTCATTTCCACTGACCAGGTAAATGAGGCAGTACTCTCTATTTTAGGTGGAAGCAGTCTTCAGCAGGCTTAGATGATCTGACAAGATATCTTGCAAGTCATGGCAAAATAGAGAATACCAAAACTGGCAAGAAATTTTCAGCATAGCTTTACATCTGACAAAAATTTGTATAGGCAGAACATAATAGTAAGCAAAACCATCTCAGCCCTTTTAGAGTTGCTCACTTTAGAGTTAAAGGAATAAAATAACAGCATTTTCTAACAGTTGAGTTGGTGCAAAATTGAATGAGCCAAATATTTATATCCTTCTTGCATAAAGCAGCTACCTAATGTCTTTCATGTCACTGTAACTGCTATTGTCCAGAAACTCCAGCAAAGCATTTTACATAATGGACAGAATGGAATCATGCTTTAGGATCTTGATGTGTCTTTAAAGCCAAATAGTGAATTCTTTCTTCCTGTTAAATGCTATATTATTGTGTGAGTTCTAACACATTTACTCATTGATGGACTATGTAATTGATGTAGACCGCAGTTATATATCTATTACATTTTGACAGATGTATATTAAAGGGAAAAATCTTAATTTACACATATTTGCATAAATGTAAGACTGGCTGTATGATAGTGTGAGATACTAAACCTCTTGTATAAGAACTTCCCCCATTCGGTCTTTTCAGATTCCGATCTGTAGTTTGTAGACTTTTACAGCCAGAAGTGTTATCTTTGGGTATGCCTAAATGCAGCCAAAGAAATCTTTAAAAATTTTGGAGCCGCATCACATAATATCTTTTGTGCATTATTTTTTTCCTTTTCCTTCTTCCTTTCTTCCTTTCTTCCTTCTTCCTTTTCATTTCCCCCTTTCACCATTTCTCTTCTTTTTTTTTCCTCCTTCTAAATCTTTTATTTTGAAAATTTCTGTTAGAGAAATAAGCAAAAGAGGATAATTGTCCTTTCAATAGCAATGCTTTTGCAAAAGTTATCTGGCTTCATATAGCAGGAAGTTAGTCTCCAAATTTTTAAAAATTCTATCACAATTACTGGATTACCCATCAGAATGCTGTTGACATATGAAGCATATGACATATGCTGTTGACAACTCAGTTGAGTTAAATTGATCTTACGGCCTTTTTTTTTTTTGGTCCCCCCCACCAGTGTTCAGAATTATCATCTCAGTGATGTGGTCCTATTTGGGATAGTTGAAAAATTGCCAGACATGGACCCTAGACTCTTTAAGTTATCCACACAGAAATACACTCACCAGCAATGACGTGAAGTTGTAACTCTGTGACTAAGACCTTTGCTTCTGAACCCTAAAAAACATCTGTTGTCACAGTAGCCCTGCCAACAACCTTGTTTGGGGATTGAAGAAACTGGTGATATTGTATGACTTCAGGTGAGCAGTGCAGGGATGATTTTCTGTGTACTGCCAAAATGATTGATTACTCCAGCAAGATTAATGAAGTTGGATGAAGAGCATCAAGCTGAATACTAGGTCAATTTTGAGTCCAAGAAGATGAAAGCCATGAGCATGAAGAGGAACTTCTTACAGAAGATAGGCCCCTTAGGGGCTACTTTAAATGAGAGTAGAAAAAATACACAAACATATAACAGTCAAAAATTTTGAGGTGTTATCCAAAGCACACTGTTTATTTTTCTAAAAACCTTTATCATTTTCCGTATTTTTTTGTGTGTGTTTTGGGAATTTTACTTCTATGTATCTATTAACTAAAAAAATATAAAATACTTCGATCAGAGAAATACAGAGAATGAGAGGGAATCATGACGAACATTTGCTAAATAACTTAGTGAATAACTTAGTAGTGCTAACATACCATAGGAAAAGTCAATAGAACAGAAGTACGCTGGCAGGTTATCTTTTTTTCTTGAAAGGCTGGATAACTATGGTAAAGAGCATTTATAGCAACTCAGGCAAAAAAAATCTCCACAGACAATAGGAAAAAAATTCAGTAATTTCATGTCTCATTTCTTTAAATTGTTTCATCATTATCTAAATGTTTTGTTGGGTTTGAGTTTTGGGTTTTTTTTTTTAATTTGAAACTTTCTGTTACATTCTGGTACAAATGAGGATTGGTCAAAATCAAGATGTGTCATTTAGACACACAAAATTCATGAGTCAGTGAACCAGCTAATTGAATCTGAAAATAAAAAAAGGTCCTCCAGAATGTTATGGTTGTCCTGGAGATGAGAAAGTTTGTAGTAATATTTTCAAATCTTCTCTGGAGAAATACAAACAAACAAAACGTCTTAGTCTGTTTTGTAGTTCTCTTATTTCTCCACATTTTTTTGATGTAAGGCACTTTCTTTACAGAAAGAAAAGAAATACAAAGATAATCATGCACATATATAATTATCGGTCTAGGAAGAAAAAGGAGCATGTGTGAATTAAAGGACAATGATATGCTGCAACATTTATGAAAACAAAACACTAATAAAGAAAGAATGTGACTCAACTGTAACTTCTGGGATTGATCCTGACATACCCCCTTTCCTGCTCCACACGGTTTATGTGAGAACAGATCATAGTGGCCAAACTGGATTCCCAATACCCTAAGAACAGACCCAAAAATGAACTGTAGCAAGAGAAGCTTTCCCTCCACTTAGGCATGAGAGGGAATAAGCCCCAGTTCTATTGAAGTGAAATGATGCTAAGTTCATAGTGGTCTCAGTGAAAATTAACATGCTGAGTGCCTTTCAGGGCTGATGCATTTATTTTGATCTTCTTCTTCCCACTTTCCTTGTCTTGATAGAGACACAGAACACTTTTAATTTTGTATTTTCCTACCCTCTATCTTCATACGTTTTCTCTAAGCTGAGAGCACTCTTTGTTCAGTTGATTGTTTCCACCCATCCCCATGGCTGAGCTCATGCAAGGAGAAGATTGAACATCTCACTTTTGAAACCTCCCTGAAGGCTGTGAAACCCCATTCATTTTAAATTCTTACCAGGAGTGAAGCTAGAAAATTTTACAAAGTTATTTTTAAACTATTTTTAAACTATTTTTAAACTAAAAAAAGTTTTATTTGTTATTGTAAATATATACATGTTTATACATAAATATCTACATTTATAGATACATATTTACATATAGCTGTTGTGTGAAAAAGTAATGAAATCTCTGTATGATGGCAGAGAGATCCAAGAAAAAAAAAGAGTAAAAAATAACACCACCTTAGTGCCATTGGAACCTAATAAACGTTGTTATCTCTCAGGCAAAATGTGATACACTTTAAAAATGAAGAATGTCAAGAAGGGACATGCCTATTTTAAAAAGTGCAGTTATTTTTAGCTCTGACACCAGCTATTAATTTTACAGCAAGTGTCTGTACTCAGTGGAGCAAAGAAAGTTATAAACACTTTGCTTTCTCAAATTTCCAAAAGGAACTTAAATAGGCTCATTATCTCAAATTGCTTCTGTCAGATTACCCGCGGGCCGAGAAGCCTGGCCACAAGCAGGTATAAAAACCAGGTGAGGGGGACAGAGAGGTAGAAGGGCAGGGTCTGCCCTCAGCAAAACCAGAGGTGGGACACTACCAATATGGTTTCTTCGGTGTGCATTGGTAGCCAGCAAAAGAAGAAGAAAGAGGCTGGAACTGAGGCAAATGACTCAGTAATGCAGACAAGGAGAAATCAAAAAGTGAGTGTGGATAGTATTAAAAAAAAAAAAAAAAAAAAAGTGTTTCCTTGGTCTTAATGGCATATTTTACAGTGTTTTATGTATCTCTTATCTTTTGAAGTGAGATCTGTCAGAAAGCGATGGCCTGACGTAACCGAGATGAATGGCTTCTTTCTAACACCAACAATGGACACAGATGGAGGCCAGTGGGCTCAGTCTGGTGCTCAAACCACAGGATGTGCTTGGGATGAGGTGGCAGGCCTGAGGTCAGGCCAGGAACATGGGTCAGAGACAGGTGTTGTCTGCCTAGCCTTTGCAATATGTCCCTGAATGAGTCTTGCAGTATATCCTTAAAGAGCTCTTACTAAAATCCTCAAACCTCATTTTTTTTCATGTCAAAAAACTGAGTTTCAGTGATAGGTGTTAAGGTTTGCAGATTTCAGTATTTTGTTCCTCTTGTTAGAATAAGAAAGAAGAGAAACGGTCAATAAAACCCCTTTGAATTTGAGCATTTGTGTTGGAACAGTACCAAACTGACTGTCTTTGAAACTCCAGGGAAACTAAACCACACAGTAAAAATGTATTCATTCCCACATATATAACTTCAAAAAGAAGACAAAGTAACACAGGAAACCTGTTTCCTGCTCAATAAGCAGTTTAATGGTCAAACTGACTGGCAGTTGAACATCACTCCCTCTATACTATGGTAAAAAATAATGATACCAAAGTTTAAATAACTTTTAAATCATGTCTCAAATATTAAAGATTAAAAGTTGTTTTACACTCTGTGCTGCAGAGAGAAAATATCTTGATTTCCTTATTAATATTCACAAGTTACAGATTTTTTAAATCAGAAACCTGAAAGGAATATTAGTAATCATATATGTTAATTATTTTTCCATTGAACAGCTTTTCTCCTAGAATATCTTTTCAAACTTCTCTGAAGGAACAGGAAAAGGGAAACCAAACTCTCTTCATTTTATTGTGGACCTAATTCTGCCAAACATTTGAGCACATAATTGAGTCCTCAGAGATTATAAGTGCTTGCCTGAAGCTAGGCATTTACTTCAGACCTTGTTCAAGTTAGCATGATCTGATTTCCAGGTACTGATCCCACGGTGTTCTTCTCTGAGTTCACAGAAAGTGAGCACATTGTGCAGACAACAGAATACATCATCAAATATCCCCCTATTATGCTAGAAGGATATACAATGGTCCAAAATGCTTCACAGTTTCTATCTTGGGATATTGAGATATCCCTGTATTTGTTCTGGAATACTATAGTCCCAACACAATGCATTCAGGGAGGGAATAAAAGGAGATAGAAAAGTAATTCCTCAAATTAGTTCAATCTAGTAACATTCAGTGGCAAAAAAAAGATTTAAAAAAATCCAGGCTTCCAAATATCCTGGTCAAAGAAAGCTTAAGAAGGTAAGAGAGCAAAGAAATTAGGAATTTAAAAAAAAATGTTTGTGTTTCATTGAGCTTTTTTGGTTACGGTGAGTCTCAGAAACCAAATCCAGAGCAACTGAAGGGATGCACAGCACTAAAGAAGTAATAAACTGCTGTAAGCTACACATAAACTGCATAAGCTACACATTCATCCATCTGCAGTTCCCAGGCACGCAGGAGCAGTTGAACACAGTTGTGTGGAGTTTCCTGCTAGTGGGGAGAGTACACATGCAGATTGTGCACTCTACATTCATGATGGATCTGTGTGTTAGATTGATTTCTTCCTACTCCTATTGGTGTTCTGTGTGTTCTGAAATAATTCTGTCATGTGAATGTCCCTAAAATTTTTGTCTGAAGATTAGTTAAGGTATCTTTAAGGAACCTAAGTTGAACATGAGTATTTTTCACTGCAAACAACTACATTAACTCATATATGAGACTTTTTTACTCATGCAATAGACATTTGCTGCTTGCTTCTTCAGATTCGCTGATAAAAATATCCACTGTCATTCTTCTTTTTACAATTATAGAACTATTAATTCACAAATTTTTTCAAAAGTTCTCTGACACAGAAAAGTTAAGGGAAATAATACTGGGGTTTGGAGTGGTGGATAATAAAATTTTGATATGTGTAAAGCAGTGCTCTCAGACTGCAGGGTACAGGAAAAAAATTAGAACATTGGGAAAAAGAGATTTTCAAAGCTTCATGATAATCAAATGGGAATTTGAATGCTGAATGTATTTTCCTTGAAATTGGACAAATAATAACAAAATGGATTGTGTGTTTTTTCAAGTCTCAAGATTCTTTAAAAATCATACCATTCTGTACATATCAGGACACCAAGAGTTCTGGTAGCTAAACTTTCTAAGGCAAATTAAATGTAAAGGATTCAGTAACTTCCTTTCTATGGTCTTTCCCTCGCCCTTTTTTATATCTAAATATCAAAGAACTTCAACCAAAAAAGACCTAACTTAGTATGGTCCAAACAGATGTGTTGATGACTTTAACATTTCCAGCTCAAAGGTCACTTTGATATGACCAAAGAGCGTGAAAGATAATGCTTTTAAACTGGACAAAGAATGATACTTTGCAATGGGGCTGAATAAAAGAATGGAGTTTTCTTAGGATTTTACAAAGTCCTCTTTTTTATTTCCCATCACACCGTTAGACTGTGATTTCCTGAAGTATCTTCTTAAATCTCCCATTTTAGAAAGTGCAGAAACATCTAATTTTTAACTTATCTTTAGCAACACTAAGTGTTCGGACCTCAACAAGGAGATTTTTTGTCTTCCTGCTGCAAGTCTACAGAGACCAGACAAATACTTTCTGACTCTTAGCCTGATTCTAACTGTGGATAAAGTTTATAGACATCTGGGACTAGGCAAGCACTTGGCCTTCACCTGCTTATGTGGCTTTCCTGATCCCTGATTCTGTCAGAATCAGTTTAATAGCTTGACAGCTGGCTGAAATTTTCATTTCTTTCAGCTTGGGAACAGTTTGCCTCTGTTGTGTGACAAAGACAGCTTGTCCTGTTATTTTTTTTTATTTTTATGCAATCATGTCAAGCATTCATTTTTAGCAACTTAGTTCTAAACTTCAGTGATTTGAATGTAGTCAGCTCCTTGTACTTCCCTCTAAGTAAAAAAAAATAAATAAAAATGGCCAAGTAACAAAAGAGGTGCCATAAATACATGTTTAAACAAGTCAATAAATTTAGTTATCCAATACATAGAAAGATGTTCTTCTATGCAAATGTTATTGAAAACAATATGTAATTACTGGTACATTCATGAGAGGCTGTTATTATGATATATCTTAGCACTTGTCAGTCTCCATAAGTGTATTTTGCTTATTTTTAATTAATTTTGACCTCTTGAGTGCCTAACTGCAGGAGCTTTAAGTTGATGCTGAATGTGGGCCTTTTGTTTTGAGAGCTCGCTCTTAACAAATGCATCAGAAAAGTCCTTGTAGCTCAATGTAAAGAACACATCCTTACGTCCATTAAACAGTATCCTTCATAAATTCTGGTGTTTGCTGACTACCTGCATGAGTTCCAGCATCTTAACCTCCATCATTTAACAAGAGCATTTCCATGCTTAGAGTGCAACTGCACAGTGCTTTGAATAAAGCCAGCAACCTTCAACAGTGCTTTGGGTGAAAACTCTTGCAGAGAAAGTTGAACATTAGGTGGAAAGTGTAAGACAATCACTCACAACAAATGAATGAAGTTCACTCTATTTGGTAAAACTCAAGACAAGTGAGGCAATGATACCTGAAGTTAAAACTGAAGAATCACAAACACTTTTGAGAAAAACTTCAAACACAGAGGGAAAACTGGAAAACAGTGATGCAGGAAAGGTCCCTCCCTTTGATGCAGAGTATCATTTGGCCTGTAAAATCTAGATTTTATGTATATAAAATGATGGAGGAATATTTTGTCTGAATGTTGTCATCCCTGCATTTCTTGGTTTCAAGCGTTTGAGTCTTTGCAGCAGCTTCTCACGCTGCTTCATGTAAACAATATTGTATTCTTAGAATTTATCTGTATGTTTTGCATTCTTGTTCTCTGAGAGAGAACTTGACTGATGGTCATATTGACCAGTGGAGTCAGGAGGTTGTAACCTCTTTGGGCCAATCTTGGCCCTCTGTACAAAATGTATATAAGCTATTGGAGTCAGATAATAAAGGAGCATTCCATGTTTCACCAAGCTGCTGCCTGCTGCCCTCTGTGAAGGTCCGCTCCCACGTCGCAACGTGTTGCCCCTCTAAGGGCAGGGGTAAAAGAATGTTACTGACCAAATCTAAGGATTACATAAATCAGTGTCAAATCAGAAGACTTTAAATTTGTCTTATACAAAATGAACTTGCCTCAGAAGATTGTAAATCCATTTAATGTGATATAGAAAGAAATAAGTTATGTTAGTTAAGGGTACAGAGCCATCTCTTCAAATTGAGATCAAACACCTCAAATCTATATCTCACCTTAGGACTGAATACACATTAAGTTTGGCCAGATGGACTAACAATATTTTAATAAGGACATTCTGTTTCCCTTTCCTTTTTTTTTTCTTTTTGTCTTGTTTTAGCAGCACATTGCAGATCTATCTCTTAAAAGTAGGTGCTATGGAGTGTAATAGCAGATATGGAAAAATAAAAGAAAAAGCAACGAAGTTTGTAAATTTGTATTCTACTGAGGCAAATTTGTGCTAACTGCAGGCATCTTCTTTCAAAGCTGGACCCAGCTCTCAAGTGGGATGCTGAAGGGCTGTTTAGACCAAGAAATTTCCTTTGGAAAATCAAGTGACACTAGCTTTTTGTTTGCTTGCTTTGGGGGTTTTACTGGTTTTCATTGTTCAGGATTTAAATTTTGATTATTTGTGTATCTGTATGGATAGTCTGAGTATTGGCCTGGTATTCCTGGAAGGACACAGTTTGAACGCTAGTCTTAAATTCACAAGAACTGGAATTTTTGGTGTGGGGGAACACAAATTATTTTAATGTACACATTTAAGTTCAAGAGCACGCTAAATGAGTTGAATTAACTCAAATATCACCATCTAGAGCTATGAGACAGTGCCTTAGTGGATGAGACCAAAAGTTCAATCAGCTCAGCAACTTGTTCCTGGTAGAAGCCAGCTTCAGCTGCTTAGGGAAATAGTAGAAGACACCAGGCGTGTGTAGAGTATAGCTGTATACCCAGCTTTTGACAGTGGTTTAGGGACTTGGGGAGACAAAATTACAAGCAGATCAGAAGTTTATTAGTCACAAATGGACACATTTTTCATTCAAGTATCCAATCCTCATTTATACTTTCCGTCTCCAAAATTTGCTCATGCAGGGAGTTCTACCATTAGTGCATTATTAAAAGTACTTCTATTTTGTTTCAGTTTAAATATTTTGCCTGACAATTTTAATGGCTTCTCAGGAGTACTTATGCTGGGATGGAGGGCAAATATTAAATCTCTTTATGATAGTTGTTCCCTCTTTACCTCCTGCAACCAAATTATGAGTTTTTAGACTTTTATCATATTTGTCTTCTTTTTATCTTCAAGTTAAAAACTTAGTCTTATGCATATTAATGAATGCTCTTTTCATATAATATCCTGTGTTTTTCTTGACTTGGTTAATTTGTTCTTTTCTAGTTAGCAGGAAGGATGAGAACCACATAGTGAGTAAGTTATGTAGGCTTACCAGGTATTTACGCACCAGAATTATGTTCTGTTTCAGTTCTGCTTCATTCCAAATAATTCCCAATATAATCTGCCACTGCCAATTTGACTTGCACCCATCCAATTAAATAAAAAAAAAAAAACTCTCCAAAACCTAATCTAAGTTTGAGTTTGGTTTAGGGTTTCTTTTTCTGTGATTCAAGGCAAAAAATAAATTTCACTCTGACTCCAGGGGCATGTAAACACTTTAGTTACAGTGACAAATGCAAAATTTCTCAATAAATGTGTCTTAAATATTTCCTAAAGGGAAAAGTTCTGTAAGCATATTAAATATAAAATAAGTTTATGGAAGAATTGAATTGATAAACTGTAAATTAGATTTATACATTATAAGTATTTTTTTTAGAAAGAATTAGAAGTATATGCCCCAAACATCTTAGAGCATTTGGCACAAAGATCTAACAAAATCTATCTTCTGAAATGCTTTCCATTTGCTCATATTAAGACTTTCACCATTATGAAATAGCTTTTAAAACCTTTTAGCATTGCTCTATATAATGAAGTGCTATTTACATGCTGAATATATTGTTTTGATGTATTTTTCATCTGTGTCACAACAACATAATCTTGGATAAAAAGTCCAGCTGAGAGGATTTTACAGGGAAAGGAAGAGGTAGTTTTGTGTCATCATTAAAGGATTTTTGCCATATATGTCTGCAGTTCTCCAAAATCAGTTATGATTCACACTCGCTTATGTGAAATGCAATAAAATACTAACACCTCCTTGACAAGAACAAAGAGGCAATACAAGATAGAACAGGTAAAAAGCCATCATTAAACAGGCTGACCACAAAGGAACCATGATTGGTAAGGCCCCTTCAACTTCCTGATGTACATAATTTTTACCATAGGTATAGATATGCTCTATGGAAATGAGTGCTGGGAAGCCTGGTCAGTTTGAGCCTCAGTTTGTCCTAACAGAGTTACTTTTTAATCACTGGTTGCAGTTTGAAAGTAATGTGGTCATTTAGTCTAGTCTAAGTACAGTGAAGAAATCCATCAGGTGTGCTATGTGTGTGGGGACACACATTTCACTTTCCCTGCTTGAAATTACAAATGGTTGAATAAAGAACCCACATATTAACAGCTTCAACCTTTCTAACATTGTTGGGAAANCCAATTTGAAGAAAAAAAAAAAAAAAAAAAAAAAAAAAAAAAGTTTGTAAATCAGAGATCTTTTATGTACTAATGTTTTTATTTTTAAGTCTCCATGTTTTCTTTCTTCATTACTTCACCAAGAAATTCAAGAAAACATATTTACATNAGGAAGGAAAATTGATTTGATGAGAAGGTTAGTGAGCTGTCCTCTTTTATATTAGCACATTATAAAGTATTGTTTGTAACTCCAGTCCTAATGCCGCTCTTTAGGACAATGAAATTTTGAGAAAACAAGATAGTTAACAAACTTATGCATTGCCTTTTCTGGTTGGGGTAAGCTTCCCCAAAACTCTAATCATGAAAATGTTAAAGGCCTGGTATTACTGTATATTCAATCCACAGAGAACATGACAAGAAAACTCAGCAAGAAAAGTGGTGATTGACTAGAAGATTTTTTTAAACCTCTAGGGAGAAGGAGCAATAGCTTTACAAGAAACATGATGATTTGGAGGAGTGTGAGCTGGGCAATATGACCTTTGAAAGAATTAAGGCTGCATAAATTGCACCTGTGTGGAAAAAAAAAACAAACAGTGCTAATTTTTCTTATCCCCCTGGTTGTCAGATGTATGGAACCAAGACAGAGAGAGAGCAGACAACTGCTGGGTTATGGTTGCAGGTGTAATATCTTTCCTCAGATAACCTGCAGTACTTCTGAAGCCAGCCTGATATCTCACTTTGTTTTATTAGTCTCCTGATGAAGTGACGTATAAAATGCTGTGCTACAGAGTTACACTATTTTGGGGTCACTTAGGTGGGAAAGAAATGCCTGAAAGGTGATTTATTAGGATTGCCAAACTGTCTCTACTGTAATATTATTTTTGGTACAGTGAAGACTTGGAACACTATTACTTATCACAATTGTATATGTAGAAAAAATAACCAGTACTCCTTTGATGACAAAGATGTCCTATAGTCTTTCACAGGCTTTTTTTTTTCTGTAAAATCTTTTTACCCATTCTCCTCATTGCCTCTTCTGCCCACTGAAGCAGGCTATTGAGATAGCAGTAAGTTTAAGATAAACACTGCCTCCTGTGTAAGTTTTCATTACTCTGATCGGTTTAAATCATGACAATACCAAGTGGGAGAGTAAAAATCACTAGTAGAGTTGACTTTTTTTACTTTTTTAAACTTTTGTTTTGTTTTGATTTTCTACTGTTTGCTTTTGAAGTGAAAGCAATGGCAGCCATGCAGAGACTGTTCTGCTTGGTAAACTTGATTTAAGACCACATTCTCTATGTCTCACTTCCCAAGAGACAGAAAGGTTCCACACTGTACAATTAAAATGTGTTATTACTTTGTTTTTCCCTCTTACCTCAGCTCTCCTCCTTCTCCGTCTCTCCTCCTCTTCTCTTTTATCTCTTAATAAAGTATTACTTTAGGAGTGTTTTGGCCTCTTTTGGAAAGAATATTTTTCTTCTAACTTTAATTATTACTTCTTCACCATTCTGTTAATTTATTTGTTCTCCTTAATTTGGTAAGGAAACCATTTGTCAAGAACAGTTCTTCCTGCTTGTGTATTTTTTCAGCCTAACTTTGAACTAAAAAAAGCAGTAATTTTTAAAGGTGGCCCTGCAAGAACTATGTACACCATGTTTGCATAGTTGCAGCTTCCTTTAAAGGGAAGAGGACACATTGTTCTGAGCTGTTGCTGCAACTTGTATTTTCATTGTTCAGAGCCTTTAAGGAGCACCTAGCAGGTCTGAAAAAACTCTGCTTGTTTTGTGAGCCACTGCTGCATGCCAGTGGTCAGTGAAACATCCTTCTTCTTAGGAGGTCTCTGAATAGAGCATTGATTCTTAACTTATATTAATGTTTCAGAGGAAATAAGCACAAGCAATGTTGGTCTTTATGGAAAACATCGTGAGGAAGCTAGGGAATGAATATTAATAAGAAAGGTGCAGCTCCTCGTTATTGAATTTCAGCTGTAATAGGTAATGAATAGTCATTTCAATATTGGATTTGAATGGATAGTAGAATTTTATAGCAAGCATTCGACATGAAGGCTTTTGATTTTGTCAGCTAGCAACAAGAATAATGAGGCATTTAACTGGGGACATGCTGTCTCAACTGCAATTGGACAGGAGAACTTACCTGTTTAGGGATGTGGTACTTCTTTTGGGAGAAGAGAGTAGAATGCCTTTATCAAAAGAAAGCAATATACTTATGTACAAAACAAGTAGCAATTATTATCATGTTTTTCCAGGTTATTTTGCAAAACTGATCTGGATATTTTATATGAACTAGGAAAAAAAAGGAAGAAAATTGCACTACTGTTGGGGGGTTTGTTTTGTTGTGGGGAGGTTTTTTTGGTTTTTTTTTGTTTTGGTTTTTTTGTGTTTGTTTTTTGGTTTTTTTGGGGTTTTTTTTTGTTGGTTTGTTTTTTTTTTTTTTTTTTTTTGGGGTTTTTTTTGGTTTTTTTTTTTTGTTTGTTTGGTTTGGTTTGGGTTTTTTTTTTGTTTGTTTGTTTGTTTATTTGTTTGTTTGTTTGTTTC
This sequence comes from Sterrhoptilus dennistouni, assembly GCA_013397095.1. Taxonomy (NCBI): domain Eukaryota; kingdom Metazoa; phylum Chordata; class Aves; order Passeriformes; family Zosteropidae; genus Sterrhoptilus; species Sterrhoptilus dennistouni. The sequence goes on from VWZU01011871.1 coordinate 2,182,423, forward strand.
CTTGTCCAGGATTGTGCATAAACAGAAATATACATCATTGCTATGGAGTTTTCTTGCATGCTTTGTACAGATGAGAATTTTTTCTTTGTTTTTTTCTGCACCATCACTAAATCATTGTGGCTTTTTTTCCCCCCAGAAAGGTAAGGAATCTTCATAATTTAAATTCATTTCAAAAACAAATATGAGGAACATGTGAGCAAATTATTTTGGTTTGAATGTCAGGACATCTGTAAGCCACATCCTTAAACAGAACATATGCTCATCAAAAGTGCACACAAATAATTAAACTCAACCCTAATTTTCTTAAATGTAATTGAATTTCATGGTGTATGGAGTATTGTGAAGTTACCTACCAGGGGTTTCAATAAGCTTTGGCAGCATTAAAGACAGCATGTTAATACCATCACAGTGAGAAGTTTAAAAAGTCACCAATTCTGTAAATGTTAAAACATATAACAAGCTGGTTTTTTTATTTCTTTTGAACAGTCGATTCACATCTCTACCCAAATCCCCTTGATGCAGCTATGTTTTTTTTCTGTATCTTCTGTTTGCTAAAGGCTAAAGGGGAAAAAACTGATAATTTTTCTTTCACAGAGTGGCATTCAGTTTGCAACTGGTCTCAGCAGCAGGTAAGCATTCTTTAACAATTTAAGTGTCCTTTCTCCTGGTGAGTCATTGGATTTGTAACTGTTCTTCAATAGCCACTTCAAAGCTGACCATTTTGTGGCTTAGATTGTATTACTGAACTCTCTGGGTTGCAAAAAAACATTCAAAGGTGTATTTCTTCTTTTGCTTTTATAAAAACTTCATAGCTGGAAGGCTTACAAATGCTGTGAGATGAAATACACATGATTTGGAGTACATTTATTTGTTGTGATGTATTCAAGATGCTGTATTGTCCATAGTCTTTTAATTTCTATCTCCCCCACCCTTTGCACCATGGTAAACTGTGATAGTTCTACTTCAGAAGTAAAATCCCATCTTCTGTTCAGATCTGTCTGAAAAAATAGTTTTCTGTCCTAGATATAAGAAAAAAGAATAATGAGTTTTTATTTTCACGGCTAGTATTAGCAATTTTTAGGCAACTTTTGCTGCAGGCTGGAATGGATGTGATTTGCACATCACAGCACCTACAAGACCAAAAGTAACAGAATGTGAAATATGGCAGTAGAGCTAATACATCAAACATCGTGCCCAATTTATTAATAATTCTCAGACTTATTTATGTCCAAATACAACAATACTACAGATCAGATTAATCTGATGATTAAATGGAAAGACTAAGATGGAGGGGAAACCCATTAAAAATTGTGACTATAAATGGCCAAATATATCAATATTAGCAATATTTGAAATGCTAGATAACTCTTGCACCCATGAAAACTCAAAGAATTTGACAAGAAGAGCTTAAAACTTTGTACCAGTCTCGGAGTTTGGACATCACTGGGATTAGTGAAACTTGGTGGGATGCGTCCTATTCCTGAAGGATCATGTTGGATGGTTACAGGGTCTTCAGGACTGATAAGCAAAGTAGAAAGGCAGGGATGTGTTGAAATGTAATGGAAGGGCTGGAGCATATGGAGCTTACAGTTGTTAATGACATGGCTGAGAACCTCTGAGTAACAATTAAGGGACAAACAAATATTATGGATGTCATTCTGTGATTCTAACATAGACTGCCTAGCCAGGACAATGATACCAAAGAATTATTACTTGAGAAATTAAGAGACACTTCTAAATAACTGCCCTTGTCCTTATGACGGATTTCAGCTTGCTGGAAGTTGACTTTGAGCAACACAGCTGACATGAACAGATACAGAAGATTCCTAAAACACCTGGTTGATAACTTCAAGGTACAGGCACTAGGAAACATATGCTGCTTGATTTGCTGCTTGTCAGCAGAGGAGGTCTTGGAAGTGAAGTGGAGATCGGTGCCCATCTTAGCTACAGAAACCATAAAGTGATTGAGTTTAAAATCTCTGTTGACAGGAGGAAAAGTGCCAGCAAAATTTCACTTCTGGACATAAGGAGAGCAGACTCCAGACTGCTCAGGGAAGCAGTGACTAAGATTCTCTGGGAAAATGTTTTTGAAGGTGCTGAAATCCATCAGTGCTGGTCATTTTTTAAGCACCACCTCCTACAGGCACAGGAACAGGCAATCCCAAAATGTCAGAAGTCAATCAGACAAGGCAGAAGGCTGGCTTGCCTGAACAGGAATAAGGCAAAAAAGGAAGGTGTACGCCTAGTAGAAGTAAGGACAAGTGATGTGGTAGGGATACAGAGGTGCTGCTTGCTAGAGGGAGAAAATTCATGTGGCTAAAGCTCCTCTGGAGTTGAAGCTGGCCAGAAATGTGGGACAGAACAAAAAGAGGGGCTTTTAGATACATTAATGGCAAAAGGCAGTATTGAAAAAAGACATTGAAAAATATTTGAAAGGCCACACAGTCATCGTTCACAGCCAGAACAACTTCATGAGAGGAAAGTCCTGCTTGTTGGACCCGATTTCCTTTCATGAAAGGGTAAACCACTTGGTTGATCAAGGGAAGCCAATTGATGTAATCTTTTTGGATTTCAGTGAAGCTTTCAATAGTGTATCTCACAGGATCCTTCTGAACAGAATGTCTGGTACACAGCTGGATAAACACATCATGTATAGGTGACAGGTCAGACACAAAGGGTTATAGTGAGTGGGGTGACATCAGACTGGCAACCTGTCACTAGCAGAGTTCCACAAGACTCCATCCTCTGCCCTATGCCCTTCGCCCTTCAAATCCTTCATAAATTACTTGGATGCAGGACAGGATGGGATACTAAGCAAGTTAGCAGAAGATACTAAAAGCTTCCATATTAAATGGCTGCTTTTTTTTTTTTTTAGCAAGAGATATAGCATTTTTTATAACATAAAGGGTTTATGTTTAAGGTCTAAAGGCAAATTAGTCTAACAATATAAAATGGTGAACTGAAAAGTGCTGATTTTTTTTTAAAAAAGAGAATAACTGTATGCAGTCTGTAAAGGAAAAGTCCAATGCAATATTTTTGGAATGAAAGACCCCATGGTTCTACCAAACTGGTTACAAATCATTATTAAAATAATGGAGAGTAAGATGCCTTCAATTCTAAATTAAAAGTTTAATGAAAATCTCCTGAAGATTGCAGGCCATACACTAAGAGATACACAGTTTCCTATATGCTTCCCCAGCCATGCTTAACATTACATCATCTGAGTGTAACTCAGTAAAGGAAGAAACTCTTCCACCTCTGTGAAACGAAAGAGCAGCAAGTAACTGTTCATTGTCCAGAAACACATATCTTTTATCTCACGTGCATCCTGAAAACTTTATCTTCCTCAGTGATTTCTGTAATCCATAATGCTCTAAACTACCCAATTCACAACTTTGTTCTCCTTTTCTGTTTTAAACCTCAAAAAAAGCCAAGTTAAATCAACAGGGCAGACACCTGCTAAAACATTTCTCCTGAAATATTTACAATTCTTTTCTGTTTGTGAAGAGAGTTCAGTGTTAGCCTGAGGAATCTGTTGTCAGCCTGCTGTCTGTTTGGTGTGCATTAGCCACAGAAGCTCTGCCTATTTTTTATTGAAAACTGTTAATCTCTGGATGCCACACTCATGATCACTGAAGTAAGGTCAGGAAGCAAATGTCAGAGGCTTTAATCTGTGTAGCAGCATCTGCAAAGAAGTTCATCGTTATTGTTGAAAGAACTTTTGGTATGTGTTTGAAAAATATTCTATTTGGATACACCAGTCTTCATCACTTCTTGCCACATTGGAGTGCAGCTAACAGAATACCAGTGGTTTATAAAGGCTGTTCAGAAGAGCAGAAAGATCCAAGATAATGCTTATAGTAGTATCTGATGAATTACAAACAAAACATACTATCTCATAAAAATGAATCAACAAATATTCTTCAGAAATCTCAAAACAGCCTGAGACTTCACAAAGAAGGGAAATGTTTTCTTTTGTTTATTTTGTAGGTTCTCCTGGATGATAGTATTCTTTATGTCTTTGGAAGCTACTGTAATAAATGATAAAAGTATCCAATGTAATTGCTTACCTACTTGCTATGTACAGAAAGCTGATAATTTATTGTAATTGGGATTGAGCTTGGGATCACAAGGACAAATGAAAATAGAAGTCTTCAATCAATGACACAAACTCCTATACTTCAGAGCTGTAGAGAAATATCTTGTGTGACTCAGAAATAAGGTATTACATTCCTTACCCTGAGCAGATTAACACCAGTCTGCCTGATTGTGCAAGTTGGGCAGATGGTAGGAAGTGCTACATATGAAGTTTCCAAGAGATGTTGTGGGCCGTCCAATATTTTGTCATGGAGGGTGGTCCTTGATGTAAAAGAGGAATTGCTATTGGTACCAGGTTCAGAAATAGTGGTGTGACATAATACATCTTCCACAATTAACTTTGCAGCTTGCTTCTGTCCTGGGCTAATAGGTCTTTTCTCAATATATGTTCCTTCCAAGCCATAAACAGGAACTGGACAAATCATGAACTATTAGGCATGAAGAAAACAACTTTTTTGCAAAACAGACTAGTCCAGCATGTGATTATTTCTTATAAAGTATACACTTAAACTTCTATAATGGATTTTTTTTCTTGAACTCCACTGTTAGAGCTTGTTCTTCCTGTTGCTGGATGTGCTCCGGATGGTAACATTGCCATTTGTTGCTATGGAAATCAGTGCCAGAGGTTGCAGGGCTAGTGAGAGTGTGCTGGGTAAATCACTTAATGGAACATGACATTGTCAGACATCTATTATCTTTCATTTATGTCAGTTTAATTTTCTCTCTTACTTTTCTGGGCTGCTACCACTTACTGATTAATAACCTTGGTATAATAAGTATTTTTTAAGGTATTGTGGCTTTATTGCAAAACTTTACCCCTGTATTATTCAGATGCTTGTAACCCAGGTTCAGAATCAGTGGATATAACAAAGAATGGACTCCCATCTTACAAGACTCTGTGGACTTTGTATAAGCTAAATTTTCTCAGGGAAATCTGTTGGGAGAACATGCACTCCAGAAAAAATAGGTAGCTAGTGTGTGGTGTAAACTTGTAAATCTTATAAACTAAGTTAGGCTATGCTATTGATTACATGAATACAGAAATTCAATTTAAATTTTTACTTGCCCTTCAATTCTATATATAATACAATAAAATTAGGCTAAAGCTTAGTGATAATAATGTATTTTAACAGGGAAAAGGAAGCATGGACTTTTAAGTTCAATGTACAAACTTCTAAGTGATATTTGATGATACATCCTGTTTACTGCAAAACGGAAAGGTCTTAACTGGAAAAAGAACAGACATGAGCAATTTTAATAACATTTGTACGTTTATTTTTAAGAGAAGAACCAATCTTTTTTTTCTTTAGCAGAAGCTAGAAAGTCATCCTTAGATGTGTGAGAGATCTGAGATATGTTCTTAAGAACCAGAATTTTTTCTTTTTGCTCCTTTTCTTGTTCATTCTTCCATTTTCAAGGCCATGTTTTCTGTGGGGAAAAGTGTTGGATTGACACTAAAATAAGCTCTTCTGATGTGCTTCACAGCTAAGAAGCTGACTGCTATTAATCTTTGACTTCAAAACAAGGAACAACTATATCTGCTGTCACCTAGGAAGTACAAAAACATCACATTAGGTGTAGTGCAGAATATAACTTTACTGCACTAGTCAACCATTACAATGTCTGGAATAAAGACTTATATCTTTTAAAATTTACATGATAATTCATGTTCAGTATTTCTTATATATCAACTCTATAAATCACTCGAGATCATGCATAATTATTCTCAAAAATCTCTCTCTTTCTCTCCCCCTATGTCTTCTGGAAATATGTTTTAAGCCTGATGTAAAAATCCAATGAAAACCTTGTCAAGTGCCTTATTCTATTTGGATATTCCAAAGCTGCCAAATACTGTATTCTATCTGGATGTTCTAAAGTTTGCAAGTGAAAGTTGTTTTTCATTGAACATCCAGCGAACTTTGTTTTTTCTCCTACACACCCTCCACAGTATATAAAACTAGCTTCTTCCCCTGAATCCACTGCATGGAACAGGCCAAATCCTAAGTAAAAAATCTCCAGCTGGGAAATAAGCCAGGCCAGCCATAGCAGCAATAGCTGTCTGTAGCTGACTCTCAAGACGAGAACCAGAAGACCAACTGCCTCAAGTGATGACCTTTCATGCAACCTGGGGAACAAACAGGAGGAACTGGAACTCCATGTACAGTCAGAAAGTTATGATATCATAGGAATAACTGAAACATGGTGGGACAACTCACATGACTGGTGGATCAGAACGGAGGGCTCTAGGCTGCTTCAGAAAGAGAGACAGGGAAGAAGAAGAGGAAGAGGAGGAGTGCTCTGTGTTAAGGAGAACCTTAAGTGTCTAGAAGTAAACTGCGGCAATTGTCAGACCCGTATTGGATGTCTCTGAGTCAAGATCAGAGGGAGATCTTACAGTGGACATCTGCTTCCAAACCAAGATGATAAGCCTAATAAAGTAATAATTGAGTCACTTAAGCAAGTTTCAGTTTAAAAGAACCTGTTTTTTATGGTGACTTCAGCTATCCAGAAAAATCCTGGGTCACCCACCAAATTGCTGGAATGAGTAGAACGCTGCTTCCTCATAAACATGTTAGATATGTCAATGAGGAATCACTTACCACTGGACATCCTACTCACAAACCAGGAAAATGTACTTTGGTACTATCTTGATTCATGATGGTCTTGGCTGCACTGGTCACTATACTGTGGAGTGTGGGATCCTGCAGAACATGATGAGGGTGAGAACTAAGACAAAGATTATAGATTTTAGAAGAGTAAGCTTCAGCTTGCTCAGAGCTCAGCTGAGAGGGATTCTGTGGGAATCTTCCATAGACAATAAAGCAGCTAGCAAGTGCTGGCAGTTTTTGAAGAGCACTCCTGGAAGCACAAAAAACTGTTTGTCATCTTTAGAAGTGAAGCAAAAGATCCTTTTGACTTAACTGTGAGCTTCTGAGTCTACTAAAACCCAAAAGAGAGGTGCACCAGAGATGGGAAGGCAGACAGATACCTTTTGAGAACTACAAGGCATTTCCAGAGCATGTAAACCATGAAGTCAGAATTTGGCTTGAATTAAAATTAGCTAGAGATGTGTAGTGGTTTGAAAGCAAAACAAGTGAGAGGCTCCAAGTCAGAAATACAATTTAATAAGAAGAAAGGTAAAAATGTAAAATAAAATAAATGCAATAATACAAAAGACCACTGACAGAGTCAGAATACAACCTGAGCAGGATGGTGGAAGCAGTCCAGATGAAGTGGTCTTCCTGAAGCAGTGATCCTGTAGAAAAGTCTGGTAGCTCTGGTCCTCTGGGAATCCAGTGGGTAAAGGCTGTTTGTACTGTCCCAAATCCCAGATTATATCCGGGTGAGAATGCTTGGCTCCTCCCCCTGGGCAGAGTATCTCACAATGGGATGATGAATCATGCAGTGGGTCCTTGATGGCCCATTAACAGAGATAACTTCTGCAGGGAGTTACCTGTGAGTCATGGGCAAGGCAATGATAGGCCATTAACAGAAGATAGCCCAAAAGAAGGTGGCCTGGGAAAAACACTGCCCCACCTGGTTTCAACAGTTCATGAAGATGATGATAGAATAAATACTTTGTGTACATCCTACACTACAACCCAGAACAGATGTCAAAAACTACAAGAAAGTTCTTTAAGGATGTAAACCATGATTAGAAGCAGAAGGAAAATATTTGACTGCTGACAAAGGGGAGAGGGGAATCTGTTCCCAACAACACTGAAAGTGCAGTTTTTCAACACATTCTTCATCTCTGTCTTTACCAATACTGATGGGCTCCCAGCCTTGGCAACAAAAATCTGGGATGACGTGAATAAAGCACCTTCAGTGAAGAGTTGGTGTGTGAACTATTACAAGATAATTCTTCTCTACCAGCTAAGTTATATAAAAAGAATCAAGGAAAAATGTTTTATCAAGATGATGCATTTTGGCTCTTGAAATAAAATACTTAATATTTTTAATGAAAATCAATTATCTGAAGTTAGTTGTTAAAAATTTGATTAAGTACTCATAAATATAAACTGAATTAAATAGTCTGTCCCCAAATTTATGCTTAGCAAATATCTCAAAAATGATTCACCAGTTCTGTCCTGGAACAGTCTGTGACTAACGTGGTAAAGCAGGAAGTATTCAGATACCTGCTTCTTACCTACATTGTATTAAAAAAACCCCAAACAACAAGAAAGCCCTTTTATTAATGCAGTACTCGAATTACCAGCCTTTTACTTTTCTTGGGTGTGTGTTTATTCTGATGTTAAAGAGAAAGGAAAACAGAGACCTCTGATTTACCATATGAGTGTGAGTGGATGCTTCTTTCATCAGAAATATTATTTACCAATGAGGATCTCTAGTGTTAATTCAGTTCAAGAAAACAAGAAAAAAATTATTAAAATCTAACAGGTTACAATAGAACTATAAAACAAAACAAACAGATGAGTTCTGATGGAATGATAAAGTGGAAAAAGAGGTAAATAGTATCAGGTGGCTGGGCTGCTTATTTTGGTTGTCTGCGGGAGTAGGAAAGGGTGTTCTGTTTTCATGCAGACTTTACACAAAGGTGAGTTTTAATGGTAAAACTGGAAGGAATCACTAAAGTATCTGTAATGATAACTCTCAAAATGTGTCAAAATTGAAAGTGGAGGATGAAATTTAATTATAGTATTTTGTTAGGGAAGATGTCAACTTTAAGACTTGTTCTAAAGTAAAAGGGGAAGATTAGATGTTAGCAAAGATACATTTTTGATAGGGTTGTGCAATGAGAAATATATATGAAAAAGGCAATGATGTTAAAAAATGAAGCTTGTAGAAGTTCATCTACTGAAGCAGCTGTCAGTCTTCTTTGTGAAGACTTCGTTGAGTGCTGTTGTCCCACATTTCTCTAAAACCTTAGTCATTCTGCTGAAACATGGTTTTGATTTAGCAGAAATACTTTCTACTGGTAGTTGGAAGAATTATATTCTAGATGAAAATCAGATATTTTCATGAGCCTGTTAGATGTGGTCACAATGAAGATTGTTGATTCTTTTTTTATATGTGTGTCTGGAGCAGTTTTTGCTCCAATCCAAAGATTGTCTTTTTATTTCCAACACAGATGAAGACAGGCATAATTGTTTAGTTTCAAGACAAAACTAAGTCACAAAATTGTGTTCTGGCTCTGTTCTACTTCAAAACTTCATTGCTTTTCTGATATTTGTGATCCAATTGCTTTTCCAATGTTTTGGTACAATTGCATTTCCATATGTTCTGTCTTCCCAAGTGAAAGTGAATCCAAACAACAAAAAGAAATCTAACAGACTGTACAATAGGTTTTAGCATTGTTTTTCCGTCTAGTGTGATGTATTTGTGCTTAAGTTAACAGTTGAATATCAGTTCCTTCAAGAAAAGATCTTTCGGTTTATGTAAAGCAGTGCTTCCCAACTAGAAAATTCTGGTTTATGTTTTGACAGCTATAACTGGCTTTTTGAAGACTTGGCAAATGGGAAAATGAGAAATCTAGAAGAAAAAAATTGAAGTTCCATGGTTTTGATTACTTTTTTGCTAGCAAACATCAGACTAGCAATTCATGCATCATCCATAGGTCATTGTTTTCCACTGAGCTCATTTAAATAAGCATTTACAGCCCATCCTTATTGCATGTCTATGCATATTTTCTTTGAGCTAAAATTGAGAATAGTTTTGAGTTTCCCACCAAATGTTTGGAGTTGGCATGCTGTCAGTTTGCTTTTGTATGTAAAAGGTTACTCTTCCCTTTGGACATGTTTTTCCTTGAACAAATGTCAGGATGAAATACAAGAATTCCGTAGCAGGAGTTTTTTTGTTTTCCTCTTTCCCTACCAAAAACCCTGAATGAAAAGCATGGAAGCATAGAACAGCATTATTATTAATTTTTATTTTAAGATAGAGCACAGGTATTTAATTATTCCTCTTTTTCTGTAAAGCTCAGGACTTGAATTAGATCCCTGTATTACAGACCCTACAAGATGAAACCCTCTATGATAGGAAATATGCTTTGCTCAGGGATTTTTTCCTAACATGGATTAATAGAACACATCTATAGAATGGAACACTTATACTTTCTATAAGGCAGCATACTTCAGTGCTGTTAAGCCAAAGGAAAATATTCAGTCATCAGAAAACCTCAGTGAGTTTTTTCCATCCTACTCTTCTTTTAAAGTTATCTACTTCTGACCAGCTGTAGTGATGGCAGAATACTCTTTACTTCTCTGTTTTGTGAGTAGTCTCTCTTCTGCAGGCTATCTTAGTAATAAAATAGGGACTCATAGTGTTTACTAGACAGGAGGAGAAAATGGTGTTTGATGGTCTTTGAGTATTTCCATACATTCTTTGCAAAGAAATCACTGTGAGAACATAAGTACATCTGGTATTCTGAATACCACTTTAGTATGTGCATCCAGTTTGCTTTTTTAAACTATTCTTTCTCAGTCTTCTTCTTTTGCTTTAATTAATTTTTGAAATACCAGGACAAAGACCAGCCTTCTGTTCTACCAAGATCAAACCAATATTTTTTACAAATTGTATAAGCAACAGAAATTTATAGTATAAATTTTAATATCTTTATATCCAAATTTTCCTTGTGGATGTGGAGGTTTGTGGTTTTGTTTTTGGTTTTTTTTGGTTTTATTTTTGGTTGTTTGGTTGGTTTCTCGTTTTTGTTTTTACATGAGTTTTTGTTGTTTTTTTTTTCTTTGATTTAGGTGTCAGTAGTTCCAAATGAGACAGTTTCTGTTTTTAGAGACTAGTTTAAAGAGAATCTATTAAGAAATTTACCACTTTCTGAAAATTACCGCTAATTGAGAACAGAAATATAAAGAGAGTACTGTAATTGTTTTGGTCTCCATGTATATAAAATCAGGTTGTGGGTTAAGCCCTTGAGACACACAAAAATTTTTATATAGAGTACTAAGTTTTTAAAATTATTTCTTTAATAAACTATCCAGGAATAAAATAAAGCTCAACTTTATACTTTGTTTTATAAGAGTAAAATAATACATTTTCTTCTGCTTGAAAAATATATCCATGGATTTTTATAAGTTGCCATACTCTTGTAAGGACTTAAAAAGAATGAGCCATTCTCTCTGGGTAGAGGAGCCCCAGAAAAGCCAAATATAACTGTTCTCACATAGCATAAAAACAATCAGGGGGCTGGGAAAATTGTCATAATAGAAGGCACTGAAGTAGCTAGATATGAATGAGGGCTTGGCTGAGGAATTGCTACCAATGACTGTCAGGACCAGAAACATCTGAGGTACATAAGCAATTGTGTGTGGAGAAGAGTTCCGCTGTGCAAACCGCGAACCTTTTTCTTTCTCAAAAGCGTAACTGAGAGCAATGTGATAATACTGATAAAGTATCATAGAAGGCATCCACAGTAAGCAATGAGACACTGCAAAAAAAAATATCTCTCTCTCAAATAAAAAGGAAGTTCATTGTATACAATATACAAATAGTAGAATTAAAAAAAAAAAAAAATAGGGTAGTGTTGTGGGGAAATAATCCTATATGTGATAGAGGTTCAAACGCAGAACAAGTCCAAGGCCATAAACTAAAATACAGCAAGTTCCATTTCAACATAAGGAATAAATTTTTACACTGAACGTAGCAGAATACTGGAACAGGCTACCCAGAGAGCTCCTGGAATATCTTCCCTGGAGACATTCCAAACACAGCTGGATAAGTTCCTGTGTAATCTCTCCAGGTGACCCTCCATGAGCAGAGAGGTTGGACTGGATGATCTCCAGAGGTCCCTTCCAATCCTAACTGTTCTGTGAATCTGTAGATGCCCCTTTGGTAAGTTTGGGGCACCTGTCCTGGATGCGTCTCTTCACAGCCTCTAGCCCTCTCACCACTGTGGCCACATGAAAAGCAGAAAAGGCCTTGGCTCTGTCAACCCTGTATTCAGCACAAATACGAAATAGAGCTCCATACCAGCCACTGTGAAAAAATATTATCTCTGCCCCAGTCAAAACCAGCATGCCATGCCCATTTAAAATACGTATGTAGGAAAGCACAGTCTTACACCTATACATGAAGGAGCACCTAAAAGTCAAAATAAAAGTGAATTGATCTTACCTACTGGAACAACAACTTTAACATGTATTTGAATATTTTACTGTATATTATATTTTGTTTTCCAAGCACATATTGCTTATTCTGACGTATTCTGTTGTCCTAGTCTGATGTCAGAGTATGAAATACTCTGAACTCTGTGCTTTATGTATCAGAAATAGCTATGTATCAGTGGTGAGTGGGTGGTCTAATAATTGGGATTTTTTCCCACCCTTTGAATCCAAATATGTATACCAGTATTTGTGGATATATATAATAATGCTGGTGAATAAATTATTGAAACTTGAAAATATTTCCTGAGATTATCAACTGCAGGGCTGTTATCTGTAATTTGCAGATGGTACCTTTTGCTCAGCCTGGAGTTATTCAATTTAATTAACACTGTGTCCACTAATAAATTGATTTTGGATTTGCTGTATGTAGACTGTTTATACAAGACTTCTATAGAAATCTTACTGAATTTATTCTGGAAAGTTCAAACTGTAAGAAATGTTTGCAGACTTATTTTATTGTACTGTGGAAAGGAAACTATTGTGTTTCCATGCTGCACAGATCCCAGTTCCCATTTACTCTGGATGAGTTTACTCGTGCTGACCATTCACAGCTGTTGTATCTCCTGAAGGGCATTTTGGGATTGATTAACCATCTGCTGATTCTCACTGTAACAGTCCAGTGACAACCGCATGAAGGAATTTGCTTTAGATAATCTGCAAAGATGCGGACACTACTAATACTCCTTTTCCAGCAGTTGGTCTGATTGATATTCTGGCTACAGCCATTGTGTAATAGGATTTAGATTCAATCTGAATTTTGGAAGTTTATCTATATTGGGTCTGTGTAGAGCATCTAATTTTCACATTTTAAAAAACCTGTTTGATTCAATGTTAGAGTTTGTTGCTTCTTTACGCAACATTATCAACACAAGAATTGATTAAAATGTGTTGCATATTAATATAAAGAAAAGCTATATTTGGAATTTACTAGGATATTTGTAAAGTTAATCCTTCATAATTTCACAGGGTGAACAAGTCTAAAAATACAAGATCTTTTTAACTGAAGCAGAGTCAAAGTGCTAATTTGGAAGAAAAAATGGGAAAAAACTCCTAAACAACCCAAACGTAGCTATTTTGTTACCATGTAACTGGAGACTTGATAGTTCTCATGATTGGTATTCCAAATAAGATAAATATTCATTCTAAATGAGAGCTGGACATATGGTGCAAAGTTTCTCATGCTGAGCACAAAATAGCTGGCCAATGTCTGCAATGTTTTATAAAGCTAGAAATATGTTCATTTTGGCAAATGTGTTTTGACTACTTTCCCTCTCTCTGTTTTAAAAACACAGTATTTTGACAGGAATCATGGAGGTGAACTAGTATTTCAAATACACTTTATTCTTCCTAATGTATAGAAACAATGTACTTCAGAATCATTAAGAAATTATGATACAGAAATACCCTAAATGGCATGCACTGGGGAAAGGTTAATGACAACTGAAAACTGTACACGAGGCATGTTGCATATAACAATATCGTTGATAATAAATATCTTTTTCTAAAACAAATAATTTATAATTTCAAATTAACTGAGTAATATAGTACTGCTTTAAATTCTGTAATTTATTATGCAAAAAAATCGATTTAGACAGCCATGTAGAGTTTGGGTAGAATCATTATAGCATAATAGAATTTAAAAATGAAAGTTCACCAAACTCCCAGGTCAAAGATGGAGTAATTGAAACCTCTGTTCTTCAGTGCTGTTAACAACACTCTTAACACCAGTCACTTTCATCCCCACAAAGGCAAAATTTATAATAGAGAAAACTACAACTATCTTCTAATATTTTTAGGGTGTTTCTTTTCCTGTGTCTTCTGGTTTATTAAGATGTCCTCAAACATACAGGTTAAATATCTTACCATGAATTGTGGATATCTAACAGGAGATGGAGCAGCATAGTTCCATTTTATGGAACTGGTTCAATAAAATTGATAATTCCATTTTATTGAACTAGCTTGAAATGGATGGAGTAAGCAAGAATTAAGAAAACTACTCTCCTGTAGTTGGGTTTCTGCCAGGGATATGTCACAGTGCAACCCAGCCTGAAATGTGACTGTGTCTTATGATGAACTACATCACACCTTTGAAACAGCAATATCAATAATGGGTCCATCAATTTATTGCAACCTTGCTGCTCCTGTAGAGTCATGGAGTGACACTATTTTGTGATTTGTTTCATGTCTACATGTAGAAGTTATTTGCCAAATCATCTTTTGCCTGATTTACTCTCATAGTAAATAGAGACAGTGCAAATTTCCTAACAAACCAATTACACTTTCAAATGTTAGGGGATTTTTTCTATGTCATAACTTAAAACCATGTTTTCTTACTTCTAACAAGTTTCATTTCCAACTTTGCATCTCATTTTCCTAGCTACATTATCCAAAATGAAATTCTTTTGCTAGATACCACCAAAATATGATTGGTTTGATTGCCCCATCACAAGTGCTGCTCTGCTTGATTTAAACTCTAGTGAAGGCTAGTTGTAAAGAATTCTTTTTCTCTCATTTCTGTTTATATGAGCAAAATATCCCAGCTGCTTCAGTAAGACTCTGTGTTGTTGCATAGGCATACAAACAGTTTATAGGCCATGAAAAATAATTGCAATCACACAATCTAAACTCTTTAATGACACTGTCAAAGCTGCGAGAAGGGTAAAAATAACTGTCCATTAGAATCTTAGAATCAAGACTATCTTAAGTCAGAAGGGATCTATGAGGATCCAACTTCTTACAGGACTGTCTAAATGAAATCATATGACTAAAAGCATTGTCCAGGTGTTTCTTTTAGGAAGAAGATTTTTACAGAAAGGGTGATAAAGTAGTGGAATGGTGTGCCAAGGGAGGTTGTGGAATCAACATCCCTGGTTGTGTTTAAAAAATTACTAGTTGAGGTGTTAGGGCATGGGTTGGACTTGATGATCTTGAAGGTCTCTTCCAACCTAGTGATTCTGTGATTCGGTGATTCTTGAGTTCTGGCAGGACTGGCACTCTGACTACTTCTCCAGGGAGACTGTCCTTGTAACCAGCCACAGTCTCAGTGAAGAACCTTTTCCTAATGTCCCATCCGAACTTCCTTTGATGCAGTTTCATTTGATTTGCTTGTGTTCTATTGCTTTTCCTTCTCTAATTCTATGTCACAAGAGAGTGAAGATTAGTGGCTGGGCTTCTGCCATTATTGGAAAAGTTGTAGACCTCATGAGGATGCCTCTCAGCCTCTTTTTTTCCAAGCTGAACAAAGCAAATGACATCAGCTGCCCTGCAAGCCATGCCCTTGAGGCTTTCCATCATTTTGGTCACCCTTCTTTGGATGCTGTCTAGCAGCTTTGTATCCTTTTTCTATTGCAACACCCAAAACTGCACACAGGGATTGAGTTAAACTCACATCTGCCCCAGCACCTTCCTTTCCTGGCTGGTGATGCTGTGCCTGATGCCCCCTGGACAGGCTTGGCCCTCCTGGCTGTCAGCACATTGCTGATTTGTGCTCGGCTTGCCATTGATGTAGACTCTCTTCCCTTTCCATGGCACTTCTCTCTAGCATCTCATTCCCCAGTCTGCCCACACATACAGGGTTGCACCATTCCAGGTGTAGAATATAGAACCTCCTCTTGTTAAATTTCATGTAGATGGTGATTGCCCATCTCTCTAGTCTGTCCAGATCTCTCCAAAGAGCCTCTCTGCCCTTGAGATGGGCTATTATCTTTGTCAATGTTTGATTTCAGCTTGTTATAGTACCTTTAATGTTGTTCTTTCTTGTTCTCTATCATCTAATTCTTCTCATAGAAATAATGTCTTCTCCATTTTACTTCTCTCAGATGTGCTGTATCTGAGTTTTAAATCAGTAGAATGTTCCATATCTGTTTTGGGAGAGGAAGGGGGAAATTTTGTTGAACTTGACATTTTTTGCCATTTGAATGATGATAGCCTATTAAGACAGTTTGTACTTCATCCTGTTCTCCTGAATTTCCTTGTGTGAAATGATGAGTTTTTAGTCTAGGATTCTGTTTTCTTGTATAAATATGTTTGCAGCCATGAGATTTTGATGTAGTAAATAGTTAAAATAAAGCAGCCGCAGATTCTCCAGCAAGCAGAGAAATAACCATGTGCTGTTAGGTGATTGCTTTCTCTTCTCTCTTCTGACTAGTGCAAATATTATAAATGATAGAATAATTTTAATAATTGCAACGTCTGTAAGTGATATGTAATACACTTACATTTTTACAACTACTCCCCATTTTTTACTCTATATTTTAATGAAAAGGCTCTGTATTGATTTTTGTTGCACTTGTTGAAGGCATAAATTATTTTCAAAGTTGTTATGGAAAAGGGTTACATTCACTGAAGAAAGACCATTACTATTACAGTTTGGAGCTTTTGATGAAAGGAGATTTTGCAACTGAAATTAGACATGAGAAATTTTCAGAGATTAATGATGTTGTTTCAAAACATAAATGACTAGTTCAGAAGGAGCCAAGAAACTCTGATAAGCTTCTATTTTTTTCAGTGCTGGCGAGTGAAATACACAATTTGCCTGGCTTTTGTTAAGCTGTGGTAGTGTAAAACTATATCAATAAGATAGTACAGCATAGAAGACTTAAGTTCTTCCTTCTGAAGAAATGAACTGAGAATTGACGTAATTTGGCATTCTCAGAAAACAGTGGGAATTTTTCAATAGGAACAGGGTTAGTTTTATATGGAATAACTTTGAAAATCCCCACAGTTGCTTTTATCCTGTTTTAAGTGTTTCTGTACTTTAGAAGGAATGTGAGATATCAAAACACAGTTTTTTTATCTTGTTTCAAATCTACGCAAACAAGTGTTTTATGCATTAGTGTTGTAGTGATATCAATTCTGTTTCGCTCCTATTCTACATGCAAAATAGTTGTATTAGAATTAATAATTGTTAACTTGGCCTTTAAGGAAGAAATTTATAGCAAATTTGCTGTTCCATTACATGTAATAATTTAGCAAAAAGCCTGAGAGTGACCTGAGAATTCAGTCACAAGGAAGAACATATTTACAATCATTTTAGCATTTGTAAATAGTAAAACCTGGTGTCTAGGTCACACTGGCACATGCTTACAGTGTGATACTTTTTTCCAAAGTATGCTTAAGCCATTCTAACTATCCACTGTCACCTGCTTTTCTCTCTTCCTGTTCTTTTATTTCTCCAAAGGTAGCCCCTTTTTCTAAGTTTTCTACATTCTCTTTCAATTAATGTTTTCATTTAGATTTCCTTCAGTGTTAGGCAATCTTGTTGACCTTTTTTATTGCTAGTATGGCACTTGTTTCTTCACCATACTCTTGGCCACTTTCCGAGACAAATTGATCAGCAACCTGATGCCCCAGGAATCAGTGTTTCTGCCTGTGCCATTGCCAAGTTGCAGCAAAGTCTGAGCTGAGTTCAGAACCTCAGCTGCAGTTCCTAACTGCAGTTTCTAACTCATCTTTTTGGAGTTTCATAAATACTGGTTCAGTTAGTATATGAGATTCTGAAGTGGAAGATTAAGTCTGATGGAACCTATGAATAACCGTATCATATTCTAAGGGTTATATTCTTCCAGGGAAAATAGGTCCATTTATCTGCTGCCACTGGCTTTATCTTTAATCTCTGCTAATTTCTTAGAAATGTGGTCTGGTTTAGTCTTGACCAACTTATTATTTTGTAGCCCTCAGCTGCCTTGAATGTTGTCTCTCATCCTGTAGAGAAGCTTCCCAAAAACCTCCTCAAAACGCACATTGGATGCCACCCTGGGGAATTCACCAATTTTTTTCTGACCCATTTTGCTAGCAACAGCTGCTTCTCCACGCAGTAGCAAACACAGGAGTACAAAACACACAAAAAGAAATGTTCAATAGAGAGTGGACTTAAAAAATCAACCCATGCTTTCATGTTCTATGACAATTCTTGTTGCTGTGCTCAGTTTGTCATATATTATAATATCATCTGAACTAAAATAGCCCTGGGGCTTCCATGAATGTTTTATTCATAATATACCAGATGTAGCATAAAGATTTTTTTTCTCCTCTTCTAGAACTGTATCAGTAGCTTCAGTACTACACAAAAGAAGATCTTTAGTCACTTTTATTTGTTGTCTTAAGATCTGAAATCTTCCATTGCAATCCATACCTGGAAATACAAAATGCTTAAATAAACTGTATGTGGCTTCTGATATTTGCCTTTGTGTCTCCTCACTGCATTATCTGAAGTAGCATAGTAACAAGACAAAATCTTTCATGATGCAGCCGAACAAACCCGTATTTCTAAAGAAAGCTCTTTCTGTATTTTTCAATAATCATTTGCAGCTTAGTGAGCAAGTGAATGCCAAGTCTTGTCCTTGGGTCACAACAATCCTGTCTAATGTTTCAGGCTTGGGGCAGAGTGGCTGGAAAGCAGCCCAGCAGGAAAAGACCTGGGAATGTTCATCAATAGCAGCTGAAAATGAGCCAGAGTGTGCCCAGATCACCAAGAAGGCAAATGGCATCCTGGCTTGCATCAAAATGACTGTATTGGGCAGGATAAAGGCAGTGATTGCCCCTCTATGCTGGGCACTGCTGAGGCCACACCTTAAGTCCAGTGATCAGTTTTGAGCCTCTCAGTACAAGAAGGAAATTGAAGTGCTGGAGAGAGTTCAGAAAAGGTCAACAGGGATGGTGAAGTGTCTAGAGCAGAGACTAAATGCGATCAACTGAACATAGTCCCCATTCTCCATCCCTCTGCACTGCTGAAGGCGGAGAAGGATAGAGAAAACTGAGAGTGAAGTTGAGCCCTGAAAGAATTGTGGAGTTGCCATGCTTTGAGTATAGGTCTCATTATCCTACTCTGAATTGATTGGCAATAAACTAATTTCCCCACATTGATCCTTTTTGCTCATGACAGTGCTTGACAAATGTCCTTATCTTGATGCACAAGCCTTTTGACACATATTTTTCTCCTTTGGTCAGCTGAGGAGTGACAGAGCGAGTTTTTTGGGTACCTGCTCTCAATCTACCCCCCTAAAACTACCTGAAAGGAAGTTGTAGTGAAGTGAATGTTCTCTTTTCTGACATAAAAAGTGATAGGACAAGGATAGTTTTGGCAGGGCAGGTTTAGATTGAACACTAGGATAATTTTCTTCATTAAAGATTACCATTTATTGGAACAGGCTGGCCAGGGAAGTGGTTGAGTCACTATCCCTGGAGGTAATTGAAAGAGTTGCAAACATGGCCCTTAGAGAGATGTTCTAGGGTGGACTTGGCATCCCTGGGTTAACAGTTGGACTTGATGACCTTAGAGCTCTTTTTCAGCCTAAATGGGTCTATGATTCTAGAAGAAGAATTGCCAGAGGGACACAGGTTTCTGCGGAGTGTTGGAGTCTTCAGCCAGCAGTGTAGGGGTGGTAAAGAAGTTGAGATGTATGGGAGAAGCTTAAGAACTGGTAACGTGCTGCAGAAAATGTTATTAGAGAAAGACACCAAATATAAATAAATGCCTTGATTTTCATTCGCAATGCAGACATCTACAAAATAAGATCAGATCTGACCTTTTTCACTAATTAAAATGTAATTTTTAGACAGATGGTCAAGCTCACTTTAATATCACTTCTTAAAAAATAAAATAGTTTTAAACTTAAAGATAATTTAGAATATGCTTGCTTCTATGCCAGAGCATTTTCCAGCTTTCTTTTTTTTTTCTACAAGAAATTAAGATGCGATAACTAACATAATGTAAAAGCTGTAATTATGTCAAACAGTGATTGATATAATGATATGTGCTTTCTTGGCAGGATGATTAATTTTGAATTTCAAGATAGGCAGTGTTCCCTGTTTTGCCTACCAGATGAAAGTAAAGCTTGACTTGTGTTTCCTCTGTAACCGATATTTTTTTCACTTTTCTTAGTAGCTAGAAAAAAAGGAAAATTTAATCTCAGATAAGATACCTCATTTCTAGAAATCAGTTGCTTCAATGACTGTACTGATTTCTCCTAAGAAGGTAGCAAACGTTTTTTTTTCGCAAATGTGTGAGAGGTTTCGGTTCTACCCATCTCTATAGTGATACAAGCAAATTTCTGTTATGTTTATCCCCCTGCTGCCTGTCACCTTATCTTTAAAGAAATGCAGGCAGCGTACATATTCTTCAGGCATAATGAAAAGGCTGAGATCCTTCACTTTGCCTATAAGAAGATTCAGGAACTCCTGGAGTTAATATTCTACCACATTCTAATTTATTGATCACACTTGTTTTTAGGTTTAATATACTTGAATACCTTAAAGTATAAAGTTCACCACATATATAAAATGATAGAAATATGTAATTAGTCTAAAAATGGTAAAAACTACTAGTTTAACTACAGAAGGGTAGTTACTACAACCGTATTTAAGTATTAGATATACGTAACTGAGAATCATAAATGACCAAAGAGTACTTTCTTTGTCTTATCAACAGAATAATTCATACATATAAATTGCTACATACAGGAATAAAATATGCATAATTTTCACAGCCAACACCCAGAAGTAAACAACTTCATTGCTAACATAAAATACGATTTCAGATTATTCATAGGTAGTGGTTGCATGTGTGCTTCTTTTAACCTCTCATCAATGTAATCCAAATCAATTAGCTTTTGCTCAAATTATACAGATCACCTCTAGACTTTGGATGAGTCTTTTTCCTCTGTGTTGTGGGATAGGAGTCCATGAGCAGGAAACTGTCATGATTAGCTGATGTGCACTGAGACACCTTCCAAGGCAGTATTTTTGGTACTAACCCAACATACTGTGGGTTTGCTGAGACTTGAGGGGTGCTATCATACCTCATAGGGACTATGTGTGTAACTTACTTGTTTTGCTGAACAAGAAAACATCTAAAAGCAGAAACTCATTCAGTTGCTGTGCCCAAGTAACAAGCACAGTCTTATCACATATTCTAATAGTCACATAATTCTCACTTGACTAACATCCCCATTCCTTCAGTGGAATATCTTTTGAAGGGCTGCAGATTCTTATCTCACTTTTCAACTGCAGTTTGATATCCTTGATCTTTGGGCTTCGCTATTGTGTTAATGCACACACAAACAGCTAAATGAGCTGTTCTTACGCAGATCCACATAAAGATTGTTTTATCAAATTGAAACAGTGTAAACTGTGAACAAAATTGTTGTATTATTTCTTAATTCCTACAAGCAGTGACACTTTGAAAGCATATAAGCACAAAATAGTCCAATGAGTAAGCTTTCTTGTAGGATAAAAATTATTATGATGAGAAGTCATGTATTGCAAATGTAAAATATCAGCTTTGGATATCAGGTTAAGATAATTTAACTTTAAATATTTGAACTAACAATAGAATGATATTCATCTAAATAAAACACACAGTAATCATAGAGTGTTGCCTTTTTTCATAGAAATGACAATTAGATACATGCATGAAAGATATGGAAGAAAGGTATGGAGAAATTGAGGCATGTAACATATTAGCTTTGGTATGGGAAAGATTTCTAGTTTTGAGGTCACAACTGACATATCTATTTATATTTATCTATATCTACTAATCTACATCTATCTATATTTATCCATATCTCTCTGTATTTATCTATCTATAGTCTATATTTATCTATATAGTTTATATCTATATATTTAATTTTAAACAAGTTGGTGGGCTTTTTTAATCTTCTAAATGTGTGATTTGCCTACATTCTACTAGAGAGTTTTCATCTCTCTATGACTGCTTTTATTCAATTTTAGATGTCAGTAAAGACTATCTTGTCAACATAGATAGAGGTTCTCTTCTTGTGATGGTGTTCTCATTATGGGCAATTAGAAAAATCATTGCAGATATGATGTTATTACTGATGCATGAATGTAAAACTTTTTTTTCTGTGATGCAGCTTTCAAGTATATGTATTGTCATTGCTTTTGACACACATATAAAATCTGAATTAGATTTTTTAAAAAATAACAAGGAAACTACCTTATGATTTATTCTATTTCTCTCAAGATTTCTGAACTGTCATAGAAACTGTTGGTTTTCAATAATTCTCAATAAATTTAAAAAAAAAATTGCATAAAAAAACTTGTTCAATATCCCTTTCTCCAAAAAGATTTATCAATTACTAAAGTCAGGTGTCCGGTTAGGATAGTGCTGCAACAAACAGTTGGTGATAGTCTAGACTAAGAACTCCTGGTAGATAATTGTATAATTTCTCAGTGAAAGGTTCTCAGTGAATCTTAGTTGTTTAAGTCACTTGTCTTTTATGATCATCTTAGGGTACAGCTAGCCACAACATGTACTTTGTAAGTTTTATTCCTTGGCCTCAAATGAAAACTGATGTGTGATAATAGTTTTCACATATATACACCTCAAATAATCCAGTGAGAGAATGTTGTAAACAGATAAATAATACATATTATTGTCAGAGGTGTGGATAATTTCCTAGTACTATCTTTTTGAGAAGGAGAATAAATACCTTTCATAATGATGCATGACAAATGTAAAATAAACCCCCAAAAAACAAATATACAGATAGAAGTTTTATAGAGGTTAAGTTGATCAATGAGGACATATTAGAATAGACATCAAAGTTGCAGAGAGCAGAATAATGCATTAGAAGATAAATTTTCCCTGCAGAGAATAATTTTGGCTGTGGAATGGTTTAGCAAGCAGACTTAGTAAAGCAATCACAAGGCATTATTAAGGAACATTTAGATTATATTAAGTAGGTAAATATTCCATTCACAGAAGGAATAAATAAATGTAGAGTACATGACCTTTATTAGAAACCTTAAAAACTCTTCCTAAGAGGCATTTCTAGAACTGGATGAACCTAATTAGGAAAACCAGGGGTAATTCATACCAAAGAAGTTCTGCTTTCTTCTTCCACTTCTGTGGTAGTAAAGTGTGACAATCTTTCTTTTTGTTTCAAACTTGTTATTGATATGCCTCAGGGACTCTGGACATTTCAGTTTATTTCCAGCCTAAAAGAAATCTAGAAGTGTCATGTTTGTGATCTTCCATCATGTTTTATATGTCAAATTTAACTGTCTTTGTACTGGCAATATTTGATATAAACTATTACTGCTCTCCATACACCATAAAGATTGGATTGAATGCCCTTGAGCATTTTATGACATTTCATTCTGTAACAAAGTTTATCATAATTAGAAAACCTGCATAATTAATACATGTGCTGTGCAATCGTTAATTTGTAATACTTGTCTGGGCAAAAGTTTACATATTTATATGATATTTCATATAGAAGTTGAAAATACCACTTTTTTTTTTTTTTTTTTTTTACA
>VWZU01011871.1:2205959-2225526 GCA_013397095.1 Sterrhoptilus dennistouni
TTTTTTTTTTTTTTTTTTTTTTTTTTTTTTTTTGTTCTGGATTACCTTGGGGTTTTTTTCCTTCTTAAAAAACGTACTTAAAGGAATATTGAAGAAACCCATTAAGTGTTTCTTCACAGGTTCAAGAAAAAAACAACACCTCCCACCCAAAACACATCAAAGAAAATCATATTTTAACCAGCTCCCTTGAAATTTTTTTGTATATTATCAGAAATTTCTATTATATGTATTAAAAAGATTTTCTTCTTAGTATACTGCAGGGCTTTGAAGTAACAGCTCCTTCAAGGGCAAGTAAGTATTTTTCTAACACTGATAATTAGACAATATTTGAATAAATACAAGTTTTCTGTAGTACTATGCGTGAGTGTGCATGAATAAATATTTTACATATATATAAAATACATACACATATATATACATATAAAGAGTCTCATTTTTAATAAGTCTCATTTTTAATATGGGAAGAAAGGAAGATCCAGGAATTGATCTGTGCCTGGAAAAAGGATGGAGCAGATACTCCATCATGTCAAGGTATATGGAAGACAAAAAGGTGATTGGTAACTGTCAGCACAGCTTCACTAAAAAATTTGGTGGCTTTCTAAAGTGGGATTGCAGACTGAGTGGTTAAGAGAAGAGTGGAGTGACTAATATCATGTACCAGTACTTGTGCTAAGCATTTGACACTGTTCTGAACAACATCAATCTCTAAAATGAAGAAACATGAATTTGATGAATAAGTGTACTAGTTTGAAAGTAAACCAGTGAGAGATTCCAAGTCAGAACTACAATTTAGTAGGAAAACTAAGATAAAGGCAGCAATACTGAAAAACTGGCTTAAATTGACAGAATCAGGATACCACCTGACATCCTGTTGACATGCTGGAGGAAAAGGATGACATCCAGAGAGACCTAGATAGGCTTGAAAATTGGCCCATGAAAAACTCCTCTGGAAACACATGTGCAAGGTCCTGCATATGGACTGGGGCAATTCCCACCACAAATAGAGTCTGGTCAGAGAATGGAATGAGAGAAGCTCTGAGGAGAAGGACTCAGAGGTGTTGGTGAATGAGAACATCAACATGACCTGAAAATGTACACTTGCATCTCAAAAGGCTACCCATTTCCTGGGCTAGAATGGGCATCAGATGGACCATTGACAGCCTGAGTCTCAGGGAGGTAATTTTCCTTCTCTGTTCTTGTAACAAAGTAGTCTTCAAGTACTTCATCAGCTCTGACGTCCCCAATATAAAAAAAGCATGGAGCTTCTCAAGCAGGTGCAGAGGAGGGCCACAAACCTGATTAGAATCTGAAGTCTCTCTCCTATGACGACAGACTGAAAGAGTTGGGGTTGTTTAGCCTGGAGAAGAGAAGGCTCTGGGGAGATCTTAGGGGAGCCATGTGGTACTTAAAGGAATCCTATAGGAAAGATAAGGAAACACATTTTATCAAGGAGCATAGTGATATGATAAGGAGTAAGAGATTTAAACAGGGAAAGTGTATGTCCAGCATAGACATTGGAAAAAAATTCTTTGCTGTTAGGGTGGTGGGACACTGAAATATCCCAGAGAATATGTAGATGTCCCATCCCTGGAAGTGTTCAGAGCCAAGAAGAATAAAAATTACCATTTTTATATTCTAGAGTATTGCCCTTATCTCATGCCTGTTGCATGATCTTCATCCCAATTGTGCTTGTGCTAAGATGAAATGGAAATTTGAAACAGTTGTCACAATTGTTCTGTCAGCAATACCAGTTGTCATTGAAGAGGTGCACACATCCAGTATTTGAAGCATGTGGGACTCTTGAATTTAAAATGTACAACAGACACACACAGACACAGAGACAGATATATACATTTTTATATATATATTTGTATATATATATATATTATGTATATGTGTACATAAAGTGCATTCATCCGGGCATCACAAATGTGAATTTAGGTTGCGAACTAATCACAGATGTACTAAAGCATAAATATAGCAAAGAAAGAAAGAAAAACAGAAAGCAAAAGGAAAGAAATTTTCACTTAACACATTCTATTAATATTTTCTGTATCACAATTAATGTACCTTTTTAAATTTCATCTTATAATCATGAATGCGGTTTCATTTTGTATGTTTTGTATATTTACACATATGTAAACTTTTAAGTTTACTTGAATAAACATGAAGAGCTTTTTAACTGAGATTTCTAAGAAAACAAGGTTGATAAATCACAGTATTATCACAAACACCTTACCCTGCATCATTTCATTCTGTGATTTACTCCACCTGAAAAGTCTGACTGCACCAACTGAGTTAAAGAAAAACCAATAAAAACTGTGTTCATGGAGAACTGAATTGTCATGAGAACTGACAATTCAGATAAGATGAGATTGCTGTGGTATGCATAGAGTACATTTGTACAGTACTTTATTAAAAAGCTTCTAAGTGGAATGGCAAGCCTGTCTGCACACAGTCCTAGAAAATATGCTGCATCTGCTGCTATTCCTTAGCAAAAATAGCAAAAGAACATGGCCAAGAGGAACACTGGACTGATATATTGACAGGGCTGCTGATTGCATAAATTTACTGAATGGAACTTGATTTTATTTAAAGCTTGTCAAAGACACAAGACAAATACACTAGTGAGACATTCTTTTAGTTGTGAAATTATTTAATTGTGAAATCATTAGTCATATTCTTGAAGATATGTAAAAAAGTAAAAATTAATGGGGGATTTTCTACTCTATAGATGTCTCTCTAGAAGCTACCAAATGGAGCTCTTGGAAGTCTAAGGCATTTGGGGTTTTTTAGTTCATTTGTGATAATCAAACAGTGCACTCATTACAGTTTCTGACATTAGGTTGCATAACAACTGAATCCAGCCAAAGAAATTCTGACAAACACATAATTATATGAAATAATTGAACCAGCAGGTATGCGATATTCTTACTGACTGTATGTAAAAGAAACATTGTAAAAATAATTTACTAACCACCAACTTTCTGACAAGACTGGGGGCTGTAAAAGTAAACAAATAATAAAATAAGCTAGGAAGGAGACATTTGCATTTATAGCAATGAGGTTTTAATTTTATAATCATCTTAAATCAAGACTTATGAAAATGTAATGAAGTCCAATTTACTGTTAATATTTTTTTCATTTCTCTGAGAATAAACTTTGTCTTATATTTCAATAATCTACACTGATAGTAAATAATTTAAGCAGCATGGTACAAAAGATAGTGTTATGTATATTTTAAATGAAGCTGTTTAAGGGAAAAAAATGTAATGTCTTGAGGAGAAAAGTAGTTTGTGAAGAAGTAAACAGTAAAAGTAGCCTTGGAGGGAAAATAAACAAGGTTTTTAATGTTTGCAAATAACACACTTTCATATAAGCATTGTCTTCTCCTACGTGCTACCTTTGCTCTGAGAAGCACCTGTTTGCTTTGTGGTTTTGACCAGCACTGTCCCTCTGTCCGAGCCCTGAGGGCACTGTGGTACCTACTGTCCTGGTGTCTCTTTTTCTTCTGCCCCTGGTCCATGGTCCAAAAGCCTGTTTCAGACCCTGGGGCCATTAGCAGTGCTGCAGCAGGCATCTTCATTTTCCAACATTCTGATCCATTCTTGGCCCATAACCCAGGGACTTGAACAATCTCTGGGGCTGGGACTATCCTGGCTGCCTGTTGTCTGGATGGGGTGGTGGTATGGGTCCTGGATGGTCACAGGGAGTTTCCAGTGCCCCTATCCTAAAGCCCTGGGAAGAAACAGGACCTTATGGTACCCTGACTACATGCCTAGCTGACTAAAACTTAGAATTAGAAATGACAGATACTGCTGTGGACTTTCCTTCCTGCAATGGTATTAAGAATCATTACTTCATTCATAAGAAACATTGTTTGCTTTAGTTGTAAAGTCAAGATATTTTTCAGGCATTTATTTTAGCATATCTAATTCCAAAAAGTTCTTCTCTTGTTCTCATAAAGATCAGCATTTTTGGTAACATTTGTTTTTGCTTACTTTTCCCACTATACTATTTTTCTGTTGATAGGAGGATAGATCGAGACTGATACCATTTCCTTTCAGAATGGAAGTGGTATGTTAATCACTCAGAAATCAGGACAAAGCCTAACCTTGAAAGGTGACCTAACCACTGAAAAGATTCACGATATCTGGAAATTTTGATTAATTTGTCATCTCACTGAAAATGTATCTTTAAAGATTTTTATCAATTGAACTTGCAACTGCTTCTGCACAGTGCTGCATACAGTTTGGTCTAATAAAAAAAAAAATCTGTTTTTTGTTTCAAAACAAAAGTGCAGAATGGAAACATAAGCACTATGCATAGTATACAGAAATTATAATAAAATTTGGGGTTTTCTTTTTTCTGGCTTAAGCAAGAGGTTGGATTTTTAGTTTGCAAATGGCACTTAAAAGGGTGTTTAACAACATGTGACAGTCTCATGTCAGAACCTTTAATTATTTTTTTTTATTAGATAGTTTCTTAGAGGTACAAATGTTGGTCTCTGGTACTTCAGCTGACCATGTATCACTGCATTTGGTGTCAGGCTAGAAAAAACTATGAAAAATTACAGCTTTAAGGAGTGTGAGTGGTTTGAGGCTTGTCACAAAGCAACTGTGCAATGAAGATGATTTTTTGTCAACCGAAAGCAACACTGGTATTCCTATAACCCTTTAACTCCCCTGGAATTGCAGGGGCATGTGGATATCCCAAAATTTAAAGCTTTTTGGCATTCAAGTAATTTTTCTGTCATGTGCAGGACCTGATTTTGATATGTTTTGATCTTGACAAAATTTCTTTCAAATTCTAGTCTTTCTTTATATGTGTCTCCCAAAAAGAAACATCTACTCATAATCTGGAGTAGAAAATGGATTTATGTACATTTGAATGCATGACAAAATGAATTTCCATCTGCATCTCAGTGAGATTATTCCCTGAAAATTTAGAAATATTTTAGACCGTGTCATTAACAATTTACCTTGGAGGAAAAGGTATGAGTTAAGATCTTGTTAGTTTGTGTGTCCATGATTAGGGGCGGCATATCCCTAGTATCCGTAAGGACTATAGACAGTATAACTAAGTCTTCAAGAAGCCAGATTCTATAAATTTGGAACCAGACTGACAAAGTAAATCTCCTTTCCATTTACCTGACTTCACCCTTACTTTTATAAAACTTGCGTTTGCCTAACTGAATTACTTCAGAAACTAAGAAAATGGTGGTGATATTCTTCTGGAAAGTGAGAAAAACTGGGTTAAATATTTTCCAGTAGAGGAGAGAATGGAATAATTGAATCTTAGAAGGTTTCTACAAACCTAAATTGAACAGGCAAAAAAAGGCCATTACTATATTTTCCTCATGTGACCACAGTTTCTAGCTGTGGACCAACTTCTGGTGACCATAAAAGCATCAACTATTCTGCCATAAATCTGATGAACTAGAATTAAACTCTCTGAACACTTAAAGTTGAAAGAGCAATTTTCCAACAGCCATTATAAAAAACTCAGGATTAAGATAAAGCTTTCATTTCACAAATATGGCAGCATGTACTTTCACTTATTTTATGCAACATAAATTTAGTATCTTTCTAGGCCCTTTAAAGTTCTGCTTGACACTTCCTTTATAAATAGAACCTCCTTTAAAATTAAGCATCTTCACTGAGACTACACACTGCTTACAGCTGTGAAAGCTAATACTTACTTAGCAAGGTAGAGCCTCTCATTTTCTAAAGCCAATACACCTGTGCTTCTCTCAGGACATTACAGAGGCTTTGTTAAATACTTGGTTGTTAGTCTCCATCTAGTTTAGAAAGTACTACTTAGAATTCTCTCTGCTACTTTACAGAACCCTCTCTGATCATGATCAGAGTAGTGAATAAAATGTAAAATTCATACCATTAAAAAAAAAAAGAAAAATTTTCACAAAGAGANAAGATTTCAAAAAAAAAAATTTTTTTTTTCCAAAGAAAAAAAAAAAAAAAAAAAAAAAAAAAAAAAAAGATTTAGCATAAATATTTTGTAATTTGAGTGTCTATCTTTCACGCAGAGACAACAAACCTTCATCAACTAAATGGATGTGTTTTTTTCAGTCTGAAATTCTTTGGTATGCCTGTGAACCCAGTACATTTTATCTTGGCCCCTCCTCAAACCTCTTTGCCACCATTCACCTGGCAGGATTGCACTACAATATTAACCAAATCTGTATGGGGAAGGAAAACAAGGGTAGGTTTCCACTGGAGTGAAATCCCTCAGTGGTAACAGCATGCTTGTAAACACACCAGTTTTAGCAAATAAACTGTTTTTTAGTGGAATGCGCCACTAGTGGCCCCTTTAGAAGCACTGCTAATGGAGCCAATAATACTTGTCGTTCTCTAGCAAATATCACAAGTTTTTCCTTGAATGTCCTTTCAGACCTGAACTATTTTGTTTTGCTTCAAATCTGGGGTTTTTTTCACACCTAATGACAGCCAAGTTGAAGACTGATTAGATTCAAAATGGGCATAAAGCTATTAGATCCATATGCTAGATGATATCCAGCTGAAAGAGGTAATTGTTTACATGACTTTGAATGCCAATAGCACAATAAAGAAAATCCCTAAGGCTAGCTTCTTCACAGACTGCATTTGTTATCTACTGGAATAAGCTTACTACTCAAATCTCAGCGCTCATATAGCAAACTCTGAACACCACAATTTTTATTTTTTAAAAGGACTTAAACTAGTTACAGAGTTCTAGTTCAATTCTGGCTGTACAAAGTGTCCTGATGAAAGACTCATGAGAAAAAACCCTAAGAAGCCAGCCTGATCTAAATTTTGAAGACTTAAGTGTTGGTCTAACAATTAAAATTCTAATTAGAAACTGAAAATCTATAGATTTTTAGGTTCAGAAAAACCAAAGTAATAAGATCACTGACATTTTTAATATTATTTTTGTGATTAAAAGTTATGTTTACAGTTAATATGACCCCTATTCTACTAATAAAAACTGCCTCAGGTCTAAATTTAAGTGACAAGTTTGTGTCTTGACTTAGAAACTTTCTGTATTTAGAACAAAGAAGCAAACAAACCACTCTTAGGTATAGGAAGGTGGACCACAAGTTTTATGATAATTTCCTTTTTTATGAAATGACTACCATTACCAGTCCTAAGGGAAAATAAAACAATTCCACTCTAAAAGAAAACTTAAAGGAGCTGTTATAAAAACCCATAAAAACACATGCTGCTTAGAGTATCGAGGAGATAAAAAGCAAAGTATTTCCAGAAAGAAACTTTGGATGATAAAAAATTTATTTACTACACAAAAGTTATCCATTTTTAAACTCCAGGCAGTTAAGCAGTCTTAAATTAGAGATAAATCTTGTGCAAAATAAAAATCAACCCTGCCTATTTTGCCAATATTTTAGACAGAAAACCAAAAATAAATGGCTTCATATTCCAAATGCAGTATTAGTGTTTTAGTAAGAATGCTACGACTGGGATTGTTTGTTTCATGAACATGAGTAGAGATAGTGGTTGTTATTTATTTTTAAATCTAGATGCAATTAGAAATACAATAGGCCACCACATGGAAATAAGCATTGATTTTTAACAACTGACTCATGGAAACATTGCAGGAGAACTCTTAAATAGGAAAAAATACTTTCATAGTGTTGGAATTAGAGCCATAATTCCCTGTGTGAAGTGTACAAGAAATTCCTCCGAGTTTCTGCTAATACCTGGAGCATGCTTATTAGCCAATACTAACAGAGCCTTTGATTCAGGTTCTGTTTCTCTTTTTTCTCTAATTTATTCTTATTTCCATGAGCAGTGTATACTCTCTCTCTCTATATATATATATAGGTGTGGGGGATGTTTGGGTTTTTTGTGATAGAAATTTCTGCCTCAACTATGCAGAAGTCCTGAAGAATGACCTGTATGAACAGAGAAACATTGTTTGGCCAGGATAATTTGGTGATCTTCAAATAATAATATTCTGTAAGGGCTGGTCATTAGGTTAAATTTAGAGGTTAGCCATAATAGGAAGATTTTTCAGATTCAGGGCCAAAGTTAAACAACTTAGAGGTATCCAAAGAAAAATATAAAATAAAAATAATAGCTTTTTCCATTTTGCAGGTAATGGAAACTGGAACAGCAAAATTAAGATATTACCTCAATATACAGCATTATTTTGTTTACTGCTTTCCAAAAATATAAGAGTGTAGAAAACTACTTTCAAATTTTTATCAATATTGTAGGGTTTTGGTTTGGTTTTTTTGTTGTTTTTTTTTCCAAAGCCATTGTTTTGGATAAAAATGCAGGTATAAAAGCCTTCCAAAAAAAGCTAAAAAAAGGAAAAGTTGTCCCTGAAGTCCATCAAACCCAAAATATTTCATGTATCTGCAATTTCGTGTGGTGGTTGAGCTACCTATGTAAGCTTGACCTATGTTTGTTACCTGACGAAGATTGACAATAGCATTTTCTAACAAGACCTGCAGCTCAGAAGTTCAGCAGAAGACAAAGATTTCTCTGTTAGCATTGAAGAAGCACCAAACATTTGCATATTTAGTAATAGTAAATATTTATAAACCTCGCATGTATTAAGAAATAATCTTAAAATAAAGAAAAATCATACTTTTCCAAGAAATAATCAATACTTTTTAGGATCAAATCAAAACAAATGGAAAACATAAATTGCTCGAGAAAGTTAGAAATAAAATAATAGAAATTAAGTTGCAGGTTTGGGGTCTTTTTTTCCCTCTTTTAAGGTGTACCTAATTATACTCACATCATATGTTTATATGTATTAAACTCCTTGAATGACGTCCCTGAAAATCCCTGAAGAAAAAGTTTTGCAATGCGCTTCAAAATTCAGCTTGAGAGGGAAGGGAATAATATAAGAATCTGTCTAAATTAAAAATTTATGGTTAATAAGAATTTTTATTATTTAGGGAAGATAAAACTGTCTTCAAATGTTTCAAGACATCTTATACACTTATAAGGCATCAATTCTGTTATTACATAAAAATATATCAAGATTCTGACCTCCTTGACCCAGAATCAGAGCAAAGCCCATGAGTAAACAAGATTTGATTACATGTAAGAATTTCTTGCTGTTTCAGAGATGTGACGCTATAACATAACACATACCATGTTCCACCAAAACGAGACCCAAAAAAAACCCTGATAGAGATATTTCAAAGATAAAATCTGACCTTGCTTCAACTGCTAATACTTATTAGTTGGATAACTAATGCCTTTGGAGTTTAAGTTCTTTTCAGAAGTGGAAAATATTTTGTGGCTTTTTTTCTTTTGGCAAACCAAGGAGCTTGGAAATAATAGACTTTAAACAATATCATGAATATGTGCCAAGACAATACATACAATCTAATTGACATAAATGTCTTACCTAGTGTCTCTGAATCATAGTTTCAGTGCGATCATGACAGCTGTCTTTTACAATTACCAAAAACATTTTCTATGAATCTTGCACTGAAAATAGTTTATTTCATTAAAGACACATGAATTCTTTGCTCCCCTCTATTAAATCAAACAAAGAACATATTTCAATTAACTATTGTAGATAACAGCAAAAAAGAAGGATATAAAGGAGTATACCATCTGTGCTGTTAAACCTATACACAGTGCAGTGTGCCAAAAATGGAATTTTTATTTCAAGTAAAACTTTTAATTGCTTTGCTTTTATGGGATTGGTTACCTTAAACTTTTCTGTCTATACAAAACATGTGCAATTGCCATTGATGTAATTGGAAAAACATGCATTTTGAGAGTTTTTATAACAACATATATTTTGTGTTCCTTCTTTATTGAATACGTAAGTCTTACCCTTAGTTCCCCTGACATCTTTTCTGTAGTTATCATCCTTAAACTTCAAAGTAAAATTTTGCAAAATTCACTTACATGTAGAAAAGATGTCATATTCCTCATCATAACAGCACTCTTATCTAATGTATTCTAACTTTTATCTTCAGCACATATTTATCTTCATACCATATTCCTAATATGCATATAATAAGCTTTTTTTTTTGTAATAAGGCAAATATTGCCACAGCATTTTTCAGTAGAAGGTAATATGGTTTCTCTAGTGCCCTGACATCTCTGTCTTCTCTCCACTCGGTCCAGTAGCAAGATGATAATTTATTTTTGGAAGAAAACCAAAAACAGTGATGCCTTCAGATGGTATCTGCCTCCCATTATGTGCAACAAGAGAGAAACAATGCTAAGAGTGGTGATGATACTAAAAAAATATGAAAAAAGAATACTATGAAACTTAGCCTCTCTCATAATTACACAGACATGAATTTTAAAGGATTTATGGCCTAATATTACTTAAAACTTTGTTTCTTTCACCTCTATCTAGTCACCAGAAGGTGGTATTTACTTTAAGTTTATAGTCAAGGCACTCCCATTAGTTAACATTAAAAAAATTAACACCTCTAAAGGATCACTCATGCACCTGGATAGAGGTTTCTTATCAGAAGTAATTGATGAAAACGTGAGCTAGAAATGTTGGCAGCAGCCAGTTACTCTCCAGATTGCTAAGGAAAACTTTTCCCTCAGAACTTCAGAGATATATTTTGCCCCCCTTCAAATTCCTAAAAGTTAGAAACTTACTTTAATCTTTCAGGTAAAGTGCCCTAGTCAGTGTCAGGTATGATTTACCATGGAGGATGTAGCATCTCTTGGTGTCTTAGGATGGGATGTTTTACTGTGGGAAATATTCTTTCAGTCAGCTACAGACAGATTTTAGAAAAAACTTTCTTACATTAGGCACCTATTTTCTCATATTTTAATATTTTTGTGATATTAAGGGATTTTTTTGACAGCTGCTTCTATATAAGCCTCTAATTTAAACTAAAATTTATTTAGTTTGTTCCTGAAAAAGTATTTTATTTACCTGATCCTTGACAGGTGTTATAAAGATTAGTATTCAATTATAATTTAAATCTTGTAGTAAGCACTGGCAGAGAAAAATACAATATTAACTTCTTTTGGGATGAAAAACCATCTTTGCACATTTCTGGAGCATATGTGTTGCTCTTATTTTCTGTGTGCATTTATCTTTCTGTGTCATCCCAATTTTGGTGCCATTCAAAGCTCTCCTGAAAATATAGTATAGTTTTGCCCTATAGTTAGTGGTTCTGCTGAGATTGCTTCACATGGTAAAATTCTCAAATCCAGACTAAATATTTTATTAAAATAATATTTAAAAAATAAATTATAAATAATCCAATATGTCTCAAAATTATGTAACTGCAGTGACCAAAAGTCATTTCAAGGTTTTTCAACAATATTTATCTGCATATTTTAGTGAGCAATCCAGCTATAGCTGAGACCATCATTTTTCTTCCTCCTCATTTCCTTCATTACTTAGATCAGTGAGTACAGCTGTTGGACCCCTGTAGCTAAATAGGTGAGAGCCCATCACTGTATGCTTAATTTTCTTTGGGCATCAGAAAAAAATATCAACTACTGCCTGTACCAACAATGCAGAATTTGCCAGTATATGCTTGCTTTGTTTTCAGAAGTTTTATATTTTACCAGAGAATGAACATTTGATTCTATGTCTAAAGCAAGCTAGACTGGACTATGCTACACTATAGTACATTGTGCACTAGTGTAAGCTGATAGCCCTGATGGAAAAAATACTGCTTATTAGTGTGGAAGCTTTCCCATATACTTGCATGGATTCCCAAACTCACTAAAGCACACTTCTTAAGATAGAAATCAAGCCTAAATACTTTTTAAAATTCTTATTTCTTTTTATGCTTCAGCAACAAGTCTTTAAAGTTATGCTAGAAAAGAGGCAAAAGACATGGGTATTAAGCTGGGCAAAGCACACTTCCTTTCTGAAGCTGTGTAACTCTGTGTAAAGGACTAGATTCAAAAGACTCTCTCTGTTTAAAGGCATAATACCATTGTTTCTACTGTATACACATCTTCTTAATACTAGAAACCATTAGGAATTCGACATGAATGAGGAAGACTGGACCAAATTTACTGCTTTTTTTTCTGGGTCTGGATGCTGTCATGTGACAAGGAATACTTTTAAATATCACTACTAAAGAACAGTCTCTGACTCCTGAGTAAATAGGGAAGTGTTGGGTGTCTCTATTAGCAGCATCCCTGTCTAGCATCCCATTCTAGGATTCTAGGATGCACATTAGGCTTCAGAGTAGGAGGATGAAGAATGTAGGTATCTAAAAATTACACAATGTTTGTTTTCTTATAGCTAAAGTTCTTACTTGGATGTAGCTTTTGAGGAATAAGTGCCAAATGGAACAGACTTTCTGTAGCTGAATGGACTTTGTATTATGGGGTGCCATGACTCAGTTATTTCTCTACACTCTATTCTAGAGGAAACCAGGGAAATAACAGTGCTTTACAAGACTAAGGACAGAAGTTTGAAAAATAGATTTGCAAAGTATTTCAGTGAGTGGAAAGCATGAAGAAAATGGATCAGAGTTTAATTCAAAATGTACTTAAATGGGGGAAAAATAAAATGTTGCTACAGGCCTATAAAAATCTTACTCTGCATGGCACTAAATTTGATGTTAGCTGACACACCAGAACTCGAGTTAACTACTAGTGGCATATTTCGAATTCACTGTTGAGAGGCATGTTGACTTTTTTGTCATAAGACCTGAACAGTTGTATTTTAATAGGGAATTTAGGAGGGAAAAAAATAAAGTTATTATACGTATATCAGTGAACCCAAGTTACAGAAGAAACAAGTTATTTTTATATTCAGATATGCAGTGAAGCCGTTTTTATAAAAGCTGTTCCTTTTCAATTCATCCTTGTACTAATACTAGTTTAATGTAGGCAGCCCTTAGTCATTGGGACTCACTGTTCTTTCACAGTGTGTTGATTTTGATAATATGAGAAGGAAAACACAATTGTTAAATAATCAGATACTCCACAATATTTTTTGACCTCACACTTTTATTTCATTTGCTATCAGAAGCATTGTGTTGCATAGAATCTTTTTTAATAACATAAGGATAAGTTAACAACAAATAATTTCAGTACCACTCCTTTACCCTCTTCTGTCTTTGCGAGGACATTATTCCTGACCCAGAAAGATCTTCCCTCCCGGAAGTTGATATTTCTGTAGTATACTTGCATTATTTTGTTACTTTCTATGTAATGCCATTTTAGCCTTAGAAAACAATTAAAAATAATTAATTCCAAGAATTACTCAGAAAAAATCCTCTACTTTTTTGTTAACTCGTATCAGGAATGATCTAGGCATTAGTACTTCTTTTGGATTTGGGTTCTACATTTTAAAGAGTAAGCTCATGAAAAAAAACTCCAAAACATTATAAGGTGCAGGAAACTGATTAACAAAAGTTGAACCCTTGTGAGATATTCAGTTTCTATTTAATAATTTCCATAATTCTGGATGATGCTGTTCTTAAGCTTGCCTAGGATTTTGTTTATTTAAAGCAGGGAAAGAAATAATGGTTCAAAGCTTAGCACTTACATTCCTTCTTTCTTATCAAAATACCATACATACAGCAGCCAGCTCCAAGTATTTATGTCCTTATTCACCTTTATGTTTTCAACTCTCAATATATTTCACATTCTTATTAAAGTTTTGTGTTTACAAGTTCAACTTAATGATCCCAACATTGATTTTCCATTACCTGTGGATTAAATTTGTGCTGTTTCCTTTATACATGGCATGGAACACCACAGAACTTTCCAAAGCGGAATAAACTTCATAAAATAGGACTGAAAAAACCTTAAATAGCCCTTGGAGTAAAGGCAAAGTGGCAAAAGATAACACACAAATAAAATTCAAATTCATGTAAGTTAGAGGGATTTTGTTGGTAACAGAAATATTTGCACTATAACAGGTACCAAAAATCCATTATTTTTTTCCTGAGAGATCAAAAAATCAAGTTTTCCAAACAGCATGTAAGATCCACAAATATAGTAATGCTGTGCAAGAAGTCTGTCTGGCAGCCAAGCTTTCAGTGGGACAGGAGGTGTGGGAGGTGTGGAAGGCTCAGGATAAGAACAAAAGGAACAAAATTGATGCAGAAAATTATCTCCATCCCAGCCAAACTTAGAAAATATATCTTGAACAACAGTTCATGTCAGTGTCAACAAAGCTAAGTAAACCAGAACTATAAAAATCATAAACTTGCAAGTAAATATTAAATCAGTGAGCACTAGAACTAATTGGATGTTTTTATTCTCCTGTATTTTTTTCTGTCTATTCAAAACATTGAAACATTTTGAATGGAAGGGTGATGATGCCTGGTGTGTGCAGATTCACTGATGTCTAATGAGAGATCACGGCAAAGCATTTTCAGCAATTATAATATTCCTACCTTCTTTATTCTATTCTTAGATATGTACTTGAGTCACACTTGCAAGAATATAAACATCTTTAAAATTTTTATCCTACTGTGAAATTTGTTTCATGACTATCAGTGAATGAAATAACTATTTAGGGACCTGTGAGGTCATACTTAACTGGAGCATGATCGTAGGAAATTTGCTTCTACAGAAGCAGGCTGATACCTAACACCAAACAACTAAAATGTTTGCAGTGTTAAATTCAATTCTAATCTTAGGAAGGACTAATCAGCTGCATCCAGTACTTTCATGAGTCACAAGCTGTTGCCAAATTCTGTCATCAAAAAAAGAAGAGATTATACTAGGATGAATAAATAAGAGTATTGTTTGTCAGTTGAAAGACTTCTACTTTATCAATCATTGTAATACTCAAGGAGTTCTGGACCCCATTTTGGTCATAACATTTTGGAAAATAATGAAATGGATATATCTCTGTATAACTGTGTTGTCAGAAGTCTAGAGTATGGGGCTGGCAGGGAAAATTTTAAAGAACAGGGAAAAGAACTGGAGGAAGCAATCTAGAAGAGATATGATGGTAGTCTTCTGTTAGTTGAAGTTGGTTTTTTTTTTGGTTTTTTTTTTTGGGTTTTTTTTTTTAATCCAAGGGCAGTAATCAGTTCTCAAACTATTTGGGACAAAAGTAATTGCAGCAATAGAATGTTAGATATTATGTTAGATATACAGGAAAATGTCAGAGATTATTAAGTGTTCAAAAAGGCTATTTAAAGATTACAGTGTCTTTATGAGAAATTTCAAATTTTTGTGCTACATGCAGATTTTTCAGAAATGACCTTGGTATGATTAATCTTGCCTTGGGGTACAGGTGATTTAATAGAATCTTTGGCATACTGTTCAATCAGATTTTCAATGACATAGGCAAAGTGATGTGGAAGAAGAAAATGGAGAAACTACCAGAAACGTTAGGTTAAATATCCATGGGATAAACATCACCTTTGCTTGTGTGCCAAAGTCTGTAGAATTGAGTCCCTGTTGTACATTTCTTCCAGTTTATGAATCACTAGTTTCACAAGATTCAACACAAAAAGGTGTAACACACAAACTGTAAACAGTGGAATCAAATATATAGGTGTAGTTATATCCTTGGTGACTATAGCAGTTCAAGATGGTGAGGAAATGCATTTGAAACACTGAAAATAATTCCAGATTTCCTGTAGCAAACAAGCCTTGAATGAGAAACAAGAAAGATGAAGGCATTTTTTCTTTTATTTTT
This sequence comes from Sterrhoptilus dennistouni, assembly GCA_013397095.1. Lineage (NCBI taxonomy): Eukaryota > Metazoa > Chordata > Aves > Passeriformes > Zosteropidae > Sterrhoptilus > Sterrhoptilus dennistouni. The sequence continues at coordinate 2,221,557 of VWZU01011871.1, forward strand.
TTCAGGCTATGCTGATATGTTAGCTTTTTCACAATCTGACATGAAAAAGATTTTCAATGTTATTTCAAACATAAAGAGTCTTCTTGCCTAGACTGAGTTTGTTAAGGGCTCTTAATTCTTTTGCCCTAGTAAATAAGGGACATCGGCAATTACAGGAAGCACAAAACTGAAGTGATTTAAAGCTTCATCTCCACACCTGTTTTTCCCTCTTCAACTTATTCAGCAGTTACCTTACAGCTACCAGAAGAAATACTTCTGTCCTAGATTTCAATATGGAACAAATACAAAAGCTCCATCTGTCTTTCCAAACTCAAACAATATAACGTTTCTCTTGTTCCAATATTTAGCCAGACTTTGAACATGGATTAGGAAAAGCTGACTGAGCTAAACCATATGAAAACAGAGATTATACAGATTGGCTGTCTGCAGCACTGCAAAGTGCTATCATCACGGTTGTGTCTGCTCTAGTGAAGACATCTGTCTTGACAGGAGCAAAAGTCTTGCAAAGGGATTTACTCAGAAATATACAAAGTATCATGCTAGAAGGAAGAAAAAAATCATGTCAATGTTTACATTTCTGAAATATAGTGTAAAATAAGGGTGGGTTTTTTTAATATATTTAGTGTCCATAGAAAGTGACAATTTTATTTTTTTTTCTTTTCTTTTTTTTTGTTTTCAGTGAGAGCTCTCAGCAGCTTTCATTGATTTTTGACCTTACTTTCTAGTCACCCATCATTTTGGGAAGTGAGTCACTTCCTAGCAGGCCAGCTAGGGGGTTTCTCTGTGACAGCCAGATCCATTTTTCTGGCTCAGTACTGGTGGAAGAGAATGTATGAATATTTGGGCCTGCAAATCTAGAGGCTTAGAACATCAGTTTCAAAGTCCTATCCATGGCCTGTTCTCTATTTTTGTGCTATTCGGTCCATTATTGAATAGCACAATTTAGAGAAAAAAAATCTCAGTGAATATGCAATCTTAAATGTGTGTCTACTGTTTTTTGCATTAGTTAAAATTGGAAGAACAAAACAACAAATTATGCCACAATAAGCAATACACAGTAATTTCTCTTTGTTTTTAGATTTGACAATTCATCCCTTTTCAGATATTAACTTTTCAGTGATCATAATGACAGTCATGATGAAGGAGGAGGAGCAAGTGGAGAAGAAGAAGACGGAGAAGAAGAAGAGGAAGCAATATTATCTGAATTTTAGAGGACCATATTTGGACCATACTCTGTAGAGGTTGGAGGGTTTGTTTTATTCCTAGTAATGTGTGAAGCTTGAGAATTTATTATCAACTAGTCTAGATGAATGCCTCAGAAATCTATGTTTTTTCAGAAACTCATGAACATGTTTTCTTAATTCTTGAATAAATTTTCAATATATTGTAAATATATATATATACATACATATATATATATACACACACATACTGTTTCAAATATTTTCAAATAATAATACAGAATAAAAATTATTCTGATCATTTGGATTTTCAGTCTTCCAGATATGCTTCTCATTTGCTTTCTTTCATTGAAATTCAGATTAATTTTCTTGATAAGAACATAAATCTGGGGTATAGTTCTTTAAATCTGTCCTTAACACTAAGTGACCCTTATAAGGCCTTTAAACAATGTTTAAGTTTTTTCACTTTCCATTTTTAGCAAAGACATTTTCCACAACCCTGTGATTCTGGGATCAGGAACTGGTGAATACTGGGTGGTATTCAATTGTGATGTAATTTTGGCTGTGCTTCAAATTATGCTGGTGGTATGGACACATCTTTGGATTTTCACTCAGGAAGCACACCTAGGTCTGTTTGGTCTGGATTGATTTTCACTCTAAAGTAAAGTATGACCAAATCCACACCATTGGTTCTTCTGCAAGCAGCACCTTCCAGCCTAAAATGACCACTCTTTTTCTGAAGTGTTTGTTCATTGCTATTTAGTAAACAGCAGTGGAACTAGGAGTCTCAGAATAATTCTAAGGATGTTTCATTCGCATGTCTTATTTTTTGATTCTGGTGGTACAGAGTTATGAGTGGGGGCCTTATTTCGATAGCAACAAGAGCAGGAGCTGATGAGTTCCTAGAAGGATGTAACCTCCTGCATTTAGATAGGAAGGAACTGATGCCCAATGTTATCCTCCATCACAGACTCACCAGTGCTAAGTTATTATGTGTCTTACTTGCAGTAGGATGGAATATTTTAGAAAGAAAGGCAATCATTAACTTTTCATATAATCCTTTTGAAATGATGGAACAGATAGAGGTGCAAGCAAAAGACTTAGAGGCAACGATCTTGTTTCCCACTCATTCACATCAGTTAAACTGTTTTATAATTGTTTTTACAACCATATTTTGGATAAATGTTTATTTAGGCTTTTAAATAGAGCTGCTGCCAAGGCACTGCTGTGTTGGGTTTTTTCCCCTAACATTTTCCTGTTCAAATATCTGTTATTTGTCCTAAGCATCTTTACCCTGTCTTGCTTCTTTGTTTCAATGGAGAATTTATATGCAAGTTGTTTTGAAATACAAGATGCCTAATCCCAATTATCAGTATTTGACAATCTGGTGTATCACTAAATGTCTTTTATGGATTAACTTAAATACTTGATGTAGAATTTCTTTCTCTTTTAATCATAGGTTCTGCAATTTTATTTTTAGCTATCATTAAAATGTCCAATATGTCCCTTACTCTTCCAGTAATTAAAAATTATCTATAGCTTTGTGTGATATGAAACAAGCTTTGTTTCAGTGGCTGTTCATGTTGTTAAATAGTTTCCTACCATTTCTTAGCAAACCTTGGAGTTGTAATTTCACTCTCTGTTTGCCTTTATGATGCTGGTGAGGAAATTTGGAGGTGGTTATAAAAACAGAAAGGCTAAAGAAGTTGATATTACAAGAGTGAACTGTAATGTCTGACACAAAATCTCATGTAGTGGAGATTGTAAACCAACTAACCAAAATTGTTATCATCCACCTTCCCACATCCCCTCATTTTGTTTCAAAGCTAGAGATGTCAATGAGCGATAAAGTTTGCATTTCTTCTCAGGAGTAAGAAAAGAGCTTGAAGGACAGTCACATGCTGCACAGCAGAATCTCAGGATGCTTGTTGAGCTTCAGTAAAATGCTATGATTCCAGCTTCCCAGGTGCTGGCACACAGACACACAAGCCTCTGAGGGCAGAGACTCCAGTTGCTGGTACACACCCACTCCACTGACAGCCCCTGTGATGGCCCAAGGGAATGCCCCACACAGAGGTGATTTGGGCCAACTTCTCCCTCTCTTGCGTCTCTAGGCTCCTTCGTGGGTGTACAGAAGAGACTTGTCACATAGCCAGATAGACATAGACTTGTGTTGGTACAGTTTAAAAGGTACATTTGAATCTTCTCTCTGACATGCTAAAATTCAGTAAAAGAAAACATGTCTGCCACTTGTTTCATGTATCCATCATGAATATAACGAGAAAAAGGAACACCTGAGATTTACCATGGAATTTGTAAATGAAGTTTGGGACCTTGACTCTTTAACTTGACTATATTTTTAGTAGGATTTTCTTCCTTGTCATTTTGGTCTTTAGTTTCATCAGCCATGTATTTGACACAATACTTAGTTATTTTTCAAGTTTTCTTGGGTAGGATGGAAAAGAGAGCAAGACAAATGGCATAATGCTTGCAAAAACAGAATTGAATTTTTCAGGGACTAAAATGAAATTTCAGCTTTTTGAACTTTTTAGTTGTCATGAAACCAGTTTGATAATGGGTTGCAAAGTATTGTTTTTGACTTGCACTTGAAGACAAAATGACTCCTTTATGTGGTTTACACATGCCAGCCACATTCTCTCCATGTTGTCTCTTACTCAAATGCAATCCTATTAAGCACCACTGAAATGGCCTGACACCATTTCTCTGTATACGTGCTTCAAAGTTTTTCTTTTTATGTTGAAGATAAAAATTCAATTCCTGGTTTTTTT
>VWZU01011871.1:2225626-2270643 GCA_013397095.1 Sterrhoptilus dennistouni
TTGTTTTTTTCCAGTGTGAACTGGGATTAGTAGTTTTTGAATGCTCTTAGATTAAGATGAAAAATGTTGTTGAAAATCTGTTTGTAGCTGAATTTATTTTGCCTGAGCAGTGTGAACTATCTTCTGAAGCTAGGAATATGGTTCTACAGTTTTTAATACTAGATTAGCAAGTTTGCTGTGGTCAAAACAGTGTCTTCAAATAATCTTCAAAAGTATACTTAACAATATATTTCACACTACTTTAAATTCGTATATTTCAATAGGAAAACAGCTAGAGATTGTACTCTATTATGATGTACTTTACAAGAGTTACCCTTTTCTCCTTTAAAGTAGAAGCAGAAGAACTTAATTTTCATGTCTATACAAACACACTACATTGTATCCTGAAGACAAAAAATGGACTTTTTTTTCTAAACTTATAACACACATAATTTCCCTTCTGATTGTTCATTGACACAACATCCTAGCAAAATGCTCTTAAGTCAGTAGAACATAATATATTTGATTACAAATACAGGAGCTTGAGGATGTTGAGAATTCAACATCCTTTCAATTTGAAAGTACATTATTATAATGACGGGATTGAGGCACATTACGAAGATAGAGGAGACTCAGAGAAGTCACCTTTATCAAGAAAGACAGAAAATAATTGCAGTCTGAGCCCAAATTTCACAAATTATTGGCTTTTCTGCTGAGGCTTCACAGGCTAGCTAATTTTATGTTTAGCAACACATTCTTCAGGACATATCCCTGTGCCTTTTCTGAACAAGGACCACTTATGAGTTTATAATATTGCAATTAAGTCAATGGCCACTCAGTCAGAAATGAAACTTAGCAATCAGTGATTTAAAAATAGGTAGAATTTGCATGTTTTGGATTTGCCAAACACCCAGCATTCTTTCTAGATGAACATCATATCTTATTTAAACCTCCTTGAACAGGTACATTTAATACTGGTGAGGTTTCTCCTGATCAGTAAATCTCCACAGACTCATGTACAGCTTAAGTAGCAAAGGTTGTGAATTAAGTGAATGTAGGTATTGTACTAATGATAAATGTGTAAAAGCAATGTAAGAAGTTTCTCTTCATTATAACAATGATTTTTTTCCCCAGAGCAATTACTCAAAAAGAAAAGAAATCACTTTAGATACTGCCTTCATGTAATTACAAAAAAATAAATAATCCTCAGTCACAAAATTAGTGTGATTTGTCCATTTAGGCTTCTTAGAACAACCAATAGTTATATCTCATAGGTCGGAGGCTTTTGTTTTGTTTTCAGTGTGATATACTGACATTTTGTACTTTGAATCAGCAGACTTGTTAGCACTCTTCAGAATACTGGTCAAATTATAACAAATGTCTATTAAATTGCTTTGTTTATCTTTTCAACTACCCTCACTCATTTACAGAAGAGACACCTGAAGTATATCACCATTCAGCAATGGATCTAGTCACAAATTACTTCTAACCAGAAATACTCAGTTTTGCTGGGTCATATTAAAGGGATGTTTTGGAAATAAAAATGAAAAATAAAAGAAGAAAAAAAAGTTCTAATAAAGGAGAAATCTACCACGTTGATACAAAACTTTAAAAGTAGCCGGTAACAATCTCATAAAAACCCCAAGGTGGCTGAGGTTAATAAGATCCATAATATTTCTGAAAAAGGAGCAGTTTGTATTTTTTAATTATGTGAAATGCAACTGTAAAACTGAATAAAACCATCAAGAAACCAACTCAGCTGCTTTACTTGCCTCAGGGGTGAAAATGTCATGTCCTTGCAGCCCAGTGGGGTCTGGGAAATAAATAATATCGCCAGGCCACAGTCACACTTTAAATACCCAGTATATACTCTCTTTAAGAAAATATTTCAACCAGAAGAAAACAGTATGCTTCTGACTCCTGTGCCTTGTAGACTTATCTGTTTATGTTTTATTTTCTCTTTTTTCCTGGTTATTCTTTTTAGAGTTAATTCCATGGATATGTCTACTAGGTGAAGTTTAAGCTGCCATCAGCTGCCAGATGTTTGGCTATAATTTTGGTTGGCTTCAAAAAACACAGTGACTCCCCCTTAAGCTGTTAGTGTACTTCTTCCTAGGCTTCTGCACTTCAGTAACCTCTGCATCTTTGGGATGTTTGCATGTCTAGCTTGATGAATCTCTTCGAGACTGTGCTTCTATTGTTGCTGGGTTCATTATCTATCACCCCTTCCTCCTGACACTTGTTTCTTCAGGCATTCCTGTGCTGCCATGCAAGAGTGTCTAAAAAAAAAAAAATCAAGCAGTGACACAACCACTCATTCATCCAGATCTCTTACTGATGTTCTGTTCAGTCATTACTGCCAAATATCCTGTAGCAGCACAGAAACTAATGGTTGTCATCCCTTATGACTGAGGCACCATCATGAGCCTGGCCATTATTCTGTTTTCTAATCACTGTGCAATGATTACTTCTTGCTGCAGACAGCTGATATATCATCTTCTGGGATGCACTGCATGGGTGTTCTTACTGATTGGCATCTCTGTCTCAGTGTAATTTGCTTAGACTAATGGAAAAAACCGTTACTAGTCTAGTTAAAATTATCTACTCTGATAGTGTTGATACCAAGAAAATGTATAATTCTGTCTTTCTTTAATTTTCTTACACCTTCAGGATATTTAAGGAATCTATTTGGCACAATTTTTCAGCATGAATATTCAATGAGGTCTACCTGGAAGGTGAAGGTCCTTCATGATTCAAATATTTTTTCTAGTAACTTGGTGATACGTAGAGGCTTAGGGAGCTCCAGATGGAACAAGTATTTTTCAGACTATCAGGCAGTAATATTTCCTGAATCAATAAAGGACATTGAAGTTTATGGCAATAAGTGACACCAAACACATAGGTTGTTTATCCTGTGCATTTTTTTGTGTATATCTGTACAAATGCTTCACTGCTCAGTGACTTCTCTGTCTTGCTGGTATGAAATTTTATCTCACCAATATATAGCTGATATACAGGTACCCTTTCCCTTTTTTGCCTACTTCTATACTGTCTAATATGCAGGAATCCATATACCATAGAAGGGTCTTATGATGTTAGAATACAAAATATACATTAAATTGTGATTTTTGGGGTCAGAATTCTGCTAATGAATCCATTATCTGTTTGATTTTCTTGTACATGCACCAGAAGAAACACATACACATGAAAAGAGAATGAGTAGCCAAATGATATCTTAGCATCAGAAAGAGCATGTAGAAGTTGTCTGTGGGCGGGATATTGCAAGGTTTTAACCCTCAATTGCTATAAGCACTATCTGTAAATATCTGAAACAGTCAAAAGGAGAATAAAAGCCAAAAGGAGAATAAATATAATTTGATATCAAAAAGCCAAAAGGAGAATAAATATCATTTGGCATCAAACCTTTCATACCAGGGAATTCATCATCCTAACAAAAAATTCATATAATGGTATTTTTGTTCACATATTTCTGTACTTTTTTTTTTTTTCTTTTCAAATGAGCATGGAATGCTGCAGTTTTTTTCTCATAGTTGTCTATTTGTTAAATCTGATCATTGTCATTGATGGGCATGTTTTAGATCACTTTGAAAGGCTAGAAGGGTCAGAATTATATAAAACTATCTTGCTACCCCTCCTTTTTTTTTCTATCTGTTGATTTGGTTTTGTTGATTGGATGTTTTTTAAAATTTATTTATATACACAACTGTGAAAAAGAGTGATCTTGTTACAGCTACTTAGAATGTCAGCACCAATTTGCATGATGTGTTTGCTTTTTTTAGATGTCTTTCTTTTTTCGAGTAAAGACATCACCTGTTACTGATTAACTTGGATGTGACTCCTGGAAATAAAAAGCCCCATTCACTTTCAGTAAATTCCAGCTGCTTGACAGCATCCCAGTGTCACAGCAGAGTAGTAAAGATGGCAAACCAGTTAGCCAGACTGATTTTACATCTGTTTTTGCATCACTGAAGAGACTGAAAGCAGTTGGTCCATAAAATGTAATCAGACCCACATTCCTCTGTGCAGAGTATTTGGGTAGAGGTCTTAAAAATTATTGCTGCTCTCCTTTGTGACCTGAGAATGTGGTGATTCAAGCTCACCTTTGAGAGTTTGGGCAGGATGTTACAAAACTAGGTGTGTCTCTCTGCCTGTATACAGCTTATAGTGACCCTAACAGTTATATGTAATGCTTTTGCTGTTGTTATGTGTTTTTCTCTTTATCAGTGAAGTGAGACCAGATAGTTTAGATGCTTTCTAGTAAATAACCTATGGAAGATAGAATCTAATAATTTTTTCCCACCTGATAACACTCTTGGTTCCAGAACTGTCGTTTGGTTTTCAAACCACAGGCTTGTAAAAACAAAATCAATTTTTAGAACCTTTCTCATAACAGACTGGCTTGACATTTCATTAATATCTGTGTTTGTCTAATCAATCAAACAAACAAAACAAACAAACAAAAACCCAACAAACAAAAATCCAAGACACCCCACCCACTTCAGATGCTTATAAAAGATTGTAGCTTGGCAGGTAGTGAATTCCCCTGACCATAGTACAAAGTCTCATTAACAATGAGAGTTATCCCAGAGTTTAAGTATTTACAGAAGGATGAAATGCTCATAGTGTACTGTGCTTTAAGGGCCCAAATTCTACATCCAGGTCTTTGACATACAACATAAAAGATACAGAACTCAGCCCCAATTAACATGGAACTCAGTCACTCAGATCAGGTAGAATCGAAGTGTCGAAACTGCACTTCAAGAATGATCACTCAATCTCTGCTCATTGAGCACCCTTCTGTTTGATGGTAATGCTCTTTGGATGCTCACAGTCCTGCTCCTAGAAACATGTAGAAAGAAGAGCTCTTGTAAGTTTTGCTTGCTATTTAATACTTATATTTTTTCTGTTTGTCCATTTTTATTTTTTTTTTCTCAGACCATTAATGGACCTGATCTGGCCCATGACCTTAGAGCAATTCCATCTCATATAAATAGTATTGGACCTGGGGACACAGATGAAGCACAGTAGCAGTCACCTTCTTTTGAATCTATTTGTCTTTTTTTCTAGGTCTTTATAGAAAAAATCTGTCAGTGGCCAGAGCAGAGAGAAGGGGATTTGTGGTGAGGGCAAAGTACTTGGACCAAGAGAAACCTGCAGACTTGAGACATGGTCTTCCACAGTAAGTTAAATCCTTTTTTTTTCTGTATGGAGAGGCTTGGTTTTATGATAGGTCTAAAGGAACTCAGCATATTGAAAGTATTTAAATGAAGGTACAGAAGAATAAAATTGCTATCCATACATATACAAAGTGTAATTCAGACTGAGAAAGAGAGAAAATTAATTGAACAAAAAGATGGTCATCACAACAGATGGGTGAGAAAAAAGTAATTCTGAAAAATTAGAGACAGTTTCTGTGATCTAAATAGCAAAGGTTTGGGGCTATCTTTCAAAAGGAAAATAACTAATGCTGAACATTTCAAAGAAGGAGCTCCGTTTCTTTTGTTTGCTTGTAAAAAAAATTTATTTGCCTGGAGAATACTATATAATTTAAAAAATTATTCACTGAGATTCAAAGTAAATATTTCATGAAAACCTTCTATTTTAAGTAGCATAACAAGAAGATTCATCTGTAGAATCCTAATTGGAGTGACTCCAGTTTAAACGAAATAAAAGTGAACTTTTTTTTATGCCTTCTGCACACATAAAATACATAAAGCTACATTCCATGCTCTAGAACATGGGAGAATTAAGTTTTCTTGTACAAACCTAATATTCTCTTTTAAATACATTGTGCAATAATAAATAGGTTTTAACTATGTGGCTATAGAATATATCTCTCTGCAGAAAATCTGTCTGATACCATACATAGAGTACACTAGGCTCACTTACTAGAGTAGCTGTTCAACAGTGTTTTTCTTCAGTTTCTCTGCTATTCAAACACCATTTTGAATAAAGAATACGCAATTGTGTGTTGGAGTACTATGCCTCACAGTAATATTTTCACAGTTCCTCTTCCTTTTCCCCCCCTTTCCCCCTCCTTATCCCCCCTTTTCTTCCCCCCTTTTTCCTTCCCTCCCCTCCCGTTTCCTCTTTTTGCTTTTTTCTTTCCTTTTTTTTGTTTTTCTATCCTTTTTATTTTTTTCTTATTTTTTCTTGATTTTCCTTACTACTACTAAAGAATTTATACTGCTGCTATTCTGAGGTGTGCTGGTTTTTAAATCAGTTCCTAGAGAACAGGAATTGAAGCTCAGATTTACTAATGGGAAAAATCTACAAATATTTTGTGAGACAGTCCAGGATAATGAGTGTCAAATCTGAGGTGATGATCATATCCTTGAGAACACTTAATTTTAGGTAATCTTCCATATATAAAAGCCAGGCACACAGTGAAAGAAGATCATTAGTAGGCATCTTTCAAAAGGGATTTCTTGACAAAAGATTCCACCATCTTTTCCCAGACACATTCATTTATACCTATTCAGGTTCCTTTTCTACAGCCTTTTCCTAGACTGATTCTTCTTGTTCTCACCTACCAACAGACCCACTTTCATGATCTGTAGTACTTCATATTCTCCATAAACAGCCTTAACTCTAGGCTCCTTTTTCAGTTGGTCTGGCCTTGATCTCTACCAATCTCCAGAGGATTTTTGCCTGCAGTTTCCATGGAGACAGCTTATCACCTTCCTGGATCTGTGTTTCAGCATCATTGATGAGCCCTCTTCTTCAGTCTTTCATGTTCACCTTTGTCTCTTTTTTCTATCTTAGTTCAACTTCCCGATTTTTAGATCAAGCCTTCTGATTCCATCTCTGATTCAATTCTGCTTTGCAGTTCTCCTACTCTTTTTCTATCAGTGTGTCTTTTCTTCTCTCTTCCCTTGTTTCAGCTATTGGCATAAAGTGTGGTGACATGGACACTTCCTTGCAGTGCCCATTTGCAACCAGACCTCAAGTGTGAATGAATTTTGTAAGGAACCTCTTCCTGTAATCTTGGAGTAAACTTGTAAGCTTTGGGGTGATAGGTCATGGGAAGCCTTGTTACTAGGGTGATAAGAAATGCTGAAGTGAAAACATTAACATTAATTTCTTTGCCAAAATGGACTTCTCTTCACATCTTGTACAAAGAGCTTTTAACAAGTCCAGATTTAGGCTCACGCTGACAAGCTGGAACAACACATCTTTTGGTAACAAATATTTTTTACTTGTTTTCATTTTTGGAAGTGGCTACTTTTACTCATTAGGCCTTCAGATTTTACACCAGGTAGAAACAGATCTCAAACTCCTGTGAGAAATAGATGCCTAAATCTTACTAGCTTCAGCAATGAAATAAGAATTGGGGACAGTATTCTTCTATTTTATTTAGTCACCAGTGTTGCCACTCTCTCAGTTTAGGATCTACAGCTTTTTTAATAGAAATGCAAAATAATTCAGGGAATTTTATAGTTGAGAAAAAGATTTAGCATGAAATTGAAGGGCGATTTTTGTAGTAAAAGATTGAACAATTTTTGTCAGGTAATACTGCCAAAAAGTATGTTTCTGTAAATGTCAGCTCAATTATTAAGGACTTTTTATCTTGCTTTTAGAAAGAAGATAGTCACCCCTGCCTCTGCTGTCTTATGTTTTTCTGCTCACATTTTTCTCTCTCTTATTCTGTACTTAAAGCAACTTAGAAGAATTACGCCAACATCAAAAATCTCAAAAGGATATTATAAAGGTTATTATATAAAGTAACAATTATACTACTCAAAAAGTCCACCACGGTAATAAGTCACTAATACAAAAAAAGTTAACTGAATCAATGGTTTTATTCATATGAGTAAGCATTAGGAGACAAGTGCACAGAATAAGAATTTAAGTATTCCAGAGAGGGCTTTAACACAGAGATGTTTTGCTTCAAGAGGAATTGGTTCTGTAACTGTTTCTAATGAGTAAGTGACACAACCTTACAGATATTAGGGTGTAACTCATCGTAAGATTCAGGTTAAAAAAAACCTGTCTTCCTCATTCATCAATAAAGTGGTGAATAATTTGTATAGTGATATGGTAATTTTTTTATATACTTTAGAAATACTGTGAGAACTATAAAAAGAAGCCTTCTGTCTCAGAAATTATTTTCAATAAGATTTCAACTTATAAAATATCAAAGGCACTAAGGCTTTCAAGTGCCTAAATTCCTATGGGTTTCAAACAGCAGCAAAAGAGTAACTGGAGCTGAGATTGATTCATCTAGACTTGTCCTAGGTATCCACAATAAAAGCATCTGAACAAGTCTTTTGAGATCCCTTTAAATAACCAGTAGGGAAAGCTAGTAATTTTTGGTATGCAGAGCTGGTTCCCATCATTCTTCATTTAGAATCATGAAGATTGGAAAGACCCTTCAGAAGTCAAACACTCTGCTCAGAACAGATCTAATTAGATATGGTTGCTCAAGGCTCTGCACAGATTAATCTCCAAGGACTGAGATTCCACCATCCCTCTAAGCAACGTGTTCCTGTATTCCACCACCTTAAAATAATGTTTTTCTAATGCCTAATCATAATTTCTGATGTTCGAACTTGTGCCCTTTGGCTCTCATCCTGCTACTGTGAGCTACTGTGTTGATCCTAGCAGTTGGTGCTTGCTGAAAGGTACAGAAAGGATCCCACAGCCAAAGCTCTGACTGAAACAACAAGCATACATAGACAGTTGTTCACCTGCTGGATGAGACCACTTCTGCTCATCTTTTGCCTTAGTGACAGGCTTGAGTGGACACAACATGGGCCCCCACATGCCTTTTATCCTTGCCCTCAGAGATTTATGGTTGTTCTCAGCATGTTTTACATTACCCCTAGTAGTACCAACTGTGCTCAAAAAGAAAAGTGATACAACACAGAGGCAGACAAGCCTCAATAGTCTCTCTGGAGCATCCTGGAACTTCGCCCTGGCAAAGCAATGAACCTGAGATACTAGCTTGGGTTAAACCACCAGACTGGTGCCTTCGTCACCACAGGTGAAAGTCTTCAGTAACTTGCCTCTTCTCTTTTGTGTAGACAAAAGCTTTTGGGGGGGAGTCAGCTCTGATAAACCCCCTTACAGGTCTTGTTTGTCCTCACCAGCACCCAGGAAAATGAAACTATTCTAAAATTGCAGATCTGTAAAGGAAGCAAGAACATTTTTTCATGCCCTCCACCCCTAGTGTGACCACGACCTCCAGCTGTCCTTCATTTCTCATTTTTCTTGACTCAGGTTCTTGCCCAGTCATATTTCATCAAAGACGGCAGTCAATGGAAGCAGCTGTTTCCCCTGTGTACTCTCACAGCAGATGATTTGAAAGGTTATCTCAGAGCTGGCAGAAGATGTGTATCCTCCTGGAATAATAGCTAAGGGTCATGCTATTTGCCTAAAGGGTGTCTGGAATATTGGAATGCAAAGCAAATACTTGGGTATGACAATAAATCTGGGTTCTTCTCTGGAAATTCCTGTTCAAAATTCTTCAGTGAAGATCCTTCACACATTGTGCTCAGTATTAATTCATCCTCTGTATGAGATACCTCTGTGTTCTTCTGCGGAGTGAAGTAAACTAAAATTGTCCTTTGAAGTATATTTGCCCATTCAATTCCCATTAACTCACCATTTGAAAGAATGAAATCTTAAATTTACACTGCCTGTAGTACATCAGAGTTATGTACTGTGAGAGTGATAGGGATTTTCAAAAGAGTTGCAAAGTGTAAAATTCTCTAATCCTATTGGGGTTTGAAAGATGTTTTGCATCAAAAAAATCTCTGTCAAAACAGGATTTAAATAGACTTGCTTGATTCTATCATGTGTTTGAAGTCATTGAGTGGTTATTAGCGTTCCACCAACATAAACTAAATTTCTTCTAATATTAAAGGTGATGAGTTCCATTATCTTTTGTTGTTAAGTAAGTATCCTCAGCTGGGTTATATGGGTAATAAATACCAAAACAAGATTTTTACCTATATTTATGTTCACTTATAAAATGGGCTTTGTCCTTCTCTTGTTACAGCTCTGTCCTTCTCTCGTTAATTATAATGTGTTTATAAATTCAGGTATGTAACATATATTGCATGGAGGCATATTTTCCTCAAGGAAAGAGATTACTGAGTAGAAATCATACCAGCACAAGCAAAACAAATGAAGCTGTGATAGCAAGTTCAACATTATTGAAAAGAAATTGGGCATCTATTGTGTAAATCAAAAGGAATTACAGTATTACTTCAGCAGAAACAGAAGTCTGGTGTGTCAATGCAACAACTTTTTAAAGTAAGGTGTATATTTATCTTTTAATGAAAAACCATGTTTGCTGATCAGCAAGCTCAAGAGAATGAATTTTCCTCTATTTAAAAGAACTGTAGCTAAGGAGAAAAGAAAATCCACATCTCTTAAAAGGAATCATTTTAGTGGCTCAGATTTCAATTAGTGCTAGTAAGAAGTGCCTTGAAAATACTTAGCTAGTAGCAAATTACTTTTCAAAACTCTCTGAAGCCTCTAAAGATTCAGTTTGGCTGCTCATAAAGCTCTACAAGCTTGTCCTACTTGTAGATTTTATGGCTGTAGATTGTGTGATTGTAGATATTTGTCTCAGTTCTGTTAATGTGGCTTAAATGATTAAACAGAAGTTTAGTTTGGATTTTAACCTCTGTAGGCTTCTGCTATTGATGATATATAGAATCAAAGGGAAAAAGGATCAGTGGCCTGTCTCCTCCCACCAGGTTAGAAAACTATCTTCAACCCACTTAGAAGAAATGAGAATGAAGTGCTTAGTCTAACAGCAACTGGAAGGAATTTTTTTTTTTTTTTTTTTTTTTTTTTTTTAAAGTGTTGAAGTGTCTCGGGGCATTGCATGTTAGGATAGGGACCAGGGCTGACTTATATACTAATTATTTAAGTAATTTGTGAAACACATATGCACAGGTCACAAAGTAGAATATAGAATACCTACTGATACTTCAGGAAGAGAAGAATGGGAAATATATATATATATTTCAGCTACTTTGAGGTTATTTAATCAGTAAAACAAAGAAATTATATGCCATATTATTAGAAAATTAGGTAGAAATCTTCATGTCATCATCTCAATAGTTCAAAGTATTTAATAATTTATTAATGAAGCATGTAATAACTTAAAAAATGCATATAGTCATATTGTACTTCATAGGTTAATGTACTACATCATAAAAGGCTTTCAGAGAATCCATTATCTATCATGTAATATATGAAAAGTCTACACATACTATGATCTCCATTGCATACTCTAACAAGTACTAATGTATTTCATGTCAAAACCCACTTCTGAATGTCACCTTATGCTGTAGTATATCCTCATAGCTCAAGTAAAAATGGTGTCAAAAATCCACTTAAGAACATTTCAATAATCTGTTCTGACTTTTGAGCCTTCATGATTTAGCATCAGTTTTAAGGATATGTCAACCTATAGCACAGTTCAGTACTTCACAAAGCAGTATGGCTGTCTAGAACCATTTATCTTTTATGCAGTCTTATTTAAAACTAACTGCAGTGATTTCTCGTCTAGCACTGAAAATACCAAAGAAATTAGCTCACAAGAATATAGGCCTGAAGGGTAAAAGAAAAGAGCTTGACTGAAATATACTAGAACTGAGATATGCCTAGAGAATCAAAAATAAGCTAAAATATTTATTTCTATGTTAATTAGTGATGCTTCCCGTACTGAATATTACCTCTAATTAGTTTGGGCTATGGGATTAATAGTTTTATTTTTTTTTTCTTATATGCCATCACAACTCAAAGGTTAATTCATGCTCAATCAGAAAAAAACAAATATCCCTACAGAAATAACTCTGTTGTAAAGTCTTCTGGAAATTAGTTATTTAACTTCTTTTTTGCAACCATACCCATAAGAGTTTCTATAGTAGTGTGTTGCTACATTATAGGAAAACTGAATTAATTCCTAAATAAGGGGTTTTATTCTCTTGAATGTATTAAAGAATAGCTTTTAAACAATATAAAAAAGAACTGAATTAGATTAAATGATGCATAATTTTCTATGTAGAACTAGGTAATCAATCACTTGAATACCAGTGGTAGTATATTTGTTGTAGGGTGAGATTCAGAATAGGAAGAAGCTGCTACTTCATTTGGATTCTGTGCTAGAGATTGGTAACGAAACACTGAGAAGCAGAGGGAAGAAAAGGGCAGCTGATGCTGCAAAAACCTGTTAAATTGTGATTTAAAATACACGAATGTTTATTATACAGCTGTGCCATGGGATTCACAATTGTTTGCAAATGCCTGGTAGGATTTATATAGTAACTAGTAATTTCAATTTAAAACAAGGGCCATACCAGATTTAAACCTGCCATTTACAAAATCTTGTGACCTGGATGAAAGTAAGGGATTGAGGGTTGGCTAGGAAGTCAATTTAAGAATAAACTTATTCTGTTATTCCAGCTCTGCTAAATATTCTATATAGTAAATGTGCCAGGCCAGGGAAATACCCTCACCTATTAGTTTTCTTTTGGAGATATGCAACTCTAAAATGGCTACTGAAGAAATAGGAAAAAATAAAGAGGGGAATGTGAGGTTTCTGATGGTTTTCTTGTTGATTTTTTTCTAAATTTTATTTTAAATCTACCTAAAGCATGAATATTTAGCAAAAATTGTTTATGATTATGAATTATGACAACTTGTTTAACAGCAGAAATTATAAACTTTTATTTCTCACACCTCTACCCACTGATTCGCACTGCCATAATCACTAACAAGTGTCTCAGTGCTGAACTCCTACACGGTTAGATTATAAATCTTCTGTCTTTCAACGATTGTAAGTTTTCCCCTAGATTTGACTTTCTAAGATAGAGACCAAATAGATTTCAGCCCTGTCAGTGGTCATTTTAGTCTCCAGGACAATGTCATTGTTTTAGTGGCAGCTAGAAACATCCAAGTGTGTACTTTGACTAAAAGAAAATGAGCTTCACTAAATGATTGTGTTTCATGTGCCTTAACTGAAGGAAAATTCTCGAGTCCAGTTGTTGAGGGTTCCTTTAAGACTGGACAAGTACAAAATTAACAGTAAAAATTTCAATGTTCAGTTATCTGACAGAATAATACTGGAAATGTGAAGGGATGTGCTGTGCTGCTTGTGTGTGAAGGCTGATGGCTGGAGATGGAGGAGAGCATGTCTGATGCAGGAAAAAAGTGCTGGATAATAGATATTTGGGAGAAGACAACAGGAAGTTTTACTGGATTAAACCAGCATCAGTAGCAGTGGAGGGCAAGAGATTGAGTAGATATGGAAGTTTATATTGTCAATTACTACAATGCCAAAGCAAAGAGAGCCCATCACATGATTTTGCAGCTGAACTCTTCTGTTGAGAGAACATCAATACTATCGTGTATGCTGTGATGCTATCTTTATGATAAATCAGTCTTAATAAAACTGCATTCACCACATCCCTTGAACTATTTGTGCGTTTACTGTGCAGTCATGGACCTTCCTCAGAGTTGTTTTTAGTAGTGAAAAATCTCACTAACACCTTCAGACACAAATATGCACATTCTTTAGCAAAATAGTAAGTTTGCAGCAAAAGGGTTTTGTCTTTGTATTATGAATGTGATTTTCTTCCTCCTAAACTAGACTATCACCTTGAACTCTTTATTGCTATTTTATGTAGACCTCTCACACTATGAAAGTCATGCTTGGGGATGTGTAGATTACATGGCTGATCTCATATTTGGCCAAAAGTCAGTAAAAGTCTTAATTAATTTGCCTGAGCTTTCTCTTGACATGGGTTTTGTCACATAATACAAAAAATATGACTGGTAATATGTGTGGTGTTTAAGCTTTTACTAGTCTTTGTCTTAACCAGCATTTAAATCAGTATCTGTTCTGATGTCCCCGTGTTTATTAATAATTTATTTAATAAAGAACAATGTCAAAATATAGCTGTTACTGCCTTATGATGTATCTTTCAGGTGTGTAGAGGTTTAAAGGAAGGCCAGTTTCATAACACTGAAATAAAGGTACTGAAGCTTTTTTCAAGATCCCTTTAAGCATAGTGCTTTTTTTTGTGTCACAAAATGTTAATGTGGTTAACCAGAGAATTCAGACTGAACTTTTATCTGATTTTCAGGGCAGTTTCATCCAGTGAAATTGGGAAATCTAAAAGCCCAAATTGCTGTGGAAAATTAGAGATGTTTATTAACTGATGAAAATAATAGCAAAATGAGTTTGAGAGCTAAAATTAAGTAGCTCATCACCACTATTTCTCCAGGAGATATGTGAAAAGTAGAGGGCATTGATATCAGATTGAGATCAGTAGAGTTAAATAACTAACTTTAAACTCTCTGTCAGCAGTTGTGACTATTCTATCACCTAATACCTATAATAATTCTATCCTTACGAATAAAGAAACAAATAATTATTATCAGTTTGTATTTCTGGAAGGCCTTGTGTACCCAAGTTTACATGGAAAGAGAATGGGGAATACTGTGCTCTAAACGCATAGTTTATATAAGATTTCCTTGAGTAAGAGAGCTGCATAGATCATTTGGCCTAAGAATGTAATTCAGAATTAAGGTGCCCTGAAAGTGTGAGTTACTTCTATGTTCTTGAAGGTCAAAAAAGGAGAAGTAGCACAAGCCTGGAAATGCATCATCAAGAAAAAGAAATTGCATTTTCATATATTTGAAAACTAAGAAATCCAAAGGCAATAGATATATAATCAAGAAATATTTCTAGCCTTACCTAAGACTTTAGAAAACAACTATCTTTTGATCTGAAAAAAAGATTTAATATACCAGATATTCACTGTTGCCAGATACATCTTCCTGGTGTTGATTATCTCATGCTACTTGGATTTGTGCTCTATGCCCTAGGCTGACAGGCAGGAACAGGTAGATAATAGGAATTTTTTTCCTGTCAGGTTACAGATTATTTTTAAGTGAAGCACAACTTAATTTTATGGACAGTTTGCTGAAATTTATTTAATGCCTTGGTAAAGCAATTTATAATTCTGATGAACTATGAAGTATTTGATTATTCTATATTACCATCTTTCATTTGTTTAAATGAGAGTTCTGTTGGCAATTTAAGCCACTGAGAAAGAAAGTTTTATCTTGGACAGGACATGTTAGTTGGTAGTCATCAAATACACGTACTGTCTTCTGGAACAAGTACCTGGTAAATTGTGAGAGGCAAGATAGGAACAGATGGGGTTGAATGACACCAAAATGTTTAATATTATAAAAAAGTAGATAAGCTTATAGTTACCAGAAAAAGTAGCTTTAAGATTTAATTGACATGACAGTTTCAGAACATAAAATACATTTGATACACATTTTCATTTAAAGAAGGTTAATTTTTTGTTTGTTTGTTTTTAACAAAAAAATTGATTTCTATGATAGATAAAGAACTAAAAGGTCTCCTTGTATATGTTTACCAAGCCATGGTATGGAGTCTGAATTTGAGATCCCAGGCCATGGCTTGGATTATTGCACTATTTTACTCTCTGAACACACATTGTTAGCACTGTTTTCTCAGACCCGGGTTTTTTTGTTGTGTTTTTTTTTTTTTTTTTGTTTTTTTTTTTTTTGTTTTTTTTTTTTTTGTTTTTTTTTTTTTTGTTTTTTTTTTTTTTGTTTTTTTTTTTTTTGTTTTTTTTTTTTTTGTTTTTTTTTTTTTTGTTTTTTTTTTTTTTTTTGGTTTGGTTTGGTTTGGCTTGGTTTTTTTGGTTTTTTTGTTGTTTTTTTTTCAAGAAACATAGATGCCTCACATGCCATCATTATTGCAGCTTTTCTATTCTCCTTTATTTTCAATATTGGCTCTCTAAGAAGGTTTCAGGCAGAATATTTCAGACAGCTCTGTGCTATTTACAGTTCCTCTCTGCTGTGTTCACACAGGGACCCAAGCAACCATACACCCGTTCAGGTGGTTTTTTAAAGCAATACAGCAAATAATATTTGTACATCCAAAATCCATACTACTGAAGCCAGAAAGACAGTGCACAACTGATGAACATGTGGTGAAAGGGAGCTGATGA
Organism: Sterrhoptilus dennistouni; assembly: GCA_013397095.1. Lineage (NCBI taxonomy): Eukaryota > Metazoa > Chordata > Aves > Passeriformes > Zosteropidae > Sterrhoptilus > Sterrhoptilus dennistouni. The sequence continues at coordinate 2,241,643 of VWZU01011871.1, forward strand.
ATAAAAGACAAAGTTTAAAATTTGTTATACTGTGAGCTTTATTCTAAAAGCAGATTGGAGTAATGCTCTTTTTTTCCAAATACTGTAAACTTTTCTTGAAGACAACTAGGCAAAAAAACCAGATTCATTTTATTCCTTGTAACTCAGCCAGTGCATTGCAAGAGCTACATGGTGCAAAGCTCTGTTCCTATTATTCTGTATTTTAACTTGCTCTCATGTACACCAAGTCTTTAATTCTCAGTATTCTGTCTGCTTTTCTCAGAATAGTGACAGTTAACGGAGACATCTGTTAATTCAAAATAAAAATATTTAAAATTAAACAACTTCTAAAGTAACTAATGTTTTATATAATGTATATTAAACCCACAGGAGTTTCTCCTTCCTTTCTTTTGTTTTGTTTCAGAGGACAACTTGTTTACCAATATTTGAACTCTAATTTCCATAGAATTATGGAAAAAAAAGAAAGAAAATTAAATAATAGTAGAACACATTGTGTACCTTTACTACTCAAAGAAGAATGAGAGTTTGTCTTTCTTTTCATGTTGTACCTTGAAATAAATGTGTAGCAGGAAAACAAGCTATATTCCATAGTAAATCTACCTTTTAATTTTCATAAGATGCAAATAATGTCCTTTCTTTTGTAGTTGTTTTTCCTGTCTTTTACCTACAGTTATCTTTAAAAAAAGTTCTATTGAATTTATAAGTTTATTGCAGCAAGAAGTTAAAGCTCTGCGACTCCATCCTTATGGCACATGGTTAGTTATTTAGATGATAGTGAATGCAATGTATTTCCTTGCTGCTTCTGTATGGTGTGAGAAGTTTCAGTGTATAATAGTATCATAAATACCTTTCTTGTCAGCCACAAGAATAATAAAGTAATACATGTGATTAAAACTTGCCTACTTAAAGTGAAATGTAGCATCAGAAATCTTACCCTCAAGGTAGGTGGCCTTTCAAGTGAAGAAATATAAAAAAAAATTAACTGAAACACAGTTATAGCCACCATAACTTTTTTCCTGGTAATTGCCATTCTCTCCAAACTGTGCTGTCTAGATCTAATTTCTCTCTCATATCAGTCACATTTCTCATTTAGCTACATGATCTCCACTATGGTTTCTTTTTAAAGAAAATAATGAAGAAAGAAAATCTAAGATATCAGAAAAAAGCGCTTTCCCTCTTCTATTCAGTTTTTGACAGTTTTCTATGGTAGTTCATAATCTAAATCTCTTACTTCCTGAGAAACTTCTCTTCGATCTTTCTCAGTTCTTCCTCAGCTTCTTGTCGGTCAGTGACATTGGAATCAACAAAACAGATACTGTTATTCTGTTGTTAAATGATTGCAGAGCAGAGTAATGACCTTTGCAATGTTTATATGGCCTCAAACAGGACGGGAGACTCGGAGAACTGCTGTAGTTCAAGTGTCACTGGGCTTTCTTACAGCAGAGGACCACTGCTGCTGCTCGCCTTGACTTCTTAGTGAACCCAAGTGCTCCCTTGCTTCTGGAGGAAAACTCATCAGTTTGCCTTGTAAACGAAACCTCTTTAGCTTCATCTTCTTTTGCTTCTCAGTAAAGCAATTCTGAGAAATTATATAGGAAATGGGGTCAACCTTAAGTAACTGTGAGAACAGCTTCTATATAATGTATGTGTCATAGTGAGAAATGTAGAGTTACTGTGTGCATTGAGCAAGTTTTTTTCCAGTGTAATCAATTAATCAATGTCTTAAAGCAAAAAGAAAATGAAAAAAAAAAAAAAAAAAAACAAAAAACAAAAAAAAAAAGACAAAAATCTTTAATAGAGCAATTTTTTTAATCAGAAGAGATATCAGTGAAGAATCACTCTCAAAAGTCTAAGATAAATGATGACTCTTCCCCCTGCCTCAGATTAAATTCTTAACAGCTCATTACTCTGTCGTCTGTGCTGACTCCATAAACTCCCAAGATGCCTAAAGCTTTAGGTTATTTTACTCTAAATTTGCCTTCTGATATGTTGTGAGAGGTTCAGAAATGTAAACGTAAGGAAAAGTTTCTTTGGGTACCAGAAAACTCAATGTGTTCAAAGTACAAAATAATTTTTACAAACTATTGGAAAAATATTTAAAGTTAACCTGTTTATATGCATTTCATTTTTAAAAGATGTCCCATTTTAACCTGTGCTTTTGTAGGAAGCAGGAATTCTAAACAGTTTTCACTTGTACTGTCTGATAAGATAGAGTCCACAAAATTGTTTATATTAAGTAAGCTCTTGTTATAATTGCATGGACAATCCTAATTCTTGATTCATTGTACTTTAAAATTAAGCATAAAATTAAAGATTTTCCTTAAAATCATAGCCTTTCACTGAGAAATTCTGCATGTTTTTGTATGTACCTAGAATTTTCTTTTCATTTTTGCAGGTATTTTTAAAAGTACATGTTTGTATAAAATTTCTGAGAAAGAAGGCTCATAGTAGCGCTTTTTAAATTGAAATATAGCTAAGTAGGAAAGTGTTGCTTATGATAACTTATTTTTTTTTGTGCCAGCAAATAAAGACTTTCACAGAAAGAAACCCCCAAAACCCATAAAGATTATACACTTATAAAAATGGCCACCCTCTCATTGTTTGCTGTCGGAACACAACCAATTTGGCTTCTGAAAAGAGGTCAACTTTCTGAAAAGAGGTCACTGCTGACAACAGTGCCATGATCAAGCAAACATCAGAGAAGGTTAGAAATAGAATGTGGGAAGCAGGTAGCTGGTACAGTTAGAGGAACTTGCTAGGTAATGTAATTGTTATTTACATTATACTGTATTTATTTCAGAAATAAGCTGTATCAGTGTCTATGTATAAATTATTCAGTTTTAGGCCATTTCCCTTGAAAGTCACAGTTTATAGCACTGGAGTCTGCGCTTAACAAAACAGTTCATTATTAAAATTATTCTGTGTGTATGATTATTTTAAGATTATTTAAGAAATACAAGAATATTTGATTGGTATCTATGTTAATTCTGGATGATGAATCTCAGCTAAATGCTGAATGGAAGAAAAATGGTGCGTCTTATTCAGTTCTGATAAGTGAAAAAGAATGTTTTATCTTTTCAGCATACCATGTCTGTTCTTATGCACCTCTTCTGTTGGGTTTGCATGGCCCAGTTTTGGTAGTGGAGGGGGTACAGGAGTGGCTTCTCCATGTCTGGCAGAGCCGAGGCCAAATGACCCCTAGACAAACATGATGCTGGCCAAGGCTAGGACAACCAGAAATGATAGCAATGCTTCTGTGACAACACATTTAAGAAAGAAAATATAAAAGTTATTGTGCAGATGTAATTGTAGCCAGGGAAGAGCGAAACAAGAATATGTGAGAGGAACAGCTCCTGTCAGCAAAGGAGGGGCAGGAGGAGCTCCAGGCACCATAGCTGAAATTTCCCTGTAGCCCCTGGTGCAGACCATGGTGAGGCAGCTGTACCCCTGCAGCCCATGGAGGTCCATGGGAATACAGAGATCCACCTGCAGTCTGGGAAGGATACCACACCTGAGCAGGTGGATGCCTGAGAGGAGGCTGTGACCCTGTGAGAGACCAGAGCTGAGACGGGTTCTGGCAGGGACCTGCAGACTCATAAAGAAAGGATCCCACATTGTAGCAGGTTTCCTGGTAGGACTTGGGACCCTGTGGGGGTCCCGTGCTGGAGCAGGCTGCTCTTGAAAAACTGAATTCCATGGAAGAGTGATTTGCATTGTAGCATTTTGTGGAGAATTGTTGCTTGTGGGTTGGACTCGCATTGGAGAAGTTCCTGTAGGACCATCTCCTGTGGGAGGGACCCCACACTGAAGCGGGGAAAAGACTCTGCTGTATTGCTAGTAGGAAGCCTTCACAAGAGCTCTACTGTAAGCTGCTAGTCTACACTGGCAGAGCCTTCACAGGCTATCACGGGCTGATGGAAATGACAGCAGGGTTGCCAGTTTACAAACACCCAAGTGTTGTGGTGCCACTCCAGCCAGCAACCAAGCTCCACACAGCTGATTGGTCACTCCCCCATCAGTAGGACTGGGGAGAAAATTGGGAGGGTAAAAGACAGAAAACTCATGGATTTGGATAAAGACCGTTTAATAGGGAAGGTGAAAGATGTGCACACAGGCAGGGTAAAACAAGGAATGAATTCATAGCTTCCCAGGAAGGCAGATGTTCAGTCATCTCCAGGAGAGCAGGGCCCCATCACATGTAATGGTGTCTTGGGTTATGTAACCAAAAAAATATCTTATTCTATTCCATCTGTTGAAACTGGCTGAGGAGGTGTTTTCTTTATCTCTTGTAACTCCAGGGAGGAGGGGGAGGGTGCCTTCTGATAATGAACCAGCTGTTAAAACTGGGTGGGGCATTGTTCCTTATCACCTCCACCACATTTCCACCCTCCAGGGGGATGTCTTCTGTTAATTGGCCATTAAGGCTTACCACATGACTGATAACATTACATCATTCCATTCATTGTGAGAAGCTCCACCCAGTGGGGGGAGCCAAACTGTTCCCACCTACATAAAAACTGAGATGTAGAAACACCAGGCATTCTGGTTTTCCACTGGATTCCCGAAGGAAGACCAGACCCATTTTGCCATTACTGGACCTTTTTCTACAGGACCATCTCTACTCCAACAGAACAACATCTGCCACTCCAGGAGGGCTTACTATGGACTGCTTCCAACATTCTGACCAACCAGGCGTCAGGTTGTATTTCTGACTCTGTCAGGGTTTCTAGGATTTTTGGTTGGTTGGTTGGTTTGCTTGTTTTTTGTACTACTACATTTGTATCTTTAACATTTCTAATAAAGAACTGTTATTCCTATAACAGTTAAGGGGGGCAGGATTTACAGTCTCCATTCCAAGGGAAACTCCAGCTTTCACTGGCAGATGCCTGTCTTCCCAAACCAAGACAAATTATTACTTGGGAAGACAAATGCCATCACTCCAAACATTCCCTCACTTATTTCTTTTTCCTCCACTTTATGCATTTGAGCATGATTTCACATGGAATGGAATATACCTTTGGTCATCTGGGATCAGCTGTCCTGGGTGTGTCTCCTCCCATGCACACCCAGCTTCCTTGCTGGCATGGCTATATGAAAAGCAGGAAATGTCTTGGATTTGTGTAAGTCTTGCTCAGCTTACACAAAAAACAAAAGTATCTTTTTATTATCAAAATTGTGTTCAGAACAAATCCAAAACACAGGCCCATAGTAGCCAATGTGAAGAAAATTAGCTCTATCCCAGCCATAACCAGTTCAGCAAGCTTGTTTAATAAATTGTGAATAAGGCAAGTTGAACCCTACCCTAAAGCAGAAGAAGCAACACATGCTGATCAGGACCACCCCTTTGTTTTGTGTTGTTGAGTCTGCACAGGAAATACACTGAAAATGGATTGTAATTTTTAAACTATGCTGACCATCTCTCCATCTTCTTCCACTGCTTCTTGTTCTCTCTGTAAATATACCTATTAAAAAGGGCTATTAGCATGCATAGATTTGCTATTTCATATATACACAGGTACCTGTGCTGCTTTTAATCTATCTAAATAGTTTCTTCCTGAGAGAAAACTACTTATCTGTTTTCATCCTCAGACTGCATGGAATTTTAATATTGCACATTAAAAGATTAGTTAAGATGACTGAAAAATATTGATGCTTAAAGGTAAGGGGCACTCAAATACTGCTGTGTTCAAAAAGTGGGATAACTTATAACTGTGGGGTTTATTGATTACAGCCATGATGGTAACAGACAGTATTGGATAGCAAAAATACAGAGCAGATTAGAGGAACAGTGTGCAGCCTACACATTATTTTTACCTAGGTGTATGTTCATTGTAAATATAGACATCCTAAGTTTCTTTTAAGTGTTTGAACTTCTTAATAAAGAAATATGTCCACTGGCTGCTGTGAGATGAAGTGAAATTGAAATAATTATCAAAGAATATTCCATTGCATCTGGACACTTATAAATATTATATACTTATATATAAATGCAAAATAAATAACTAAATACACTTTCTCTTTATTTGAAAATCTTGGTTGGGTGTGTATTCTGTATTAGCTGAAACAATAATAGAACTAGCATCACAGCATCATTAAAAAGTTGGTTCCAATTTTGTCTTGCTAAAAAAAGTGATTAAGAGAGGCTCAATTGATCTGAAAGAAAGTAAATTTTGCCTCTAAAACCTAAGCAGACTTCAGATTTATCTGAATCTATTGGTACAGTGCTTTTTGAGTCTTGATAAATTATTTTTCCTACAATGCTTCCTGACATTACTCTTCTTTATAGGAAGTACAGCATTTTATCATTAAAACATCAGCTCCTGCTGGGAGATGCATTCAATGCCTTGGTATGCTGTTGGGCATAGATGTTGTTTAAAAGCTGGTTTTAGTCAGTTATTTACTAAGTAAGAATATATTTAGGTGTCAATAGCAATTAGTCATTGAAGATCCTTTTCTTTTAATTAAAGCTCACACTTTAAAATACTAAATCAAGACAAGCTGTTCTGAAGAGGAACACTTTGTCCCTCACATTTCCTACCAGGCACAGATATTTTCAGGACTCTCCAAACAGTAGGAAATCTTTCTTCTAATCTGTTCACTTCAAGCACTTCAACAACAAAACACCAAGTGTGGTCTATGGACCAAGCTGATAATATGACACTATAATTATTAGGCTTTTTTAAATTTTAGGTATAGACCTGATCTTGTTTATTTATTTAAAAATATGTTTGTTTCTTGTTTGCAGGTAGTATATGTAAATAAAATATGTATCAAGGAATTGAGATGTAAATAAGGAAAACTCCTTTTAAACCATTGTTATCTGTAATTAACTACATATTGGAACAGTCATGAAATTTCACTATTTACCCATTAGAACATAAAGGACATCTTGTCATGTAAATACAGTTAGGTAAACAAAAGAAAATTTGTCTCTGTAATTTTTTAATGGAAATATGAAAATAAAAGGCAGAAAGGTAGAAACTACTTTCTCAGTAGTGTACTAGGAGCCAAAGGGATGTCAAATACTTGCCAATAATGGAGGACTTGTACCACCCATAAGGAATGAACTTTTCATGCAGAAAACACAGAATTTTCAGCTGAGAAATGCAACAAAAGGTCTTGAGTCTTTCAACTGGGACACTAGGACTTTTTGAAATCACTATCTTCAGACCAGTCTAAATCTGCAAGAGAGAACAAAATATCTTTCCAGCAAAGAGTAATGAAAATTTGTAACTGACTTTTTTAAAGTGAGGTCTGTTCCTCTATTGTAAAAAAAAAAAAAATAAAAATTGCTTTATTTTTTTAAAAGTTTAATTATCTTTTAAGTGGAATAATATTATGACACAAATTGTTTTTAAACTTCTTGCTTTACGCTTCATCAGTCTTCTTCTCATAGCAGGAAAAAAAAAATCCAAATTGGTAGAAACTAGATTTCCCTTTGTACAAAATAGAAATCCAGAAAAGTGAAGAAGCAAAAATAAGTTGACAAAAACCCTCAACACTTCAACTAGTGGAAGGGTAAAAGCAAATAACCTTGACAAAATACGTGTGTTACAGACAATTTCTCCCTTCAGAACTAAGGAATTGAGATTAGCCTTGTACTGTAAATTGAATATCAAGATGCAAGGATGATTAAGGAATGAAAAAGAACTAAAGGTGACTTGGGAAAAAAATTAAGCAAACACATTAATGTAATGGACTGTTCAAAGTTCATATAAAGTAGATTCAAATGAGGATATCATCTGCTTTTAAACCAGAGAAAATCCAAATAGTATAATCAATTTTTATTCTACATACAAAATAAACATACACTCCATCTCATTCTTAAAATAACGGACTTGTATTTTTTTGACAATATTTAAAGTTAATAAAGGAACCCTGTTTCTCTAGGAATGCTCGTAATCTGTGTAAAACACCTCAGTCACACTCTGACACACATTACTTGGGTAAAACTGTCAAAAATTTTGCAAAACAGTAGCAACACATTTTATATTACCCCTCATTTTCTAAACCTTGCCTGTATTTATGACAGTAAATGCATGTATTTCTCAAATTGGCAGGCACTGAAAGTACTTTAAAAAAATGTTCTCTCTCATACTTTATGAAAGCTTCAAAGTGATCTGTAATAGCTGGATGTGAAGTTAGTCAAATGAACAATAATAGACTCATTGCTGCAATGTATCTGCAGGGAAGGCACAGAAAATCGGTGTGAATGTGTTAATCACTATGAGGAATCCAGACATTGAATTTCATACTTTGAAAGCTGATTATAAGAAAGCAGTGAAGGTGCCACTCTTTTTCTGCTTTTTCCTCTGGGACTATAAGAATCAGAGTCTGTTTATTTAGTAATAATAATATCAACTCTATACATTCTTGGTCTTAATTAAATTTTATTTTGGTGTTGCCTTATCAGTGAGAGTCAGATGGGAAGAACTGAATTTTGAGAATATGAGTATTTTTCATCATGCTGGATATAGTCACTTTTTTTTTTTTTTGATTCATCCCACTTGACTGAACTCTAGAAACAAAAGCAATCTCAATGCTAAAGTAACTTTATAGTTTCCATAGTCTTTTCTCTTTACAAAGTAAAGTGGTTAGGTGGAAGGGCAATTAGATGAACATGTCCACAGATGGCTGTTCAATCCTTTTTTTAAAGTGTTAAAAATATGAGATAATTGTTGTATGTTGACTGCATTTATTTAACTTTGTTTTGGAGGATTTTGCTGTTTTGTTTTTTTGTTAAGTATTGGAATTAATTATTTTGGAAGCATTTAGGAAACTAAAAAACCAAAACATAATAAATGAGGAATAAATATTTTAAAAAAACATAATAAATATGAGAAATTAAGAAAAAAAAACATACCTTTTTGCCCGTGCAATGTTTAAAAGCACATAGAACTTAGAATTTGGCTGATATCATAATAGAAGGATCATGGAAAAGTAAAAGAAGCTGATATTTTGGTAAAACCTTTGAAATTGGTCAGTTGTACTAAGCATGTAGTTTCTCTAATTTAGATCTGATTTAAGTGGAACACAGGTTTAAATCTAGAAACTGTTTGGATGTGTCTGTACTTCATAATGGAATGACTATAAAGATAACTAAGTTATTGCTGGCCCAGGGTCGTTTATGTACATGATTCAGTGAGCACTAGGCAAAGATATTGGTTAAATCTGGAAATTAGACCATCAAACAAGACAGTATTTTCACAGAACCTTATACCAAGAGGATATAGACTATCATTGACAAAGTATTTTTAGTGTAGAGGAGAAAATAGCGTTACATTGTAGCTAATTTAAGAAAAGTGATCAAAAACTCTTGCCTTCCTAAGACATCAAACAAAGGCTTGATACCATTTTAGGATGTGTTTTGATTCCCTCTCCAAAAGGCTTGGAGCAAGAGCTTGAATTCATAACTCATACCATGGTGCATCATTTTAATCCTCCAGAAGCTTGACATTCTTGTATGTGGGTCAGTCTTTTAGGAAGCATTGTAAAGTAGAAATGAAGCAGTTATTTTCCGTAGATTATCCTGGTTCCAGCACAAGAAAAGTAGATGTTGGTCCATAGAAAATAGCTTGGTAGTACTGTCGTTACTGAGACCTTCAGAATATGATATTGGAAGAACTGAATGGCATGACACCCAACAGTGTTTGAAATACTGAGGGATGGGTAAATTTCCTATTACAAAGAAACAGCTGCAAACATGTGGAAAGAGTATCATTGTGTGTCTCGAAATAACACCTTTTTAATCGTTATTTTCTAAGGAAAAGTATTGTGCAAGGCAGTGATCAGACTTGACTTGAACAAATCAAACGATCCTTTCTGGAGGGGGGAGGCGCTAGTTGCCAAAAGGCAGAGAGACTGCCTATTTGTGAAGATTTAAGCAATGGTGGATTTAATCAAAGCCTGAAGAGCTATCAAAACACTGACTGAGAGAGAAGCTGAGTGCTTTCTGTAAATCTGTGCTGAAAGTGAGTCTAATACTGAAGATGCAAAATAACTATTAAAACAAAAAAGCTGTTGGAACAAAATGGTATCAGCTACCAGTTATTGGGCTGGAAGTACAATGAGAAAAAAAGGAGGTTTTGAAACAGCCATCATAAAGGAGTGAGTAATGTATGTAAGAAAATTCAACTTAAGTACAGATAACAAAATAATTCAATGATGTGCTGACAAGATTGGACTGTGACCTGATCTTCTTCTCAGTTATTAAGCTTTTTCATCTGTGTGTAGTATTTGTTGTTTAGCTTGGTTTTAGTACCCCACAAGATGATGAGATACTTAAAATTTGGGCTTCTGTAGCCTCAATATTAAATGTCTATGTGATGCAGCTCTTGCTGGCATTGACATAGATAGGTCTAGATATCCTTTCACCACTTTTCTAGCCTCATCATTTGTTTAGATCTCCTGCTAGCCAAGCCCGTGGAAGTATGTCTTATATTCTCACAGGTATGGCTTTCCAACATCTTAATTTCTTTCACCATTAATAATTTCTAGATAGCTTCAATAAACTTTATTGAAGCTTATGGAGTAAAAATAAGACCTATCCTAAGTAACTTCACAAGACCGTGAATGTTTCACTTTAACTGATTTTTTTAAAGCTTTGTCCATTCGACAAATAAAGATACAGTACTATATGTGCTGATATAATTTTTCCTCATAGTTATAGAAAAATAGCCATATAAAAATATGATATAAAGTGATGGCATGAAGGAAGATTTGGGCAATTGAAATGTGTAAGCAATGTGGAATCTAAATCTTATTTAATAAAATTGAAGCTGGAATTAAGATCTAGGAGCTTTCAAAATTGTGTTTTCCTTCTGAACCATGTTATGTTTCCAAAACAGGCATGTATGTTTACCTCTCAGATGTTGACAAATATGTAAATTACTCATTTAAGTTCTTCTACTGTAATGGGGAGAACAGTCTAAAGACTGGAACTGTTCTAGTATCTATTAGGGCTCCAGGTGGTCCTGAAATGAATTCTGCTTTACAAAAAACTGTATCTATATTCTAGACTTGACCAACAGCATTATTTTCTGTAGCCAGAGGGCACACAGGATTACTAAGGATTGAAAACCCTTTGTTAAAACCTAAATCTGCCACTGTCAAAATGGTAACTTTTACTGTGGTACTTTTTGTTTCCTTTAATACTTGCTTATATTATCCTAGTGGCTAAATATCTCAATTGTCAGAAAAGATTCTTGTTTCTTCACCTCTTAACTAAAACCAAGAAAATACGAGTGTCTGACAAAATAAGCCAGCTCAAAAGATGAAAAAATCCCCCAAGGAATAAAATAGAGGGAGCTACATCTATAAAAATTCAGTTCTCTGTTTATAATTTTCATTGTTAAATTACATTGTAAAAATGACATTATGCAATCCATGGTAGACTTGTTCAGTGAATTTAAACGTTAACTAACTGAGATTTTTTTTAAAGATTGCATAGATTTATCAAGGAAAATAAAAACATATGTTGAGTGAATAATCAAATGAAACTGGAGAGCTTTAAAGGCAAAGCTTATTCAGCTGGTAATCACGGACATAGTTCTGTCAAATTAGCACACTTCAGGTAGTACCTTTCTGGTCTTGATAACATGTGACAGATGATTTGCAACAGAAATCAGTATTATATACTTACAGTTATGCTTTCTTTAATGATACATATTTTAGCTCAATAAATCTAGAGAACAAGACAATTTTTATTTTTTAACTGTTAGAAAACACTAGCACAACTCATGCAAAATTCCAGAAATAAGTATTCAGTAAGGTAATATATGCTGGTGAAGAATATTCTCTCAATAAAAGGCAGCACCCTCTGGATCAATCCTATAGAACTTCAAACACTTTTTTTTCTAAAGTAACTTTAGGCAATATTGAGAAAAGCACCCCCATACAGTCCAAAGGAACTTTGCTAATACATTTTAGACTGAGTGAAAGGAAAATAATCCATTTATCTTAGATTCAGAAACAGACAAAAATTATATAAAATTTCTTGTATTTATGGAACAGAACTGATAATCTTTGTTAATTTGTTTCTTGATACAAAGCAGGAAAAATTGTTTGGGCATAGTTTTTTAGCAAGATGATTCTAGAATATGTGTTTTGTGGTTGAAAACTTCATTTAGAAAATGTTAGTTAGTTTCCTCTTTCCTAAAGTGGAATTTAGTACAGGTTCCTGCTGGATTAACCTAGATTAAATATCAAACTCCCATCTGGTCACCCATCCTCCCTCCTCAGCATGACAGGAGGGGAAAATATGCTGAAAAAGCTTGTGGGTCAAGATAAAATCAGAGTGATGGCATATTAGTTACTGTCAGAGGCAAAGCAGGTTTTACTTGGGGAAATAAATTTAATGCCAAATAGAAGAGTTTGGGGATGGTAAGATTCAAAGATAATAAACAAAATGTTTTTCTTCCCTATCTTCCAGATTTTTGTTCATGCCTACACTCTCAACCTCTCTTCCTATCCCTGCTTCCCATTCTGCCCCTGGAAAAGCACAGGGGCCTGCAGTCATTTCATAACAGCTTCTCCCTGTCACTCCTACTCCTCACATATTTTTCCTGCTTGGGTGTCTGTCCTTTCAGATGCCATGATTCCCTGAGGAAATGGACCCATCATGAGGTCCATTTCCAAACACTGAAAAGCAATCTTTGCTTGATTGCCTGGAGTCCCTCCTTCTTCTCTGACCTTGGGCTTTGCAGGGTTCTATCTCCCTATTTTTCTATTTCCCTATGTTCTCTCCTCCTCTCATCATGTGGCATTTTCTTACATATGTTTTCCCCAAGGCACCACACCTGGAGCTGATGGGCTCAGCCACATCCTGCACTGGGTGTGTTACAGAGGTGTCTGGAATTAGCTGTGTCCAGAACAAGGAAGTCTTAGCCCCTCCTTACAGAGGCCTGCCCTATAGATGCTCACTGCCAAAGCCTCCTCACTGGGCTCCTGAATCCAGATAATGTGCAAAAATGGAGGTTTTGGAAATATGTTCAAGTTAAAAAAAAAAAAAATCCTTGTAAATTTTTTTTTTAAGATTTGTAATGACAAACATAATCACAGGGTGTATTAGCTCATAGTCTTAAAAGAAGGAGTTGTTCATGCAGATGGAAACTTCAAGTCATTAATCAAAAATCATTAGGAGCTCTGCACTGTTTTCTTTCTCTTTCTGAACACCTGTTTTCACATGACATTTCTTTCTGAAACACCTGCTTGCTCTGCTAGGTATTCTGAAATCATTTGGTATAGGAAAAAATACAGACAAAAGACCAAGCTTTCCATAGGAGCTCAGATCACAGACAAAAAGAATATGGACACAAGCTAAAGTTTTTCAATACATTAGATGTCAGTGGGAGAATAAATAGAAAAGAGACAACTGTTATTTCCAGAGGAGACCCTGTCAGAGGCTATCTGAGTTTACAGTATATATGAATTGGCTAATGGACTGGTTAGTAGGAGATAGTCAGGAAAACCAGGGAATCTGACCAGTGTTAAGGCTTTCATGTTAACCTGAACGGGTTGCAGGACAACCATGAGGCTTTGGCAAGCCTGCAGCTACCTCGGAGCATTTCCGCAAGCCACTGAGCTGCGGGGCTAGCTTAGTATTTTGGTTAGGATGTTGCCTTACTGAGACCTCATATAAGTAAATTTTATTACTTCTTGCTTTTTTATCTCTAGACTGTGTTCCCAAGGCTCTAACTTTGATCTTGCAACTGTCTTTATGGTCACGATTTCAACCCTACAACAGCCGGGCAGCCTACAGAGAAACTGGAGCTATCAGGCTGAAGATTTGGTTTGGCCATGTAGTTTTTTTCAGCCTTCTGCTATTGGATGGGGGTGCTGACAATTTGAACCAGAAAAATGCTAGAAACTTTCAAAATAAGTTTTCAAGCAGTCAGACTGTATAACTCTTTAAAATACCTGTACATTTGTGTTATATGAACTAAACCTACTTAATTAAATCAGAATTGGATTCTCACTCAGGAAGGAGATGCCAAAGTTGAGACACTATGTGGAAATACCACAGGCTGTTGGACAGCAGAACTGACTGTTAGTGTAATGCTCTTTTCCAAATTAATCTTTGAAATGCATGTCAGATAATGATTTTCCAGAAGCAATCCCCAATTGCTTCAGTGGTATTACTCATGATTGAAGTAGAGGCCATGTTTTTAGATGATACAATTTATTTATCTGTGAGTTTACTCTCCATTTGTCTAAGTTAGAACCCTGAAACTTCATTGGCACATTACCTGTAGTTTAGGTGTTATTCACCAGAAATAATTCTTCTATTTGTAGGACATTATCACAATTAAATCAAAGTCATTAGGGCTGGAAGAGGTGATGTTTTATTACACTCATCCCCCAAAATCACAAGAGAATTTTTTCTTAGCTTTAAAAACTAAGTTTAAACAGGAAAGAGTGATCATTACTGCAAGTATGAACCCAAAAAAATTGTTACTTGCTAGTAAACTCATTCCCATGTAAAAGCTGAGAGATCTACGGAAAAGTTGACTCCAGAAAACCCTTCCAAAGGGATTAAGCTGTCACAGGCAAAGGTTTTAAAATAATTAAGATATTACACAGTATTGTGGATAAATAATCAGGAATGCCATCCACAAAAATTCAGGTTCTATACCACATTAGCACTGTCTATGAGCAAAATCCTTCTCTTGTTACTGATGTTTTTAAATACTTTAATCTATTAAAAATGCCCTGTTAATTTTAGCCCAGCAAGAAAGGTTAGATAAACACAAGCGGGCTATTTTGTCATTACAGGTTTTTTCCTACCTCTACTTTTTGAAAGAGCTGGTTACTTCTTCTGTGTGATGTTTTCTGTAATTTTATTCTTTATTAGAGTATCTAAAGAAGAGCTGGGAGTGAAAATTACTGTCTGGAAGTTCTTCTCATTTGTTAGGCTGCTATCCTCTTACCATCTTTTTCTTATTTTTGAGCATATCTCATACCATCTCCTATAAATACCTTATGCTACCTAGTGGATCTATAAACGTCTTCTTGAAAACATCATGCCAAGGGATACTTGGCACGTTCTCTAGACTGTATATATAGAAATGACCTGAATAGTGTGACCAAAATACAGACAGAATGCAAAGCTTTTCTCCTTTGTGACTTGACTATTAAAAGTGATAAAAACTGCACAAATTGAGGAAATTAATTGAAAAGTTGTCTGACCTGATGTTTGTGTGTCTTGATGTAATATTGGATATAAGGTTGTTTTTCAAAACAAACATGAAATACTAGGAAAGTCTTCTGGTCATGAAGATGTGGAATTTTTTGGCACATGTATAAATTACATGTGTTAAAGATGAAGGTAAGAAGTTCAAAACATTCCTTGGAAAATTGATCTTCCACATACTCTGTAATGAAACAGTAGCAATTATACTTGTTTTGAATTACTGAAATCTTTACATGTGCATTGGAATTGGGATTTCTGGAAATTAATAGAATTATTTAATCTAGCTGTACCATTTTAAGTAAACCAACCACTCTACTTTTTATTTGATTTATGCTAGTCTGAATGATGAGCTGCATGACAATATTATTAACCGGCATCGATAGTAGGTGTTAAGAGTCCTCCAAGAAAGCATCATTATATATCTAGCCTAAATATATGAGGCAGGTGTTAAATAGGGTTGTTTAGGGTTCTTCAGCCTTATTCTGTACAAACTTTTGATGTGAATGATAAGATGGAAAGGTTTAGAATTGAATTTGGCTCTGAGAGCAGAACAGAATGGGATTTGTCAGTCTGTAACAATGTGCAAGGTGAAATACCCACAGGAAATTTTATCAGGGCCTTTGATCATAGGTACTAGAAAGTTAATGATTAGGTATGACAATGCCTCAGTTTATGACACTTTATCAGCTTATTAAATGCTTGGATGTATATATGACTTGTGCTGGTCTAGTAATGTATTGATATCTCAGCCTGGTTCTGAGTATTACACATTTGAGTTAACTAGCTTCTGTTGAAACAAAATCTAGTATCTTATTCATGAATGCATTAAAAATATTAACTGGACAGTGTCTTAAATCAAGTCTCTTATTCCTCAGAGATGTTGCAAAGATGACTTCTTAAATTCAGTGGGGATTTCCTGGTTCATTCATATTCTGCATGCAGCAGAAATAATGAGGCCTGTCCCTGCTTATTCCCAGTATAAAGGTAAGTGAGTTCAACCCTCAAAACTATTTCTGTTTTTCTTTAACTTCATCCTGGAATGATGAGTGTTTGTTCACTTGTTCACTTGCGTTTTGACAGAGATCTAAATACAGCCCAAGACAGACTAAATTAGTCTGCGACTCATCATGTTGGAGTAAAATTAAATTAATATCGAATTCCAGCCAAATTATCAGCCTGTAAGAAGGATGATTTTGGGTAGCTCTTCAGGGTTAGAGGGATAAAAGTGTAATCTGTAAAGAAACATGGTGTGGCATTTATTTTTATTTTTAAGATTATTTTTTACCTTATCTAAATTTATTTTGATTCTCTTTCTTAATCTATATCAGGGAATGTATTACTACATTTACCTTTTAGAGATGTTATGAATGTTTTAATTAAAAATGTTAGAGAAATATGTCGAAAGCCTTGAAATATGTTGAAATATGTTGATACTTGGTAGACACCAAGTATCAGATGTTTGGGGTTTTGCTCTAATTGAAATCCTGTAACTTCCCATAAATGAAGATAAATAAGATTTTCCAGAGATGTCTGTTAAAAAAAAGACGATGTTTAATATCTTGTAAAGCTGAACTGCTTTGGGAGCAAAAGGATGCTCTGAGATAGAGTGATTAAAAGTATCATTTAAGTTTTCATGGACAAATTAGAGAGATGGGCAATCTCCAGCCCTGTGAAGTTTAACAAGAAAAAGTGCCAGATTCTGCACCTGCAAAGGATCAGCCTTGGTTGTGTGTTTAGACTGGGGAATGAGAGGCTGGAGAGAAGTGCTCTGGAAAGAGACCTGGGGGTTCTGGTTGAGGGAAAGATGAACATGAGGGAGCAGTGCCCTGGTAGCCAGGAGGGCCAACCCTGTGCTGGGGGACATCAGGCACAGCATCACAGCCGGGCAAGGGAGGGGGTTGTCCCACCCTGCTCTGAGCTGGGGTGGACTCACCTTGAGTACTGGGAGCAGTTTTGGTCACCACAATGTAAGAAAGACATTAAACTATTAGAGAGTGTCCAAAGGAGGGCCATGAGAATGGTGAAAGTCCATGAGGGGAAGCCACGTGAGGAGTGGCTGAAGGCATTTTGCCTGTTCAGCCTGGAGAAGAGGAGACTGAGGGGAGATCACATTGTGGTTTTCAACATCATCATGAGGGGAAGCAAAGGGGCAGGCACCCATCTCTTCAGTCTTATGAGCAGACGCGGGGCTCTGAGAATGAGCATGAGGCTGTCAGGGAGGTTTAGATTGGATATTAGAAAAAGGTTCTTCACTTGGAGTGTGAAGGGTGGTTGGGCACTGGAACAGGGTCCCCAGGGCAGTGGTCATAGCACCAGCCTGACAGAGTTCAAGTGTTTGGATAATGCTCTTGGGCACATGGTGTGACTCTTGGGGTGTGCTGTGTAGGATCAGGAGTTGGACTCAATGATCCTTGTAGGTCCCTTCCAACTCAGCTCCTTCTATGATTTTATGATTCTATGATAAAGGAATTTAGATTTTCCATTTTAATGAACACTATCTTATGATCTACATTATATATAAAGATGAATCATAGCATCATATAATGGTTTGGTTTGGAAAGAGCCTTAAAGATCATCTAGTTCCCCCTGTAATGGACAGGGACAAATTTCCTAGACCAGGTGGTTCAGAGACCTATCCAACCTGACCTTTAACACTTCCAGGGATGGGGCATCCACAGTTTTTCTGGACAACCTGTGCTAGTGTCTCACCATTGTCACAGGGAAGAATTTTTTCCTCATATTTAATTTAAACCTGCCCTCAGAAAGTTCAAACCCATTCCTTCATCATCACTACATGCACTTGCGAAAAGTCACTCTCCATCTCTCCTGTAACCTCCTTTAGGTACTGGAAAACAGTTCTAAGTTCTTCCTGGGGCCTTCTCTTCTCCAGGCTGAACAATCCCAACTCTCCAAGCCTGCCTTCTCATAGGAGAGGTGCTGCAGATCTCTGATCGTATTTGTGCCCCTCCTCTGACCTATCTCTAACAGATCAATGTCCTCCTAGTGCTGAGGAACCCAGAACCAGTTGCAGCACTCCAGCTGGAGTCTCATGAAAGCAGAGTAGAAGTGGAAAATTCCCTTCCTTGCCTTGCTGGCCTGGCTGCTTTTGATGGAGCCCAGGACACGGCTCACTTTCTGGGCTACAAGTATACATACCTCATGTTGAGCTTCTCATCAAGCAGCACCTCCAAGTTTTTCTCAGCAGGGCTCTCAATGCGAGCAAGTATGAACCTGCATTATCTCCTGCTGAGCTGGTTTCTTCTGCAGTGGTATTCAGTGCCTCCAAATACTTATTCAACACTTCTGAATGACCTCTAAGAACTGCAAGACTCACTAGACTAAGTATGACTGGTGTGGGGGTAGCTTCCTGCTGAACTATGATTTAAGTAAAGCTTTGGTTGTAATGTTATTAATTACCATTTGGACACATTTCCTATGGCTCTGTTTTTAAAAAAGTAGTGTAGAAAGAATTTTTATTCTACTGCTGACACTGTTCCAACTATTTGCTTATTTTTCCCATTTTTAGAAACTGCCTTTGCCCAGGTTCTGAGATAGTATTAAGAGGATGCAATTACACTACATCCTTACAGATCAGGATTGGAAAGCCACTTTTGCTTAAGATGCACTTGATTTCAGTGTTATAAGACTAGGATTTCTTGTTATTCCTACCTCTTTGCTAAAGCTGTTCTGTATAGTGCACGTTCAAAAGCCGTAACTGTTTGTATTACATCTGCTCGCTTTTAAGAGTATCCTATGGTGCAATTGCCAAAGGCAGGAAATGGAAAGACTGAACAGGCATCTAACACTAGGATCTGTAGTAACTCGAGACATGAGTATTAAGTGTGGTGGCTCTTTCTAGATTACCAATTCCAAAGGAAATAGGATCTGTTGCCTCTGAGACAAAGCTAGATTCTGCTCAAAGCCAGTTAATAGGACCCAAGGAGTCCCTGCCTTCTCCTGTAGTTTACCACCACCATGGTGTTTGGCAACAAAAGGTCTCTTCCACTGTTGGAACTTCCCAGTTCCAAGAATTGTCAAACGATATCGTTGTATTCAGAGAAATAATTTTTTTAACTGGCATCAGTGACTAATCCAGACAAAAGAGATTCAGGTATAAACTTTGTCTATGTTTAGAAGAAGCCTATCAAATGTGAAGGTTCCAAAATCAAGCTTAGATTATAATTCCAAAAGTAGAAAATTACACCTAATCATGGAAAGAAATAGAAAGTCCCTCCAAGTGGAATGTTAGTTGCAGTAATTTGTGTACAGAAATGTGAAAAAAAGCTCTGCATTCAAGATGAGCACTAAGCCACAACATACATACACTAGCCAGGAACCTATGCCCAGTAGAATTGAGAAAGAATGGAAGAAACAGGACTTTGTAAGAAAATAAAAGACTTAAAGTTTACAATGTACAACCCCAGGAAATATGATTTGCCAACAGTCTTTAGTGGAATTTTGTGCAGGAGAAAGATTGCTAAGGTCTAGGCTGCCAGGTGATCTGCCCTGAGCTAGAGATATTTGTCTGTATTGTCTAACACAATATGAGAACAGTGTTGGGATTGTAAATAGCATAGTGAAATAGAAAAAAAAAAAACAAACAAACCAACAACAACAAAAAAACAAACCACAAAACCAAAACAAAACAGAGGTAATTGCAGAAGCCTACATCCATCAGAACATCTAGCCCAAACAGCTTACTCCTTGTCATGCTTAGGTTAGACATGTCCTAAATCTGAGCTATTGCCATTTTATCAGTATAGATGATGATGATGATGATGATAATAATAATAATAATAATAATCTGACTTATCACTTAGAAAATTGTTAGGGAAATGTTAAACATCTTTTCAGAGAAATGTATAGCAGAATATGAAGCAGGTTTGGAAGATAAATGTATAGATGACCCCATTTGCATTTTACTAGAGGACAATTTACTAGATTGTTGACATGCACTTCTAAACAGATAGGTTGCTAAAAATCTGGATTGTGTAATTTATCACAATCAAAATAATGTTGGGGTTTTTTTTACTTCCAGATTTAAGTGTCTTGAGTTTAGCAAAAATTCTTTTCATGCTGCAAAAATATTTTCAAAATGTATGGAAAACCAAGTCATAAGTCAGGGTTTTATCCTGTTGTTGCTGACAATTTACAAAAGCTTTTCAACTAACTTTTAGAGGGAGTTGGATTTTTGGGGATTTTAAAAACTGCAGCATCTGTTTGATATAATACTATAATACTTTCCCAAAGCCTTCTTGAGATTTTTTTGGAAGAAGTTCCAAGCAGAAATGGTAGGTCAGTCAATTAGCATTTGTTTTCAACAGCCTTATTAAGATAAAAATTGTCCTACACTATTTGATTTTCTGTCAGCATCAGAAAAAAATGCGGAGGAATTTCCCCTCTGATGTTTTCAATACACTTATATGAACAGACTTGCATTATGATTTAAATCATGAAACTGATTTGTGTGCTCCTTGTGCTACAAGTATGACTGTCATCATGATATAAACAGAACATCTTCCATTCAGGAGGTAAAGCTGAAAAAATTGTTCCTGGAACATAGTATTTTGGGTGAGATCATAGAATCCTATTTTAGTCCTTTTAGTACAAATATTCTATTGCATACTATCCTGAAAATGCCTTCGCTTTTTAAAATATATTTGCTATAGAAAGTAGAGCTACCCACTTATTATACTTTTACTATAGAAAGGAAAATGATAATGGAATACAAATATAGGTCATTCTTCTAATCTGCATCTCCTATATCATTGAACTTTCAAGGTGCAACTCGAAAAAAAACCTCTAGTCCCCTGAGATTTTTTACACTAAATACAGCTATTAGTAAGTAATGAGAATAACAGTAATTTTTTGAGTGAATAAAAGTAATAAGAAGCTGGTTAAAGCTATTGAATATAAACATTAGTGGGGGGACAGTTGTTTACTTTGACACAAAAGAGACAGAACAAACACCTACTGAGAGGAAAAAATAAATAAAAAGTCCCAGGAGCCACTAAAATTGGAAACCCAAGTCAAGCTACAATAATTGAGGGCTGTAACAGACTCAAATGATATATGCAGTGGATGCTAGTCAGAATTCACAGATAACCCTTTGGCAAGAATGCATTCTGAAATGTTATTCAATCAAAATAAACTTCTTAGAAGTCACAGTAATCCTGCTGTACCTTATACCTACAGCTGCATTTTGGCTGAAAGGGTAGTCAAACATTCACCAGAGGTAGAGGTTATAGACTGTACTTGCAGAGGTATTTTCATCTTCAGTGATATGGGAAGTTCTAGAGGCATGTGAAAAAGTATCAAGATGACAGATGTGAAATATTTTTATGATAAAGGAGTGACTAAAGAATCTGAAGTCCTCTCTATTGGGAGAGAACTGTGCAGAATACCCTGTCACATTAAAGTAACAGGCTGATCATTTTCACATATGCATCCTCTAGCACATGCAGTGGGGAGGAAGAAAACACATAGATGAAGGAAGAATGGAAACATTTTGCTCCTGTCTAATTCGTATCTAAAATAACCCCTTGTGTACCTTGGTACTGGAAATGAATAAGTGACTTCCACAGTGAACATTGTGTGGATTTGTAGAGAGGTAGGGGTGGGAACTAGGCAGCTGCAAGGTTATAGCTAGAGGTTAAAGGTGAAACTCAGTGGCATTGCTGTTAAGTCCATGTGTCAAAAGGAAAAGTGTTTGAAACCATATTATTTTCTGTTATTTCTCTTAAGCTGAAAGCTCCCTTGCTTTTCATGGACTGCAGCATTCTTGATTTTGTATAGCATGTGCTGCAGTCTTCAAAATATTGAGGTTGTTTTTAATACTTTATCCCTTTTATTCCTCTTTTTAATCCTTTATTTTGTACTTTGGTATATGCTAGTTACTGACACAGAAAAAAAGATAATCATTAAATCATGAAATCCTAAAATAATGTAGTTTATTAGAAAGGTCTTTTGAGTTGCATTGCCAGTGTTAATGCAATGCGTATACTAAATAAAAATGGATCTGGGTGTCATTAAATGACTACATTTACATCTCACATAGGGCAATGGACTATTCTTTCCAAAGTGTATTAGGTAAAGGTTTAGTAAAAGAGAATGCTTGCCTGACATAAGAGAAGAGCACATGCAAAAGTCATAGCTTTTCACAGAACAACCATTCTAATAATAAAAATAAAAAGGTAAAATCTAAGAAGCCATCCTGTAACAACAGGCACATGACAGGACCAGGAGCTGAAATATTATCAAAGGAATCTCTCCAGTAACCACAAAAATTCCTCAAGAGGATATGTGAGAGTACTTCTCTTCAGCATCTTAAAGGGTCTGCTACAGGTAAAACAGTTTCAAATACTTACTTCTTTACTTCATTAACTTACTATTTCCTTCAGCCTTTGTGCTGAAAAACCCCTAAACAACAACAACAAAAACCCGTTCCAAAACAGCTTTCAAAAACCAGACCACATTTTTTTCCACTGTACTATAAAAACAAATTACTTTGGAGTCTGATATTACCTTGTAACTCTACCAGATGGAAATAGAAATGAACTGGCAAAGGAAATAGTCACAGAAGTGATCCATTAGCTTAAGAGATAACATAGAATATTAAATCTATCCAGCATCTCCAAGTGAAACTGACTTTTCAGAATGAAGCAAATATATCTCAAATATTTTCATATAATAAGAAAGAGACATCAGAGTTTTATATGATGTGTGATATGCTCACTAATGAGGAGTGTAGTCAGGATTATGTTCCAACGCTAAGAAGAATGGTTCTTGCACCTGGAGAAATTTTGTACTGTAGAAATCAAAATTCTTGCAAGTGTTATAGGCTGAAAATGAATTTGAGATCAATTCTGAATGTGAAGAAAAGAAAACAAAAAGCTGAATATAGATTTTTGAATAATGACTTCATTGGCTACACTTACTGATTTACTTTTTTGCTGACCTAATTAAAGTAAGTGTATTGAATTACACAAATACATAATTAGCTTATTGGATTTTTAGGAAACATGCAATCAAAACTGAAAACAAAATCAAGCAGTGTAAAAATGCCTTATTTGTCTTCTTTATCCTCTTCCTACTCAATGACACTTTTGCATCTGTCACCTACATTGTACCACCTGGGAAGTTTCAATTAATTTTCATATGTTTATGCTAAAGTGTTGACATTCATCTGTTGAAATATTTATCAATTGACTGGAACAAATGTACCTACTAAATTTTATATAAGAGATGAACAAGAGTTCTGCACGACAAATTCATATGGGTGGATACCCATGCAAAACAAACTGTTATGATGTGATTAAAACTAAGAATTTCATAAAAAATTACTGAATTAAAATTCTCTTAGCTTTCAAAGAACTATGGGAATAGAAACAGTTATCAAACCAACTTTCCTCAACTATCCTTGAGCAAAAGTTTTGCAGGCTTTGTGGGGTTTCATAACAAAAGTGGCTTGTAGAGCTATAGTAAAAAGAAATCTATGGTGCATCCAATATATCTAGACAGAAAAGATGACCTGTTTTTCTGTACTTGTTGACAGTGATTAATACATGAAGCTCCTTGGAAAGCAATCACACAGTGTGCTATAAAACTGAAAAGATGTACCAAGCAAAAAACACATGGAACCCTGAGGTGCAAAATACTGAGAATGACTTCTCCTCTAGGAGTTTGGGGCCTTTAGCACCAGCTTCAGCTTTCAGTGAACAGAATAAAACAGGTCACAAAAGAATAAGGAAGGGAGATGGGGAATCAGATTATGTGAATTTCATTTAAAACTCTTAATTTGTGTGTCTATCCACAGTGCAAAGGAGCCAACATTTTGTGTTAAGAGGTTTTAGACATGAAACAATGGAGGGCTTCTTGCTTGTTTGTGAAGTCAAAATCCTGGAGCAACATTTTGGATGTATGCTGCCTCTTTTTGTTCCTATGAACAAAATTCAATGGATAGGGATCAGAGAATTTGACTTAAAGTCCTTCCACAAATTTATTCATGCAGATATGTTCTGCAAAAAACACAGATGTGAGTCTGGAACTAGTAAATCCAGAAAAACTAGCCAGATATATTCTTACATACTGAAAGCAGGAAAGTCACATGATTTAAGATCTTCTACTAAAAAAACTCCAAAACCAAAAAACAAACGAACAAACAAAACTCAAACAAAACCCAAAAAATAAATACACACAAAATAAACAACCAACCAAAAAAAACCCCACAAAAACCATCCAAACAAACAAACAAACAAACAAAACCCAAACCAAAACAAAAAAATGAACCCAAACTCATAGTACTACCATGGTTGTCCTTTATGCTGCCCTGTGTATCTGAAGTATTTCTTCATTACAGTAATTCTGAGCAGGGAATGGCACCTAGTGTCAGCAGTAGAAATATGTTCTCTCATGATTTCTGGCCAGTGTCAGGTGTACAAGGGGAAGCTAATCTTCTACTTGAAACCCTTGTTCTGCTTTTTCTATTTCAGTCAGAGTTGTCCTACTCTATGACTTGGAAACACCCTTCTCAACTTCTCTGTGCTATAGCAATCAACTACAGCTCTAGAAGAAAGCAGGTTGGAAGCAACTACTAGTCTGAACTCTGAGTCTCTATTGAGAGAGTTCAAGTGACAAAAAGTCAAGCTAGTTGCAAGTTTGAGGTATTTTTATGGCCAAAGTTTTGCTTAACTCTTATTTGAGCATGTGCATCTGAGGGCAGAGTACAGAAGATCAAGGAGAGCGAGACTACTCCTAAGGTTCTTATAGTAAGCAGCTTAGAATTTCAAAGAGAAAGTTTGGAGGAGCTAGGTTTGATTAATCCTCTCCCACTCTGCTGCTTCAGACAAGTGAGCTGAGAAAGGCACATGATTCACCCCTTACGTCTTCAAAAGAAGGTGCTCTTTCCTCCATCCCATGCTTCACATAAGGCTCCTGCTTTGAGGGCAGCCCTGCAATAGTCATGAGAATGTGCTTTCACTCTAAAAGAAAGAGATCATTGACACAATGGGCGTAAAAACTTTTAGCTCTAAACCCATGGATAAGCATGAAGAAGCAGAGGTCGCTTTTGAAGATTAGAAGCAGCTTGATTGTTAAGTGCTACCTTAAATTAGTCTAATCCTCCTTTTCCTTGGACTGCGTGGGAACATTCTGGATAATAAAGTTTAAAGTCTTGTTTTTCAGCTGGCCTTCACAGAAACCTTCTTTTTGGAGGTTTTCTAACCATTGGCAAACCAAATAGTATATTTTGGCTGTATGCATAGGAGAAAGCTGCCTAATAACTGCATTTAACATGTATTTGAAAAAGGATCTCTTGATGATCTTATTGAAATTAGAAGAATTTCTAAGATGAAGGAGATAAAATAGCAGTATCTCTGCACTAAATTTAAAAAGGACAAATATTATTGTATGATCTATAAACTAGATTTCATTGCTTGGTGGATAGGAAACACTATTCCCTCTGTGATTAGGCAAGTACCAAGTATATATGAGAAGGCTTGAATTATCTAGATTTTCAAAACAGCCCAGGTTCTTCTGACAGACTTTCATCCATCATTTAACAGAATATAACTGTGTGATTTATTATTTATTTGGAATGGATTTATACATTTTACTGTGTGCATGAGATTTTGTTTGGTTGCTAACAGACTTGACAGCAGGTTATCTAATATTTTCCCATGAGTATAAGGAATAATTAGAATCAGTTTAGAAAATAAAAGATCCCAGCTAGTGGACACAAATTAAAATGATGTTGTAACACTTTTGGATCATTGTTTACTTAATTAAATGCACTATTTTTCCCTTTCTGTAGGGGAAAATGATACAGTCAATTAATATACATGATATTCACAAAATCAGTTGGTTGCTTTGTTTATTTGATTGTTTATGTGGTTTTTGTTTTAAGCAAACTACCAAACTATAATTTTGTGATTCAATCAGTAGTAAGTCTTTAAAACTTCAACACTGATTACTAGACTGGACTTTGCGGACCTTGAAAGAAATCAGTTGCAGGTGACGTCATAGGTATAAGCACTCAAGCCTCATTATTACATTTTCATTTTAACACAGTTTTCTGATTTTGTAGGCTAGCAGCATTTAATGCAATTAGTGATCCTCTATGATTTAAAGAAAGAGAAAACTTAATATCTTGACAGTTCACATTGCAGTACTGGTGTTACACAAGAAAAATTGGAGTTTTGAGGGCAAGGAATTTAAAGAAAAGATTCCTAATTCAATATATTTTTAGCTTCAAATTCTCAAATTCTCAAGCATGTTATTATAATTAAGGACTGTTTTGACATTAGATATCTGCAGTTGTATGTTATGCAGGTTTTGGATATGGAGAAATGGGTGCAAATAGAATTTGATAAAATGACAAAAAGATTTGTTCTAATATATTTTCCCTAGACTATATAATGTGCAGAATGAGATGCAGTGGAAATACTCCATAATATAAAGTTACATAATTTTAAAAAGTTTTACAGACCGTATTTACAAAATATAGGCGTGAATATTTAACAAAATTTAAAGCAAACCAGCTCTGAATGGTTTGAAGATAATCAGATGTTTAATAGAACAGTAGTTTGCACTCTGAAACTGTTTCTTAAAAAAACCCCAATAAATACTAGGATATGTTGAGTAAGGAAATTGAGTGGTCTGTGTAAACTGCTATCTTGGTTGCAATGAAAATACTCTGATTTTTTGCGTCTGTGTTAAAAAATAACTGTATTGACAATTTAGATGGTACAGAGAAGAGGTATTAGTTAAAAAGAAAAAATAAAAAGTGCCTTGAAGGCTTGAGCTCAAACCACCTGTGGTTTTTGGGTTTTTTTTTCTGAGAGAGAACTGCACGGTGATTAGTCTACAGGTAGAGCAATGTGAACTGATCTTTTAGATAGAAATTAAATACTGTGAATGTCGACATTTGGAAGGGAAATTTAGACTAAGAGTAAAAGTGAAATATAAATATGATGACCACATTTTAACTGTGAATCATTGATTAAGTATGATTTTGTTGGATTCCCCATCACTGGAATTCTATAGTGAAGATGGGCTATTCCTCTACTATACTGTATTTAGTCCAAAGAGAAATTACTTCTGATTTATTTCTGTTACAGAAACTCTTATGTTTATATGTGTACTAGAAAAAAATTAACAGTTTCTTACACCTCTAAAGTGAAAGAGAGCTTCTGACACAGGACCAGGAATTAATTGTTCAGCCCAATTGGGCTTAAATAAATTCATATAAATATTTATAACTAATCTAGCTGCTTAATTTAGTGTGATTTTTTTTTGTACTATATTGTCCTGAACCGCTTTTATATCTTACACTGGTTCTAAGAACTGAGGGAAAGAATAAAGTAGTCAGGGTTTCCTGTGCCAATATTTTAAATCCTCACAGAAATTTATAGGAACAAAGCAGACTGGTGTTCATTGTATAAAAGAAAGCTCTTTATGCAGAGAGTGGTCATGTGTGAATTTAGTCACATTTGCTTTGACCTTTGGGTGCAAAAAACTGTCAAAACAGACACAGAGAACAATGCTTTTAGGTGGACTATTTTATGTTAAAAGCTCTATTAGAGTGCTTCTCAAGTGCATTTTTAAGAAGAAAAAATAAATTACGAAGGAACTTTCTGATTAAAAAATGATTGTGCTGGTCTTCTGAAGAAATTTGAGTGGATTATTTTGAAAAACTGGCCAATTTCAAAGAAGTAGTTATCACAGTGGGAAAGGCTATAACTTGTAACTATAATAATATCTCTACAGGCATGATAAATGTATCTGTGATTGGACCAATTGGGATTTCATGGTCTGAGGCATTATGAATTTGTCAGTTCTGTTCAATTGTTTCCAGCAAAGTGACTCCATCATATTGTTCGTATTATTTGAATGGAAAAAAAAGAGTAAAAATCAAAATGAAAAGGTTTTAAATTAGATTGTGTTCTGACTCCAGGCAATCAGTCCTTGTCCAGAATCATTTTCTTATCTGTTGACAGATTCTTGCTGTAATATTCACAATCCATTTGTAGCTAGTCACAGCCCATTAGCCATCTGTTCTCCTATTAAGCAACTTTCTTTTTATAATGTAAGTATTTTATTTTAATAAACTCTATCTGCTAAGCATCTATCTTACACATAATAAGGAACTGTTTCAAACAAGGTTACTGGGCCATATAAAAGCAATATTTTTTTTGCATAGTTCCTAGGATATAGAAGGGAAAGACACTATTGGAAAAGGTTGAAAATTTGAAAATATTTATTATTGTTAGTAAGTACTAGTTCTGTTAAAAATGGGCCTTTATTAATCAGCTCTTACAAAGGTGGCTCGAGGGACCTTGCAGCCTGGTTCGCCCTTGAGGAGGAGGGTCTTGGTCAGCTTTGCAGCCGGATGTTCCTGCAAAGCTGGAGAACTCTTCCCTCGCCGGAAGTCTCCAAGGAGTTCTGATTTCCGTTTGTTTGCCTCGGGGTCTCTCCTTTTATTTGGTATTTTTAGGTTATAGTGAGTTATAAAAATTGTATTAGTTAGCTCTATTGATACTCTAGGGTATATACAGCTTAGTAGTGGTTTTTGTGGGTTTAAATCTTACTTAGATTTATCTTTATAGGGGGTTTTTGGTGTTAAAAAAGGTCCCAGAATGCATTGGGATTTCTAATTTACATGTTTTACGGGGCTGCCCTGGGGGGGCAGGGGCTGGAGCAGCCTCATGGCATTTCGCAACTAGCATCAGTGAGATGGCCGCGCTACACGGGGAGCGGGTGCCTCAGAGGTCCCGCGGGTTCGATGGGAGGGGCGCGTGTGTATGCTTTTGGCC